>OX456984.1:240861142-241201142 GCA_949752695.1 Melanostoma scalare
AATCCACTTGAAATTTTGACACGATGTTCTTAAAATATAAGGCATTCATTAAAAAAAATACGTTGCCCCCCCTCTTAACCTTCCGTCCACCAACCTGTTTTTTCTTACACGCTCCTCTTACTGGAGTATTACATAGGGTAAGTGGTGGGAATATGTGTGGCATAACAGTAAACAGTAAACAAATAAAAATAAATAGTAAATGACAAGTTAAGTACAAGATATTCTCAATTTCATTAGATTGTTATTTTATTCAACAAATAAATAGAGGGTATCTTTATTATTTCGAATTCATTGTAAATTAAGTTTTAAAAAAAGCCTTACAAAGTGGCATTTTACCCACACGTGCGGGTAATAAGCCAGTTCTGAAGGGGTAAAATGCCAGCAAACATTTTGTATAGTTTTCAGTGTGAGTCTTATTTAAATATCATCTATGGGACATATTGGGCAGCTTCCATAGTCCAAACAATCCTCGTGCATCCATTTTTTGCATTGCATTAGAGCATTAAAATCGAAAGATGTAATTTGCCACTTAAGTGGGTAAAACGCCAGTTGGTGTGGAAAAAATGTGGCATTTTACCCCAGAACGTCGCAAAATATAAAAACATCCCTGCACAAAAATTGAGGGAACATAGAACGTTTAGACACTGAAAAACACTACGTATACAAAACAAATCTTACTTACTTATTGAATTGAAAAACAAACGTTACAAACTTCACTGAGTTTTATAAAAAGACACTTGGATTTATACTTCACGATATAGTTTCTCAAACGAATTGCCTAGTAACACGTGAACCCGTATGTCCAAACAACAAAGCAAAACCGAGAGCATTGCCAATATCGACTTAGAAGTATATGATATTGAAAAGTGGCATATTACCCAAACTGGCATGTTCACCATTCATTTTTCATTTTTAAAAAAATCATTTTTATAAAATTATTTTTTAAATTCACTTTTATATCTTAACTATATCAATTTTCTATAAGATTCAAAAGTTTTGTTAGTATTAAACCGAATTTACATAGGCCTGGCATGGCTGAGAAAAAATTGTTACCGATATTACACTGTTTTTTAATCTCATACCCCAGTGGGAAGACGGGAGGTTAAAACTAAATTATAATTCATCTTCATCGTCATCCCTAAGATGACAATTTTAGAAAATTTATTGCTACTTTCTTCGAGATCACATTAATGATCAGACCTGGAAAATCTTCCTAAGGGGGTCTGTAAAAGAAGACCTATAGAGGGCATACAAGGATAAGTGGACCTCAACCAACTTGCAAACGTGCAAATCTTTTGGCGTGTATTGATCCTCAGTTCTACTCAAAATCACAAAGCTATAACTTCATTTAAAAAGTAAAATTTTTTGTCTACGGACAAAGTGAAATATGCTCATCAAGACTTGGTAACAAAAAAACAAGACTTCCTGGTCTTGCTTGTCAAATCATCGAAAACTTTTCATTAGTTAAGTTTTAGCATTATCTAAAATGTAAGCATCACCGGCTGATGTTATCCCGGCAATTCGTTCATCCTTTCGAATATTTCCAGCAATTTCTTTTCGTTTGTCTCAAAATGTATACACTTCCAATCAAATTCATAACCTCCATTCAAAAAAGTCAAATGCTTTTGTTAAACTCACTTAGATAACAATATCAAAACTCTACCGATATCGATCAAAAGATATAATCACCCTGTTATGTGATGCTCAAGTTGATTAATGTGAACGAGACTATGAAATATCCTTAACGATAAAATAAAACATATACATACTCTTAATAGCATCTTGAGGTTTCATTTTCAGCTCAGATATCATGTAGCTTGATATCAGATATCCAGTTCTATTTACACCGTGTGTACAATGGACTCCGATCAGTTTAGCTGCAAAATACAATCAAAGAGAAAACAGAAATTAAATCAAACGATATCCAGTCGAAGTTATGAAGTTTTCAAAGAAAAAGAAAAGAATTATTGTGAAATTTGTGTTTGGTATACATTTAATCCATGGCGATCAATCATTGAACCATAAATAGACAAGCAAAAAATAACCAAACTTTCTTTTGGACGGGAGCACATTCCCTTCCCTAATAGATATTGATCTTTAAAAATGCCGCCATCTTCTGTTAAACACGACTATCTAACCATGACTAGGACGACAACACCATCACGATCTGTAAAAAGCGTAGTATAACTCAACAGACAACAAACAATAACACATCTACCGACACACACACACACACACCACCCCCTCCTGGAATACCCCAATTCACGAGGAAATTGATGTAGATATATCTACTACTGCATCTTGTGTGTTTATGTTAAGAAAAAACAAAATTAAATCTACGACAAGAATCTTAGCGCCTGGTGCTCGACTTGCTTTATGACTTGGCGCGTTGAATTCGTGTGGCGCATTTGTAAACCTGCAGCAAGATTCTTATCAAAGTTATGCCCTGAGACTATATCATTCACCTAGCTCTCCCTGTCTGGCTTGACTTTGGGAACCACAATAAAAGCAGCAAAAATATGTTGGCATGCTAATTGAATTGATGTTGTTTTCTGTGTTCTCTGGCGGAATGGTTTGAGGTGCATCTCTCTACACGCAAACATGAATCTGTTGTGGGTGTTTGTGGCGTGGAACAAAAGGATTATTATTGTTAACCCGGCCGTTGAACAACCGATCGGAAGGATCAAAATAAAGTGTAGACAACAGTGGGAGACTTATTGTGCAGATGATTTAAATCTTACTCCAAAATGGATTAGATGAAAGACAGCCGATAGCAACAGTGAAGTATTTTTTCTGCGCATTGGCTTTTGATTGAAAGTAAAATATGGCCGTACCGTACGTAACACAAAGAGGGGTATAAATTATTAACTTGAGGAAAATTTATATTTTCAGTTAAATTTTTCACGTACTTATATTGCAAAGTGTAGGTTTCGTTGTTTTTCATGAGGTATGAATCGGGATCATACGTCAGTTTATCTAATAAAGGTTTCCTGGCCACAGAGTGGGTAATCCAGCGGTGGAATCGCGTAAGGTGATAGTTGACAGTCAAAATCAGAAAAATCGGTCTGTGTAAACTGATAGTCAAATTTTACAGTCATATTTTTGTGACTAATTGAAGTGACACCTATTAAGGTGTCAATTTGATAGATGAGATTTTTAGTAGTTCTTTGCTTTTTTTCCTTATTTTCAAAACATATGAATATTTTTGTGCCTGGTCCAAATATTTTTACACTCACAAAATAATGGCAATCGAAATGAAATAGAAAGTAGGATGGTCAGGCTCATACGTATTAATTTGAGTAAAAAATCGAACACTTTTGATCTCCCAAACGCTAAATAAGTTCGGAACTATAAATAACTGAAAATTATTTACAATAATATGCTTACAATCCTTCTACTTTCAATAGACTCATTCAAAATTTTGGAGTATCAGAAGATACTTTTTGAAGTTTACTATAACTTTTGGCGGTGGGTACCAACGGACGAGGCAGTTCCTTCTTTTGTTTTGTTCCATGAAGAACGTCAATTCTTATTTTGCTCTTATTAGCTTGTACAAATAAATAATAAGTTTATTATTTTCTTGGTTTCAACAAAGTTTACTTACATTTTTATGGAATGTCAACTTGCTACCTACTGCTGAAATTTTATATGCAAACTTAAAACAATCTCATTATCGTGTTTCGTTCTCTGTCTTCTGTTAAATGTTTAAACGTTTAAAGCCCTGAGCAAACCAGTGCGATAACGTCATGCGATGCGATTTCTGTCAAAATGAAATACATGTAATCTTATAGACTATGGAGGTTTGACTTAACGCAATCGCATCGCACGCACAAATCGAATTCGAAGAAATACAAATTTGACAGCTTTCAAATATTTGCTCTTTAAGTGATACCAAATAAGTAGAAAAAAATTTTGATCTCAAATTGATCATCTTACACAGGCGGAAAAGCCACAACTATCAATTTGATAGCAAGAAAAAATTACAGTTAACTATCACCTTACGCGATTCCACTCGTACTCGTACATTCTTTTTTTTTTCTGTTGGAGGTTTTTAAAATACCAGCTGGAGCACTCAGACCTAAATACCGGTCCATTGTACTACCAGTTAGCAACCTTCTATTTGTTATAGCTTTCCAGATGTTCGGAAAAAAGCCAAAAGACGCTGCCATGATAAGGAGCCTTAGTTACCAGCTCTCACCATGTCTGCGCCGAGTATCTGTAACCTCATGCGAGAAAAAGCAGGACATTCACAGAGGAAATGCTCTGCGGTGTCCTCATCTTCTTCACAAGATTCACAGAGTGTGGTATCACTTAAGCCTAACATTTAAATGCTTGGCAAAAAAGAAGTGCCCGCTGGCAACGCCAATAAGCTTTCTACAGTCTTTTCTGCTTCGAGCTAGCAAAAATGTTGCAGTATTCTTACTAACGTTGGGGAGCATACGTTTGGTCTGAGGCATTCCATCTACGGTTGTGCTCTTCACAGATCCAATCGTTGTTTGAATCCCTCACTGGTTCAGGTCCTGAGAAAGCTGTCTGAGATCCTTGCCTAGCAAGTTCATCGGCGATCTCATTTCCAGTTATGCCGTAATGGCCCGGAACCCAAATGAGACTCAAGGAATTTCATCTTCCGATCGCATTCAGAAAGCTCTTGCGTTCCTGGAAGTGGTTAGAGGGTTGAGAAGGGCCTGAAGCACAGCTTGGCTGTCGCTGCAAACAAAGATACTTCTCCCGTCCATCCATTGTTCGTAACGTGGCTCAAGGCCATTAGAATAGCTTACGCCTCCGCTTGGAAAACGGATGCGTATGATCCTATAGAGGTGTGCAGTCGTATGTCGTCGCTCTCCACAAAGGCATCAGCACCAGAACCCTCGTCGGTTTTGGAGCCATCTGTGAAGATACGATAACAGTTCTTTCCAGGCTTAGGTTCTGAAGCGAACCCGTCCTGAACCGAAGGAGAGTTGACTGAGTAATTTTGACGCAGTTTGAGCCTTGGTATCATCGTGTCAGACGGCATAACCATTAGACGTGAGTCAAAAGATATGCTGCTTGCGAGCTCCTCAAAGCTCCAGTGCGAATTGTGCCAGAGACCACATCTCTTTAAACGAGAAATGGTCTTGAGAGTACACCCTATGATGTAGTTAACAAATGGAGGAAGATTCAGCTGTGCGTCGAGAGTAGCTTCCGGTGTGCTGGGGAAGGCCCCAGTAACACCAAGACAAATCGTTCTTTGAAGTTTGGCAACCGAGGCAATAACGTATTTACGCGAGAGCTTATTCCACCAAACAACTGACGCATAGGAGATGATTGGTCTCATCATAGCCGTATAGATCCAAAGGACCCTTTTCGGTGAAAGACCCCATTTCTTGCCAAAGGCTCCTTTACATTGTCAGAAGACTGACAGTGCTTTAGTAGTTTTAGACTCGATATGTTTAGACCCAAGAAGTTTGTTATCCAGGATCACTCCAAGATGTTTGACTTCATTTGAAAAGGGGATGTTGACGCCTTTAAGCGTAAGTTGGGTCAGACCAGTCAATTTTCTACGTCTCCTGAAGAGGACAACCTCGGTTTTAAGAGGATTGACGGAGAGACCGTTTCTGACACACCAGGTGACAATCATAAAAAGCGCAGCCTGTGCTCGGGAACAGATAGCTTGGAGGCTGGAACCAACCGAAGCTCGGCGACGTCACGTCGTCTGCATATGCTTGGGCGTGAACGTTAGAACCATTGAGCATTACAAGTAGAGAGTCGATCAACATGCACCACAGAAGTAGAGATAAAACGCCACCTTAAGAACATCCCTTATTCACTCCCGTTGCAACATATTATCCACACTCCGCCTCCGCGATTACGGTTCTATTCACTAGCATTGCTTTAATCCACAACACTAATGACTCGTCCACCCCGTAATCTCTGGCAGCATTGCTCATACCATCGAAACTAGCATTGTCAAAAGCATCTTGAATGTCGATGAAAATGCCTACCGCAAATTCTTTCCTGTCAAGCGCGCATTCAATCCTGCTAACAAGATTTTGAAGTGCGGTCTCGCAAGATTTTCCTCTTTGGTAAGCAAGTTGCATCTGAGACAGAGGGTGTGTTTGGAGTGAGGTTTTACGTATGTAAATCTCAATCATTCTTTCCAGCGTCTTAAGCAGGAAGGATGTAAGACTGATGGGTCTAAAGCTCTTGGCGAATGAGTAGTCTTGTTTACCAATTTTTGGTATGAAGGCGACTCTAACACTTTGCCATGGAGTTGGTATTTACGCTAGGGCTAAACTACCAATGAAAATATTTTTCAAAGTAGGTAGCAAAAGGTTTATACTTTCCTGCAACATAGCTGGGTAAACACCGTCGGTGCCAGGTGACTTGCAACTGTCAAAAGATGCCACGGCATATTTGATGGTTTCGTCAGTAACAACTAACGATGACGTGTACCAGCTACGTCGAGTGAATTCACCTCGTACTCGTACATCCTTTTTTTTTACTTAGCTCATCTCTGTTTATCCAACTGTACTATAAATAATAATCTCCCGACATCTTTGGTTCAACTAAAAACTCTAAACATTAAAACCAATCCGTTCCTCAACCACTCCCTATGGAGTGGAGTATTTTTGTGTTCGTGTATATTCATGAACAGAACGCAAGGTTAACGCGATGATGTACAAATTGCAATTACAGAACAATAAATTTCAAGTTGGATTACATTTAAATGCGTATAATGCGGCTTCTCGTGCATCTATGCCAACTGAATTTTGACCGCCTCGCCCTAGCCTCAAGTTTTCGTGAAGACTCGGCAAACCCCGTAGGAATCAGAGAGGCAACCACTACAGACCAGATTTTTATTACCAACAGTTTAGGGTATCTACAAACGGTGTGTTTGATAAAACATTAAGAACTGCTCTTTTCTTAGACTTGAAAGTGGATCCAAACAGCCATTATACCGGTGAATAGGGTGTTTTATAATCGATCTTTGAAGGCACACAGGCTGAACTTGGTGGTTATCTTTTTCTCCTTCAACTGGGTTGTTAATTTTTTTGTTTTTATTTTTTTGCGGCCTAAGACTATTGAGCCAATAAATTTTGATTGCACTCGCACGCGCACCGCGCACCACTTTCCGAACAGCCAACACATCGTAACAACAAGAGCACAGTGGTGATTGTTTGTCGTATTTGTGGCGGTGCGGTGGTGGTGGCGACTACGTCGACGCGCCGTCGGCGGCATCCACCGGTAGAACACCAACCCAGACATTGCTTTCGCTAGTAGTTATAGCACTGCCGATCCCCTGTGTGCTATATGATGCAGGTAAAAGTGGATTCTGTGCGGTCTAGAAACTAGAAGGATTGTCCGCAACATGACGGATTTCTCGGTTTGCCCTGGCAGTTGGCTTATTTATTGGCTGTGTTTTCTCATCTTTTTCAAGTGACTTGACTAGTTATACTATAACTGTTATAGTATAATCGTTAGGTTTGTTGTTGTAAATTTTTTTTTATTAAGTTTTATATGTTTTGAAGTAGACTGTGGTTTTCCAACAGCAGCTCAGATCTACTCAATAAAATGAACTCAAGCACACTTCAAAGAAGTTAAACCTGCATATTGAATGTGGGTACGAGTATTGACTGTGGGAGTATTGTGGAATATTAAACCTCTAGCAAATACAAAAACAAGGAACAACTGACAAACTGACATGGAAAACTTCAATTAAGGTAGCAGAAGCAAAAATGCACTTACAATTATTTGAGTTCTCTCGTAGGAAGTCGTTTACGAACATCTTAAACCTGAAATTGGAACAAAAAGTATAACGGACATTTAATACTCAAAAGGTTAGCATTTTGATTTAAAAAAAAAAATAGTAAATTTAGAGATCAATATTGAAGTGCAATGTGCACAGTGTTTTTAACAATTTTGTATGACTCAAGGGGTTGTCTACACTATAATATTTTTTTTTTTTTCTAAACAAATAGCGATATTCTAGATATTTACGTTTTGACAAATTGCTCCGGGGGTACTTCACGTCCTGGAATCATTAGTTTTTCATACTGCACTCCATTGTCCGTGAAAAACTAGAAACAAAAGAAAATTTTATCAATAAAGTATTACATATATAAAAAGAAGGCAAACTTACGATTGGATCATAATAACGTTTGGTGTTGGTGAGATCAATTATCAGTCCCAAGTTGGGAACTTGTGTCAAAAGCGAGTGACAGGTTAGCCGATTGTCCTGGGGCACACTTTCAACAACATGCTAAAATCAAAAATGTTACCATTAATTTTTTGTAGCGGTTTTTATACTAAAAATTTGTATTTTTTTGTAGACATATTGTTACGTATTGAAGGTAAGAAAACTGACAAGATATTCACCCCTAATACAAGGCCCGTCGCGTCGCCGTCGTTACAATTTACAACTAGGAAACGACGTACTTTGTGATAGGGGCCATTGTGTAATCGAACTTAGAAAATAAGAAAAATTTATAAAAATACACATGGTGTTTTGCATACGGTGCAACAGAAGCTCATGACGGATAGGTATAGGGGGTTTTATTTAATAAAAAATTAACTTAATTTGAAACATCACTACATAGTATAAGACAAAGTCGCTTTCTCTGTCCCTATGTCCTTATGTCCTTATGTATGCTTAGATTTTTAAAACTTCGCAACGGATTTTGATGCGGTTTTTTTAATGAATAGAGTGATTCAAGAGGAAGGTTTATATGTATAATACATGCATATTATAGTAGAGAAAATCTGAGAAATTTAAAGATTTGTAATGTGATGTCCTCCATTCCCTCACAAGGCATGGTTGTGAGAAATGCGCTAGGCCCAGGGGCTCCTCGCTCTGTTGCGCCACCCTATTTATTTATTTATTTATTTAATGTGATGTCTTAACAAACATATTTTTCAGCGCTTACATTGCAAATGCTGGCTAGACCTTACGAGATAGATCAAATTCATGTACTACGGAATTGTATATCTTAAAAAGATGAAAAAAAAATTCCGCAACAACACATGTTTATCTCCTAAGGATAACCCACAGTAACCATTTTTATCTTTTCCATATTACAAAAACAATATGGGTTATTTACCAAGCTATTTTAAACGATACAGTATCATTCCTTATCCAATTAAATACATTAGATACGTTGTGCATTTCATGTAGATTAAAATTGCCCTTTACAGCATGTGATTTGAATGAATATTTTCGAAGATATTACAGATTTAAAAATTGCGAGGTAAAAATGTAAAAAGTAAATAAGTAAAAATGTTGTGTATGAATATTCCAAAGATAGCAGGAAATCTTCATGGTGTAGGGAAAGGGGAATTGTTTTAGTCCAAATTTAAATGTTCACAGTTTTTCTGTAGTGTATTTAGTATCAGCATTGTACCCGTGCGAACCCGGGGGACCCGCCCCTAGTAGTATTAATTATAGTAATAATTATAAAAAACCAACTAAATTCGCGCGAATTTTTATTTTTTCACCACACATCCATACTCCCTTGAGAAAATTTTGTCCGCTTCGCTTTCAACTTCATTATTCTATCCGTGAGTAAAAAGCAAAGCGAACAAAATTTGCCTCCGTGTAATACGTGCTTTTGGTTGAACTTAAGAAATTCACGCGAATTGACCGCACTAAACACAAGTATGATTCATAGTTCCAAAGATATTTCTTATGTACGTGTGTTCCTCTTTGGTATGTCATAATCCACAATCAGAGCATGGACTTATGTCTAGTGGAGTTACGTCCCTGTGCCAGTTTATTCACATTGAAAATAAGTTTAAGTGTAAACGGTGAGACTTCTTTCCTTTACGAAATGGTATTTGAGTTCGCCTAAAAGGGAACTAAGGTCCGTGGCTCTTACTGCCATTTCATCATGGAAATAGCCCCCGTGGGCCTTACTTCCAAAACAAAGAGGAAATAAGACATGCGGGTCTCAATGCCGCGGGCCTTATTGCACTGCACCATTCATCTGCTTTTATTTGTTTGCTATCAGGTATATATTTTTTTAAAATAATATTAATAATCAGCCTTATCACAGATTCCATCGTAATCGAAAAAAGTCTAAGTTTCCCGATGTTGCTATCACATAATCCATTCGGAGTGGAACGAATTTCGAAATTCGTAATTTGGTATCACGAATTCCGAATGAAACGGAAATATGACGTCCTTTTCTACGACAAGTTTCTTCTGTCGTAGAGCGTAGAGCCATAGGTAAAATCCATTTGTTAAAACATAAAAAACACATTTGTATAGAACAATTTTACAAAATATAATTCTACTTAAGAAAAAACAATGAAAACAAAAATTATCTCGTAAATTAAATTACATCCAACTCTGTTTTTATTCCCTCCCAGTGGTCATTAACTTCGTCTTTTAGGCGTTTAGCGTATCCTTTTGCCGTCTGGATTACAGGATAACATTTCATATAACCTGTTGTTTGTTTGTTGTTTTCACCCTTTAAGAACATCGGTTAACAGAAACACATATCAATGAATAGAATTATTTCCAAAAGAAATTACATTTTTTCAAAAGACTGTCTTCGTTATGCCCGTTTCCAAATTTGAGCGGCGAAATTGACAGATTTGGAGTGTTTAAATAGTACTCGTTTTATTGTTAAATTACTTTATCTGATACCCAAAATAACACTTGAATTTTATCTGTAAACAAACTTGGATTTCACAAATTATTTTATGGTTTGTTAAAAAGCACAAGTGAATGAATTTGTGTTTGACAGATTGGAAAGTACTCAGGGATCACGTAACAAAAATCCTCTTTGGGGAATTTATAACTTGATGAAGAAAATATTTGATTATATTCGACAGTAAAATTGTTTATTTCATATAACACTAGCTGACCCACCCGGCGTTGCTCGGGTCTAACTTATTTAAAGCGATGTTCACATAAAACTGTCAAAAAACGAAAACTTAGAAGACTAAGTATAAGAATGCCTGAAAAGTTCTAGCTTCCCGTTTCCGTAGAAATATGACCATGAAATATAAAAGGGATAGTGTTAGTTTTAGAGTTTCCGTTCCCGTCACGGTTCGCTTTCCTTTTCCCGACCCATTAAAATTATGTAGAAGTTAGAGCTTTCATAAGTGAAAAAAAAAATGAAATTGCTCAAATCTAATAAAGATCTCACTTGCACCAAACTTTTTATCACCATTTCCAACAACATTTTCTATTAAATAAATAGGAATAATTTATACTTACAACACAATAGCCGTTGTTGGTGCTCGTGATGAGTTCCAGGATTAGTATTTGGAGTAGCTTATATTAGCGTGGCGTAGAAAAAAACTTACATTGTGACATAAATATTTTTTTAATCGCAATTGAAAAATATAACTGCTTGACAATATTTTAACATAAGAAAATTGAATACCGTAATTAGGCACTGTAGAACCCTGATCATAGGCCTATAGTTATCTAGCTACTGCAGTATGCTCTTATAAACTATATTTAATGATTTTTTTCCTTCAGCATAAACATGCAGATTTTTTGATTTGGAAACACGTGAGCAAGCCACATAGAGCTGACCATGAGAAAAACATGGCGTGCCTAAATGTATGCCTGCTACCTTTAAGGTTTGACCCTGCGATTTGTTGATCGTCATTGAAAATGCGACTTTTAACGGGAACTGCAGGCGTTTAAAATTGAATGGCATGTTATTCGGTATGATTGGGATGCGCGGTATAAGAACATTTTCTCCCTTGGCTTCTCCAGTTAAAATTGTGGCCTTCACAATGTGCCTTCCTAGTTCGGTAACTCGCAACCGAGTACCGTTGCATAATCTTGGTGCATCCAGGTTACGCATCAACAAAACAGGTACACCTACCTTTAATTCCAATTTGTGTGATGGTACTCCGGACAACTCTAAAGAGTTAAGGAACTCTACTGGATAACTTGTTGTGTCATCAGATGACATAACTGTGTCAATAGAATTGTACACTGAAGTTTCGGTGTTTATTTCGGCCAAGATTTTTTTATTTATTTTCGTAACAGTCTCATTTTTCGGTGCTAGTATGGTTCTTTCACACAACCAATTTTCGTCAACAATGTTTTGTTGCATATTTGGAAAAACTTGTTCAATAAGTTCGTCTTCTGACTCCACAGAATGACAAAATTGCTGTGTGAAAGGAATCATGCCATCTTGGTCGGTGTCTAGGAGGCCTTCACCAATTTCTAGCAGTTTCTGAGCATATGTTCCTGATTCGATATCGCTGAATAACTGGACTCGCATGTTAGTGGTAAGATAAAGCTTTTCAACTTTAGACCAAAGATATGAGGCTTTAAGACATGCGTTAATTTCATCTGCTGCAGTACCTCTCTCGATAACCGGTAAAGTCTGTCTAAAATCCCCTGCCAGTAACACTACCACACCACCCATCAACTTACGATTGCTTTGAATGTCTTGTAGACAGCGATCAAGCGCCTCAATTGCGCGCTTGTGTGACATAGTGCACTCGTCCCATACGATCAGCTTACATTGTTGCAACAGGGCGCCGCGGGCACTGCTCTTACTAATGTTGCACGTTGGGGTTTCTTCGCTTGCCAGATTTAGAGGTAATTTAAAAACCGAATGTGCTGTCCGTCCACCGCTCAGCAATGTTGCAGCGATCCCAGAGGAAGCCACCGCTAACGCAACATTACGGTCCTTACGAATTTTTGCAAGAATCAAATTGAGTAAAAATGTTTTACCTGTACCGCCCATGGCATCAAGAAAAAATTAATTAATTAATATTAATCAAATTAAGTAAAAATGTTTTACCTGTACCGCCTGGGGCGTCAAGAAAAAAAAGACCGCCTTCGCCAAGCTCAACACGTTGTAATATTTTGTTATATATGTCATTTTGCTCGGGTAGCAGGCGTGGTTCAGTTTCGCTGACTTGAGCGTCTAATAAGGCGGTATCGTAGCTTAGCTCTCTGATCAAATCGGTTGACAACTCTCCTCGACGCTGCGGTGTAGGTATACCGAAGTCGGACAATTTCTTACCAGAAATCATTATTATTTTGTCCTCTATATGGCTCAGTGCTTCATTAAAACATAGATCATTGTTGACTTGATCTATCCTTTCATATCTACGCAAGATATCCTCTGATAACGCAGCTTTATACTTATCCCATAGTTGAAGAGGATTGGATAAACCGCAAGTGCATATCAATATTGCAAATAGTTCTCTTATTTGTGAAGGAGATTGACACAGCACGGCCTCTTCCATTGTGGCATCCCAGTGGTTGTCATCTTCCAACAAACCCAACTTCTCACACGCTTGTCGAAAAGTTTCAAGTTCTTGACCGTCAACTGTTTTTAGATCCAAGAAGTTAGTGGGGCCCTGTACTACATTCAGCAGCATTCGCAAACAGTAACATTCGAAGTTACTAACATGCACTGTGTAAATGCGCCCAAGAGCATCTCCTGCCTTCACACCTGGCCAGCCGTCGACAATTGTTCCTTGCAATCGACGTTTCCATTCTTTCGACGACACGTTCCATGTATAGTAGCGGGGTACGTCAACATAAAGTAATGTTTTTGCAAATGCGTCATTTTGGCAAAGCACGAAAAATGCAGTTAGTGTAGTCTTAGGTGGTGCGGCCATTCTTTCTCTAAAATTGTTTTCAGTGAAGTAAATCCGCTGACCATTAGGCAGATGAACCGCAAGGTGAGTGACTGCTGGGTGTCTTTCATGTAAAGGCAGACCTAAAATCCGCCAAGCTGCTTCATTACTGCTAACATATCGACCGGCTCTAAACGTTTGCACCTCATCTCTCGGGTCAATATTAACATTCCCTTGCTGTCGAATGTTAAAAATAGCCTGGTCGCTGCCTTTGTTTATATATTTACAAATATATTTTATCGCCTGTACCGTATTGCAGAACTCTACATTTGTATGACAATCAAAAATTTTAGAGAGAAGGGGTGAATATGGGACAATCCAGCTATTGTCAACCAATACCTCTTGTGTTCCACCTCGGGTTTTTAAAGTTATCGTACGGCCGCCATCTCCTGGTGCTCTACGCCTGTACAGAGGATAGCCTTTTTCGTTAGTTTGAGTATCTTTTAAAAGCGCCCTTGGATACTTTTTGGTACATTTCCCTTCCTTCATGCATGGTGATGACGGATTTAGTGCACCACAGGGACCGTGAATCATATTTTTCGTAACAGTAACGTGGAGTTTTTGATCACTTTCGGGGTTTGGTATCTCCGCACTTATGACTTCGTCAATTTGGTTAGGGCGTAATTTTTCCGTTAACCACAGAAGTAAGTGTACGTGAGGCAGACCTCTTTTTTGCCACTCAATTGAGTACATGAAACATTTCATGTCTCCAAATATTTTACCTTTTTTAAGCAGAGCAACCAATTTTTGAACTTTTATTTTAAATAATCTGGCTGTTAAGTCATGTCTGTCCGTTGAATTTTGACCTGGAATGAGCTCTTCAGTAATTTCTGGCCAAGCGGGATTACATGTCATTGTAATAAACAAATCAGGCCTCCCGTAGTTACGCACGTATGTGAACGCATCCTGCGTGTACTCATGAAGATATCTAGGGCTATTTACAAATGACGATGGGAGTATTACATGTCTACCAAAAACTGAAGAAGGAGAAGCCTACATCGAAGCAATAAATTAAAATTAATTCGACGTATCATCATATGATATGCATAAAAGTCTTTGCACGACACTTTTTTGTTCGGTATGGGTTGTTTTGTAACTGGGTTTGTCTGAGGAATATCAAAACTGTACCCCTCTTGTCCTTTCCAAAAAATTATCGGGTACTCGAGAGCATCATAAAATCTATGAGTGTCCGGAACTCTAGTGAGCCGGCCATCGTGCGCCTGAATAACAATGTCCCGAGACGCAGTTTGTTCACTACTTACAACTACGGCAGCTATTTCGTTTGTGGTCGGGCCATTGAATCGTCTTTCGTGTTCACCACGTGGAACACGATCTGGGTGTATCACAACCTTGTAATCATCGCTAGTCACTCTATCTTTAGCCATTTTAAATTCATGAACTAAAACGTTGTGATCATGTAAAACTTTTTGTATTTTTTGGACTGTGTTCCTTTCCACACCTGGTACGTACTCAGAACGCCTATCAACTTGTGCTTCCTCATCACCCATGAAATAAACTTGCAAGAATTTTGCTTGCGTATTAGTAGCAGGAAGCAAAGAGCCAATCGTGTGGTATATTTGCCCTTGGATTGTAAAAGTCGGATAAAATCCTGGCATCGACACAATGTTATCAGCTCCAAAAGATGTCATATGGAAACATGTATTGTATTTCCTTATGTGTTTTAGGAAACGGCGAGACTCGTCTGTTTCATTTGAAAAAAGTTCTTTAAGGGGTTCAACTGGTTCGTCTATTAAAGGAAGAGCTACTTTTCCTCCCGAACAACACATGCCTGCAGCTTCCTCTTTCCATTTAAGTGCACCGCAAAATCTGCATTCTTTATTCATCGCTTCTATTTTTATAAGCTTGTGGCTTTCGTAATCAAGTGTCTCGTCGTACTGAAATGCAGCTTTATCGAATCCAACCCAGGTGTTTCTTGTAAATATTAGTCGTCGCTGTTGTGCCCTTTCAGCAACAGCGCGTCTGCGAGCTTCAGCAGCTTCAGCGGTTTCCGTAGCTCTTTGGGATGCCAAGTATGTCGCCTGTTGAAGACGCCGAGCTTGAGACTGTTCGGGTGTCTGAGAAGCCCGTTGAGATGCCATAGATTCCGCGATATGTTGACGTCGGGCTTGAGACTGTTCGGGTGTCTCCGCAGCCCGTTGAGATGCTAGATACTCGGCATGCTGTTGACGTCGATCATGGGACTGTTCTGGTGTCTCATTAGTCCGTTTAGATGCCAAATAATCAGCATAATGTCGACACCGAGCTTGGGACTGCTCTGGTGTCTCGGCAGCTCTGAGAGCTGCCTGACGCTCTGCCTGTTCAAGTCTTCGCTGTTCGGCTTGTGGAAACGTCTCGTTAAGTCTAGCTACTTTAATAGTTCGAGCTTTATTAGAACTTTGGGAAAGATTAGACTTACGATTTCGCGGCATAATTCTTATTAAAGTAATACCTATTAGGCAAAAAACAATTCAAATTTGCTAATTAGAAAACAAAATCAAAAAAGTAAGTTTTTTTCCTAGTTACTTGACACTTAATGTCATATTTAGGATTTATAAATTGTAGCATACTAACGTTTATTGCAACGCACGCCAGAATAGCTCGCAGAAAGGTAGGTTTTTTCCTAGTTACTTGACACTTAATGTCATATTTAGGACAGCTCACACAATATCTTGTAGCCTATGTGTTATTCTATTATGTCGGGAGACATACGAAAAACATACCGACATAGCTACATTCGCATTTTCAATATTAGTAAAGACTCCCGTTCCCGTGGGAATATGGTGACCGTTTTCGTGGGAATATGTGGATAAGTTAAAGTTAATGTTACTCCGGGATTATGGAGCATTCCAACGGTGGAAGAATTTTTGAAATCGGTGCTGTAGTGTAAAAGTTCCCGTATGCGTTCCTGCTCCCGTGGGAATATAGGGAAAAAATATATAGTCTATGTCTTTCCTCAGGTTCTGAGCAATCTTTGTTTAAAATTTCATTTAAATCGGTTTATTAGTTTGGGCGGGAGATGGTAACATAGAACGACGGACAGACAGAGTTCCTTTCACACTTATTATATTAGTAAGGACTCCCGTTCCCGTAGGAGTATGTGGATGAATTAAAGTTAATGTTACACAGTGATAGTGTAGCATTCTAACGGTGGAAGAATTTTTGAAATCGGTGTTGTATATAGGGAGCCGTAGGAATATGGGGCTGAATTAGTTTTTATGTTTCTTGGGGATAGTGTAGCATTCTAACGGTGAAAGAATTTTTGAAATCGGTGCTGTAGTGTCAAAGTTCCCGTATACGTTCCTACTCCCGTGGGAATTTTGGTAACCGTAGGAATATGGGGATGAATTAGTTTTTATGTTTCTCGGGGATAGTGTAGCATTCTAACGGTGAAAGAATTTTTGAAATCGGTGCTGTAGTGTCAAAGTTCCCGTATACGTTCCTGCTCCCGTGGGAGTATAGGGAACCGTAGGAATATGGGACTGAATTAGTTTTTATGTTTCTCGGGGATAGTGTAGCATTCTAACGGTGAAAGAATTTTTGAAATCGGTGCTGTAGTGTCAAAGTTCCCGTATACGTTCCTGCTCCCGTGGGAATATAGGGAACCGTAGGAATATGGGGCTGAATTAGTTTTTATGTTTCTTGGGGATAGTGTAGCATTCTAACGGTGAAAGAATTTTTGAAATTGGTGCTGTAGTGTCAAAGTTCCCGTATACGTTCCTACTCCCGTGGGAATTTTGGTAACCGTAGGAATATGGGGATGAATTAGTTTTTATGTTTCTCGGGGATAGTGTAGCATTCTAACGGTGAAAGAATTTTTGAAATCGGTGCTGTAGTGTCAAAGTTCCCGTATACGTTCCTGCTCCCGTGGGAATATAGGGAACCGTAGGAATATGGGGATGAATTAGTTTTTATGTTACTCGGGGATAATGAAGCATTCTAACAGTGGAAAAATTTTTGAAATCGGTGTTGTAGTTTCTAAATTCCCGTATACGTTCCCGTTCCCGTGGGAATTTAGGGATAAAATATAGCCTATGTGTTATTCTGATGTATAAGCTATATTATTGGAAAGTTTAATTGAAATCCATTCAGTAGTTTTTGCGTGAAAGAGGAACAAACATACATCCAAACATACAAACTTTCACGTTTATAATATTAGTAGGATTTAAGATTTGATCAATAATACAGATCTATTATAACTTATTCTAAGCACAAAAAGTGCAAATAAATCAATTTTTACTAGAAAACAAAAATCGGTAAAAAATGTGTTTGGGGATTTTTGTTTCTATTGCTTCGAGTATTTATTTTGACATAGGACAGCTGACTTCGAAAATGGACACTCATTTTTTCAATCAGGCAATGCTTTTTTCGAATTCGTTCGGAATTTGTGATTGCTTTTTGTCGGGATTCGTATCGTGATTTTTCACTCGGGGATTTCTCCGAATGGATTTCATGATAGGGGTGAATACCTAATATTTAGTAATATAATATAATTAACAGTAATAGATAATATTAATGAGTAATAAACATTTTGTAATATACATACGTTTCAATGTTTTTCATGATTTATTTAAAATTATGAGAAACGCGTTTTCTGACTCAAATTTCCTTTCGAGACTATACGTAATGTTCAAAATAATGCATGACCGTGTATTACGACTTTTAAAGATAAATATATCAGCAATTTGATGTAATAGAGCCATTCTGAGACCAGATTTGTATTTAGTGGAAAGCATATCATCGGAAAAGCAATGGGAAAAAATTTTTTTCATTTTAAGACATAGATAGCAAAAACCGGAATTTTTCGATCTTGAATGCCTAATATCTCGAAAACATGATCTAGGAAAGCAATTCTAAAACCAGATTTGAATTCAGCGAGCCAAAAACCTTTAAAAAATTTAGTTTGCTTTTAAAGGCATTCAAAAACGTGAAATTTTGCAGACACAGTGAAATCAATGCTCTTATTAATTCTTACTCAAACGCACCTTTCACTTTTTTTTCATTTCTGAAGAAAAGTAAGAAAGATTTGTTCGATCGGTTTTCTGTGTTTGGATCAAAACTATAATTAGGGCATTTTTATTATTCAAAGAAAAAATTACCATAAATAAAGCAAAATTTTGTACAAAATTTAATTTGAAGAAAACAATTAGTTAATTAAGAACAAAGTACTAGCTTTTGAAAACACTTAGGTATGTGGTTGTATGTGGCTCAGTTGATTTTTGATAATTTTTTTTTTTTTAAATTAAAAATTTTATAGAATTGAAACCACAGTGCGGGTGTTACGAAATAAGGAAAAGATTGGCGTGCATTGTTCCTGAATTTTTGTGCATTGTACATTCATCACATTCTTGCATCGCATCCGGGTTGAGCGTCTAAAATATGAATCCCTGTAGTTAAATGTACGACCGAAGTTTTGCTGAAGGGAGAGCTGATGCGCATTCCTTGGGAGTTGGGTATTGCGACTAAATTGTTCTTTTTGTTATTGCTTTCCAGATGTTCGGAGAAGAGTCCTAAAACGCTGCCATAATAAGGAGCATAGGTTAACAGATATTACCATGTCTCCGCCGAGTGTCTGTAACCTGATTGGAGAAAATGCATGACATTCGCAGATGAAGTGCTCGTCATCTTCTCTCCAAGGATCACAGACTGTGATATCACTTCAGTTTAACACCTCTTAATGCTTGGTAAAAGAGAAGGGCCCCTTGGCAAGGCCAACAAGCTTTCTACAGTCGCTTTTCTGCTAAGGTAGCAAAAATGTTGCAGTTTTCTTATTAACGGTATGGGGAGCACACGTTTAGTCTGCCTGCAGCCAATGGAGGCATACCATCTAAGGTTGTGATCTTGACAGATGCAATTGTTGATTGAGGCCATTACTGAGGACCCACCAAACCAAGCCCTGGTTCAGGTCTTGAGAAAGCTATCTGAGATCCTTGCCTTGCAAGTTAATCGTCGATCTCGTTTCTAGTTGTGCCGGAATGAACGGAAACCCAAAAGACACTCAAAGAATTTAGTTTTCCGACTGAAGTCAAAGAGTTCTTGAATTCTTGTAAGTCGAATAGAGTCTTAAGTGCAATTTGGCTGTCATTGTACACATAAGGCGTGTTTTTTTCACAAGACTGTTATATACATAACATCATTTTACATGCAAAGCAAAAACAACATCCCCGACAACCAATGTTATGGATAAAAGGATGGTTAAGATTTGGTCGGGGATAGATTTTTGACGTTTAGTCGAGTATCGAATGAGTTTTTCGACTTTTCATTTTTTAATGTTGGTGCGTCTAGAGACTTTCATGTATCTCGAACAAAAGCAAAATGGGTGGCAAAGGGTCTGTTCACAAATGTGTAACTGAATAAAATCATATGCCCACTCTTACACTCCGCAATTTAGTTGCAGAAAATTTTAGATATTTAGAATTTCATTGATTTCAAGAGTTAGATTTGTAAATGTATATTAAGATACATAAAACAACGTAATAGCAATTAAAAAGGGTCTGTTTAGTGACTGAAAGCACATTTTGCATATATCTTTTCACATTTTTGTGTGAATGTTAACATTTTTTCCAAAGCTAATTGTTAAGTATGCCATAAAAATGGTTGTACTTTCTTATTATTAATAGTTTATTTCGTTTGAAACAAGTAACAAAATATTTTTTCCAACTCACATCTAAATCACAATCTCATATAAACTCAACCCCAGCATGTAAACAGAGTCAAGATAAATTCTTTGTTACCTTTGTGAACGGACCTATTTTTGACGTTTCTAAACTAACAAAAAACAGACAAAAAAAATTGTTTACCTGCATTAATTTCACTACGGAACATTCTTATTTTCCACTCTATACAATTGCTTTAGGTTTTTAACAAACAGTTTTTGCGTTTTTGTGCGAATTTGGCAAAAAAAAATCATTTGTTGCCTTTTATTAGTTTGACAACTGATCGAGAACACCAACCCACAAATAAAAAAAAAACGAAGCGTTTTTTTTGCATATCATGTTATGTACATAACATCCTTGTGAAAAAAACACGCCTATAAGCATTTCTCCCCATCCAGCCATTCTTCGTTATGTAGTATTTACAATCCCAGAAACATCAAATTGTTTTTCCACGCCAAAAAAATTGGCAAGCGCTATAAGAGCAATGACATTAAAAGAAGTTAATTTAAGTCTTATGTGAATTTTGGGAAAAGCTTTTTGAAGAATTGTACAGGAAAAACTAAAAATATGAAATATTGGAAAATAAATTTCATAAATTGAAGCATCGCGAACAATTGCATCACTATTCTGCTAATCATTCGTCTTTAAATGGGTTTCATATGTCAGACTTATTGTTACGTTTATTGGGATTTTCACAACTAAGTCAACATCAGTCTATGGCCAACTTATCCATTTTTTAATGATTGGAATCAATTGAAATATATATTTCGGAACTGATTAGCTTAAAGGAAGGAAAAAAAAGTCAGCATCTTGAAGTCTACATACAAAATTTTCAAAATAAGTGAGACGAACGCTTTACAAGGAATAAAAAAAAGCTTACGCTTTTCAACGGATCAAATTTATCCGATTTATCAAACTTTTAAAAACTTGTGTCTTGAGTCTTGACATTTATCGGACTATCGCATCTGATACCAAACAGGAACATACAGGGTGGGCCAAAAAGTTATTCACAATTCCAAACGCTTCGTAAAAAACGGTGAGAGCTAAAATTATGAAACCAAAATGAAAATAAAGCTAAAAGTTTGCCATTTAATAAAAAACTTTAATTTAAAAAAAAAAAATTATTTTCCATATAAAACATCCAGTAAGTAGTCGCCATGGCGGCGGAAGCATTCGCGCATTGTTTTCTCAAAATTTTCCTGAACTCTGACCAACATCATCCGCGGAATCGCTGCAATTTCAGTTCGGATAGCTAATTTTAATGCTTCGGTGTCTGGAGGCTTGCCTTCATACACCCTGCTCTTCAAGAAACTCCACAGGAGAAAATATGGCAGCGTCAGAACCGGACTACGAGACGGCCATAATTGCGCGAAATCAAGCGGTTACGGAATTGTTTTCTCAACAAGGTAAAAACATCAGTAGCGGTATGCGAAGTCGCTTGACGCTTGTTGAAACCAAGTATCACGAAGACGAATATATCTCAAGCGGAGAGCGGGGAAAAAAATTTGCACAGACCGACGAGGACTTCTGCTCAAGTCGCCGTTGACAGTTGTTATTGTTTGCGGCGTCATTGATGTACGCGAACGAATTCGGGTACGGTTAATGACAATACCCAATTTACCCAATTCGTGGAAGTTTTTCACCCATCTATCGATAGAATGACAACTCGGGGGGTTTTCGTGACGATTTAATTTAAACTGTTTTTTAAAGCGCGCTGGATAGCGATTGCACTCTCCCCGTTTTTTAAATAACACTCCACAGCGAAAGAACGTTGCTGTCGCGTCCACGGTGCCATAGTAACTAACCGAATATTTTTCCATTAAATGGCATAGTTTTATGCAACAGATTGCGTTGGAACCGTCACGCTAACCCAGTTGGTTGATTATTACGAAGCGTTTGAAATTGTGAATAACCTTTCGGCCCACCCTATATATACATCTTTTTTTTTTAGTTTAGTTTAAAATAAACTTAAATAAAAGGTCAAACCTTATGTCGGGAAATCAACCCTGTTATAAAACGTTGTTTTCAAAACATCTGTCCGTTGTGTTCGATTTCATTCCATTTTATTGTTCAGAATTGGCAGAAAATTGTTCGGAATGAAGGTGGGATTAAATACAGTCAAAATTAGTTTAAAACACCAAAAACTTACTCTTGGCTGAATTTCAATTGTTTTTAATTTGAAGTACAGAATGTACATGTGACGAAAAACCCAAAATATATGAAACCAACAGTTCTTTGACTTGTAAACACTCTTTATCGCTGAACAAACTATGATAATAAAAGTTTAGAGAAACCTTTTGTATATAACTAACATAAACAGCACAAACCTTAACATAAAAGCAACACATTTAACCAGAAAAACTATCAGTAAAACTGTTGCGTAGGCAACTACTAAGCAGCCGCTTCAGATAACTTCAGCGATTGAGAGAAAAATTCCTGTTTTTATTCCAACAATCAGAGGACAGACCTTATAGATTGTGGTAGACTTTGTAACGATTTTACGACTGCCACCGAAGGCGGTACCCATCCTCAGAATACAAAGCCAAAGTTTGGACTCTTGTGCTCTTCACCTGTTTAACAATTTAAACTGCAGCTATTTGTCCTCTAGTAAAAGGTTGCAATTAACGATTGTGGTTATGGTGATGATGTGTATTTCAATGAATGAGTAATGCGAAGGCGTTCTTTATAGAATATGATTATATGAGTACATAATACCATAACTGAGATTGAACGAGAACAAGACACGTGCTCGTAGACAATACGAGCTAGTTTTTTTGATCTGCAAACTGTTCATTTGACTTAATACTTTAAGTTAGACATCAACTCATCTGGAGTTTTTTTCTTTTTTTTGACAACGATTTCTAGTGAATTTAAGTCAACAGACACAAATACTTGATCTTTACATTGATAATTGGGCTAAACACTAAGCAAAAGACGTGCGTCACGTTTGAAATTTTTTCAAACAAAAGACTTGTCATGCAAACTTCAAATGCAAAGAAACATTTTTTTTCTGTTTCTTATTAAAGAAATACATACGTCCATTTAAAGTCCACCAATAGAAAACTTTATGCAAAAAAGAAATAACCACGAACAACAAAAAAAAAACTAAGATCAAGCACCTGGATTTCTTTTTGCTGACCACAGATGCGTTGTGTAGGTGTAACTTGGCATGCTGGATAAACATTTTAATTGGCCTATCCGAATACCATAGTGTTCCACAAGAAAAAAAAATTACTTTAGCGATTCCCTACAACAGTCTTCCATTCACGCGAGTCGATTAATGAAACTTCAACACGGAGTGCCATTAAAGTAAAGAGAAAAAAAAAACTGCTTGTGACTTCGAATCAATTCCAAGAACTAACAAAATCACATTCGAAACAAACAACGCAATAGTTATCATCCGCAAGGATTCTATTCTATCTCGGGATACTTACTTGTATCAAGACGTTCTGCAGAGTTGTGTTTCAAGTCTGAATATCTTAGAGAGTTGAGGTTAAAACATACCACACACTGTTGAAAACTTCGTTCACAGCACATGACATGACCGTGTGATTTAATTATCTTAGCCGTACCTTCAGTGGCGCCACTTGTATTTACTCTACACCCACATGAACAAGAGTAAAGTGCTATAATTTCTTTTTTAGTTTTAGTAGGTATCACACTATGGAAAGCAATCAGCATGGGCGACTGTTGCTTAATGTATTGTGTATTGTTGTAGAATCGACATTAGTTCGTAAGAGATGAACAATATCAAAATGCGGAAGTTAACTTTAAGTTTTGAGAAACGAAACGAGGCACGTCTTGGCCTATGATATGAAATCCCTCTCGGTGAAAGAATGGTTTTAGGTGAACCTTTGGATGAAGGAAACATTTCCAGTAATAAGCGTCTTTTTTTCTGTTGGAGGTTTTTTAAAATACCAACTGGAGCACTCAGACCTAAATACCGGTCCATTGTACTACCAGTTAGCAACCTCCTATTTGTTATAGCTTTCCAGATGTTCGGAGAAAAGCCAAAAGACGCTGCCATGATAAGGAGCCTAAGTTACCAGCTCTCACCATGTCTGCGCCGACTATCTGTAACCTCATGCGAGAAAAAGCAGGACATTCACAGAGGAAGTGCTCTGCGGTGTCCTCATCCTCTCCACAAGATTCACAGAGTGTGATATCACTTAAGCCTAACATTTAAATGCTTGGCAAAAAAGAAGTGCCCGCTGGCAACGCCAATAAGCTTTCTACAGTCTTTTCTGCTACGAGCTAGCAAAAATGTTGCAGTCTTCTTACTAACGTTGGAGAGCATACGTTTGGTCTGTCTGTATCCAATGGAGGCATGCCATCTACGGTTGTGCTCTTCACAGATCCAATCGTTGTTTGAATCCCTCACTGAGGACGCTGGCAGACCTAGCGACGGTTCAGGTCCTGAGAAAGCTGTCTGAGATCCTTGCCTAGCAAGTTCATCGGCGATCTCATTTCCAGTTATGCCGTGATGGTCCGGAACCCAAATGAGACTTAAGGAATTTAATCTTCCGATCGCATTCAGAGAGCTCTTGCATTCCTGGATAACTTTCGAAGTGGTTAGAGGGTTGAGAAGGGCCTTAAGCACAGCTTGGCTGTCGCTGCAAACAAAGATACTTCTCCCCGTCTATCCATTGTTCGTAACATGGTTCAAGGCCATTAGGATAGCATAAGCCTCCGCTTGGAAAACGGATGCGTATGATCCCAAAGATGTGTGCAGTCGTATGTCGTCGTTCTCCACAAAGGTACCAGCACCAGAACCCTCGTCGGTTTTGGAGCCATCTGTGAAGCAGTTTTAATAAACATGAACAGCAAATAAACTACTTTGCAAAGAATACGGCTAAGAAGCGATGCCAAGCAGTGCTTAGCTCTACATAATCCTCTCACAACTTCGGTACTGATTTATAAATTCAAAATTTCTACGAATGCAGTTCAAAAACTGACTCTATGGTCCCAGGCCAACATAAAATTGCTGATGAACTTGACAGGAAAGGGTCTTACATCTTTCTGTGGACCAAGAGTGTCGACTATTAATCTTCATTCTTCAGTGAAGGCTTCTGTCACAATTGAGCTTGTCAAGAGTAAAAAAGTAGATGGCATGGCTTAAAAGGACCCGGGTTAACACACGGTGTAGTCAGTTGAGTATTTAATTTTATTTATTTGTACATACATAAATATGAAAATATTTACAAAGCAGCTTCAAAAGCACTCTCTACTCAAAGAGCTACAAATCGAATGCTCTTAGCAAACGTGTCTCTTACAAACTGATTGATGCAAAAGTGTGTAGAGAATTTATGTTACGGCGAGACAGTTCATTGGCATTCGCACAATTACTTGTTGAATTCCTCTACCAGAAATAATAAAAACGGTTCCAAATCGCATTTCCTGCAAATTCCAACAACTACTCTTTGGCTACACTTCTGATATGGGCGCCACAACATAACACTGCTGTTATGCTATAGCAACAACCAAAGCAATACTACAGCTCTGTCAGTGTGACACGCAAAAGAACATAAAATTCGGTAATTTATTGCAAATTTGTACCCGTCAAACTTTTACGCAATAATGATGACATTACACAAAATGCTTCTTCTCTGCCGGCATACCAGTCTTGGATTCGAAAACAAACCAGCCAGCGCCACGGTTATGTTGTGTCTTCGTGCAAGCTTAGCTTAGCAACGAGCATAGAACACTTTTAGTTTCCATTCTTTTTCTAAGAAGAAAAAGAAAAAACACATTAAAAAAATCTCACTAAGCCAAAGTCAAATGCAAAGACAGGAGCATTTGACAATCGTCTTCTAATTAAGTTCCTCATGTGTACAATTTGATTGCCTGCGTTAAATTTCAAATTCTCACCAATTACAATACAAAGTGCTCAGTTTTATTACAGTCAACATAACACACTGTAGTGTGGAAAGATTGGAAATGACGTTAAGCTTTGTACCGTTTGAGGTGACAACTTTTCTTCCTACTGGAATTATTTAATTAGGCTAGCACATGGAGGTTTTTGAAACTCACACAGTTGCAATTTTCGCTTTTAATTCGATCTAAATTGATTTGATTTGAAACGACGACAGGCTTTGGTAGTTAGCAAACAACTATGTCTGGCATTTGGGGACAGGAATGAGTTCTGGTTAGTGAGGCAATACAAAATTTATGTTCGGTTATTACTGCGCTACTGGTTTTTAAGTGCTTCTGGTGTAACCCAGTTTGCCAGATTTGTCTTTCGAGAATCCTACGTAACCTCGTTAGTGAAACATATCTGGTAATGATAATGCGACATTAAATTTGAAGGTTTTCAAATTTCAATGATAGGCTTGTACAGCTTTGCTTATGCCTATAGCATTCTTAGATGTAGAAGAATTTATACCTTGTTTGATGATGGTCTTTGGGAAAAAGACAAATCCATTCGTTTTGTATGTTTTAAAACTTCCGTTGTTGAAGTTTTCAATGGACGCACAAATAGATAAAAACAAGGAAAGAAGGAATTAAAGAGAGAGATTAGAATAAAATACTTTTATCAAGAAGAAAAAGTTACTAAGTTAAAGCCTTCCAAAAAGTTCTAAATATTCCAGGTACTTATCTATCCCGCATTGAGGGAACGTAATCCCTACAACATCATTTACTTTTATGAGAAGGTCTTGAAGTGAGGCTGAATATAGATTTTGTCTCTAGGTATGCTGAAGACAAAACTGATTATCATTCACAATACCTAAATTTTATTTCATAGCTTTAAATCAAAGTGGCAGCGCTGGTTTGTTATTAGCTTTGCATTAATTTAGCTCTGTGAAATATTCACATCTTTGATTGTTTAAGTGATCTAAAGTGATTAAAATCATTCTATTTTGTCTAGTTCCTGCATTTATCGTAGAGAATTAGTTTAATTTGTGTTTCGTTTTGATCACAGTGTTTGGTGAGAAATTGATTTTTTTTAATTTTTCGGTTCCGTTTGAGTGTATTTTGAGTAGTTTTAAAAACATACTTATCTCATTCTGGCCTATTTGTAATGCCTTCGCTAACCATTTTCGAAGCTCTTTCTGTGATACCCCCGTAGTAATAGAAGAAAACTACTTTACGTATTTACGTAACTGCTCTCAAGTTAATTTTAATAATATCCTTATTTATAGTGACAACATTTTAAAATATTTATCACTTCTGCAAGATGACTTTTCGTCCGGCCCGGATGGAATCCCGCCTATTCTTTTAAAGAAATGCCGTTCCATAATAATGTTCCCACTTCAATATCTTTTTCAGCTTTCAATCAAAACAGGCGTTTTCCCAAGCCTTTGGAAAAAGTCCTTTATCACTCCGGTTTTTAAAAACGGTGATAAGATAGAAATAAAAAACTACAGGCCAATATCCAAACTGTCTTGCATCCCAAAACTCTTTGAGCAAGTTGTTTGTGACAGCCTCTCATTTTTTACAAAAAATATTATTTGCAGACAGCAGCATGGCTTTATGCAAAAAAGATCAACGGTAACAAACCTTCTTTCTTTTCTTCACAAATGTTCCAATGCCCTCGAAAATGGGTCTGAGCTCGACTGTATTTACACTGATTTTTCCAAAGCATTCGACCAACTCTCTCATGATGTTATATTATGTAAGCTCAAGGCTTTTGGATTTCCTGCAATATTTATTGCATGGATTTGCTCTTATCTCGAAAATAGAACGTACCAAGTAAAATTTCGTAACAGCTTTTCGAATCCCTTCAATGCTCTGTCGGGTGTACCACAAGGCAGTCACCTTGGGCCTTTGCTTTTCATTGTTGCCATCAATGACGTTGTTTCGTGCATTTCGTATAGTGAAATTCTGATTTTCGCAGATGATATGAAAATTTTTAAATCAATTCAAAATAGTTCTGATCGCGTACTTGTTCAAAAAGATATCGATAGCTTTGGAATATGGTGTAAAAAGAATGGTCTTAGTCTCAACCCCTCGAAGTGCCAAACTATGACTTTCTCGAAAAAACGAGAACCTAGTAATGCTTTGTATGTTGTCTGGTCATTCATTATGTAATGTCTCAAGTTTTCGTGACCTAGGTGTTTACTTCAATATTAACCTTGAATTTAGTGAGCACATGAGCTCAATTGTAAGGAAAGCAAATTCTATGCTAGGTTTCATAAAGAGGTGGTCAAAAGAATTTGATGATCCTTATGTAACACTATCTTTGTATAACTGTTATGTTCGCCCTCATCTCGAGTACGCCTCACAAGTTTGGTCTCCTCTATATGAAATTCATAAACAACATTGTACGCAGTACAACACAAATTTATACGTTTTGCTTTGAAGGGTCTTCCTTGGGAAGATCCATTCAATCTACCTCCTTATGAACATCGAATTCAACTTTTGTAATTGCAAACCCTTAGTCAAAGACGTATCAACAATGACCTAGTATTTTTCCATCAGATTTTGACTGGCTTTATAGATGCTCCCTACTTGCTCTCGTCCATAGGTTTTAACTACCGCGGAGGATCTTACCACCTGCGTAATTTGGACTTGATTCATTGCCCCCATCATAGAACCAATTACGGCATGAATGAGCCTCTACTTTTAGATTTCAACATTAATAAATATAGTTTAAAACAAAAATTAAAAACCAGCGCTCCACATGCATGATTTTTGTTCAATGTTTCTTATTTTATTGTCTTTCAAAATATTTGTAGCTAATGCTTTGTTTTATTTTTAGTAGTTTTGTTTAATTATTATTATTGTATATTGTATGTCACTATTTGTATTTTTTTTTTTATCATAATATATATATTTCTTATACGTTCTCTTTGTGCTGGTGTTGGTGTTTTCTAACCTCTAACACTTGCATTTATGATGAAGAGCGTAGATAAGTACGTACAAATGAGCTTGCTCTAAGCTTCGTGCGACTTAGTCTCTGAGATGCAAAAAAAAACGACAGAGGTATGCTTAGTTTTATTTGTTTGGTGTTGTTTGATTTGTAAAGATCAATTCTAAAGAAAGAATAGTTTAAACCTTGGTATGGTTTAAACTATTCTTTCTTATCATATCAAGCATTCAATTTGATCAGCCATAAAAGTACTTCAGACTTTTCGAAATCTTGGCAAACTTTTTGCCACATATGACATAATGTATACTTTACTGATGCTAAGGATACAAAATTAAGGACAAAAGCAAAGTCTTGTGCTACATTGGCACAATCTCTCCAGATATTACCATTGATCGACATGGTACTCACCATGGACTGAGCAACAATGCTCAGGCCCGAGCTACATGGATTCCAGGTGCTAGTAAAATTGCGAATTGCGATTCGGAACATTGGAATGAAGCGAGTAGACATCTTGTGTGCCCAAGAAATGAAATCGTGAAACACAGGAAACCGGGCTCGCTTTTGGATCTACACACAGTGGCCCCTATCCAGGCACTCCGTAGCGATTTCGGACTACGAATACCAAAATGGAAGCATCACAGACGCCCTTGTAGTGAATGTTTTGCCACAAAATTTGTTACTACTAAAAAAAATATTAATAAGTTATAAATATCTGTTGCCAAGCGTTCATTACGAAGATGTTTTTAGTCATTTCTATTTGACATTCGTAATCCGAAATTGCTACAACGGGCCCTGTGATATGGGTGGATATCCGAGAAAATGCTATATGATTTGAAACGGATCAGGACAAAAACGAAACGTGTGCGTCATCTCTGGAAGAGCTACTTGGCATCGTGTTGATAATTTTGAAGTCTGGTAACCGTTTGATGTCTTTTCAATTGGTAAATGCAAAAAAAGATGTAGAATATTATCATTGTTTATGTATATGCTCCCCAAACAGAATACTGAAGATGCACATTTTACAGAAAAGTATTTGTCTGCTGACGGAGATTTGGATGGGCTTGTCAGCTCTTTTCATGGCATGAAATTACTATCGGAGATACCGCCTAACAAAAGGCGATTATTTTTTTTTTCTTTGATGTTCTTGGGACTCGAACACCAAACTTCCTACGTCACAGGCAGACACCCTAATAATAACGCAATTGGCACCACAAACCTTTAAGGCTAGGTTACTCCAAACAATTTTGAAAAAATCGAAATTTTTTTTTTTCATAAATTGTTACTGTACTCGTAGAAATAGTATAGAATTAATCCCGAAGGTCAGCAAGACCGAGAAGCAGGTATAAAAGAGTGGGGAGCGCTGCGGTAAACAACAACATGTTTTGTTCTATAAACAAAACGTATTTGAAAAATTACGTTTTTCGGAGTAACCTGGCCTTAAAACTAATTATTTAATCAAAGAAGACATCAACCATTACTCCCAAAAATATTATCATTATTCTTCAACCAAATAGTTAATCCAAACTCTAAAGCACTTTCAAGAAACATGTGAATAGTAGTTAAAGTGTGAAGACCTAATTGTACGCAATGCAACTCATTTGATAAACTTCAAAAGCATAACAAAATTGAGAAAAGTGTTTCGGACTTTCAACCGTTTTTTGAAGTCTCTTATGGGTCTACTTCAGTTGATTGAATTATTTATTACTTTTGGCCACCCAGGAACATTTCAATTAAATTAAATAATTAAATTTTTTTTTTTTCTTCGAAGGTGGTCTTGTAGACTCTGAAAGAAAACAGACTTTTGTTTGCACAAGCACGCTGCTCCGATGGGCACATCAATCAACTTTTGATGTCAAAAAATTTGGGTGATGCCGAACTTGCTGTCGAATCAATTTACTTTCTGTTTACATTTCGTCCAAGCAATTAACTTAATTTATGCAAAATGTAAACACACATTTTTAGTTTTATTTTGATAAATTTAAAAGTAATCTGCCATCAGGGTGGTCATGTGGACCACCAGAGGTGGCCAAACTCTTGTACATCTTCTCCTTGATAGCAATGAAAAAAAAAATTGAATTAATTATAAGAAAATTACTCTATCATGGTGTATTGCAATACACAGGATTGTGAGCTTGGCAATCAATGAATACCTTGTAGTGTATTCAGGGATCGCTATTAAATACAAGCCCAAGGCAAAAAATGGTTTTTCGAATAGCGTAAGAAACAAAGTGAGAGATGCATTTATAAAGTAAAATATCCTGTGACTAATGAAAACATAGCATGTGTCAATCGCCTTATTTTTCAAGAAACGAGGGGTTTTATGCTCTAAAAGGTCGGGTAGTTTTAAATTTTCAATATGTTGTAAAGTATGGTAGGTAGACGAAAATCATAAAATGTCACAATCACGCCTCTCCGCTCTTCACGCGAAAAACCCAGAAAATTGGAACTTTTCGCACATGTCTTCGAGACAGAGACGGCAGGTGTCATCCTGGCTGATGCCCATAAGATGATATCTGAGAGAGGAGTGTCCAGTGAAGAAGACCGTAATTACCCTTGCGTCACGTTTGCTCATGCCAAGATTTTCCTTCATACGTCTTTGAGATAAGTCGATGAATAGCTTTGACTGGCGGTGGCCAATAGAGTTGTTCCAGGAGCAGAGATGTGAATTATTGAAATACATGTATTTGAAATGCAAATACAAAATGCAAAATACCTATTTCTATTTTGTATTTGAAATACTTTTTTTCTAAACGTATTTTGTATTTTATTTAAAATGCTTTTTTAAAAATATTTAGTATTTATAAAATACAAAATAGTTTTGTTACATTTCTAATTCATTTTTCCAAATTTTCATTCTTAAATCCAAGACCACTTTATTTATGAACGCACCTGATCGTGATTGTAGTTTTGTCATTGTCAACTAGAACAATAATGCTTAGAGCAGAGTTGTAAAGACTGCAGTTTTTTTAATAAAAAACAAGAGACCAAACCTCACACACACTACTGCATCCGTCCACAAGCTGTCATTACAAACTCCACTTTATTTTGGGATTCCGAAACTAGGATTTTCCAAATCTTATTACATGTTTGTTGAGGACTCTGATTCTTCAGTAGCCAGTGATCATGTTAATACTACAACAATAGACCTAGAAGCCTTACAATATTTAAAAGATGAAAACAATACCTTAGAATCCTTGAACAGTTACCCAAATGTAAAAAAACTTTTTCTTAAATATAATACCTGCTTACCGAGTTCTGCCCCTGTTGAACGATTATTTTCTTTTGGTTGAATGATTATGAGGCCCCACAGGCGGAACATGAAAGATGAACTCTTTGAACAAATAATAGTTCTAAAGTCAGTTAAATAAACATAAGTGTATAAATATATGTTAAATAAATCTAAGTGTATAAGTTAAATAAAAATCATATCCTTAACAATGTATTTTATTTTCAAAACCTATTTTAAAAATACGTATTTTGCATTTTGTATTTAAATACTTTTACAAAACTATTTTTAACATCTCTGTCCAGGAGTGGTTCATGTTCTGCCGTTTCCAGGTAACCAGTTCGCGTTTAATGCTACTGATTGGGAAACCGCAGTCGGATTCCGGGCCTTTGAATTGGGATTGAGACCTAAGTCGGTTTAGGTTCTCTTGCACTTGATTGCGGCACCTAAGACAAGGTTTTCACCTTCTGCGACTTCCCTGCAATGTGCTTTCGTAGCATGCCGGAGCCGTAGCCTTTGTATCTCTTCGCTTCACCAGCCGTAAACTCGTGATTCATATTCATCGAGCTATGCTCATGGTACAGCTCATACAGCTCGTTGTTGAATCTTCATTTTCATACTTTGTCCTAACATAATGGACCGAAAATCACTCAGAGTATTTTTCTTTCAAAGCGAGCAAACACTTCCTCTTTCGCTTTACATAAGGCCTACGCTTCTCGTCATAAGTAGTACTGGGATAATTAAGGTCTTATGTATTGGTTTTTCTACACACGATTTCATTTCTGAATTGCCTTCTGGACCCAAAGTAGCAGCTCTTGGAAAGAGTAACTCTCCGTTTGATCTCTGCTTCGATATTGTTTTCTGTGTCCGTAGAGGATCCTCATTAACCATCAAATCCATTTTTGCCGCAAAATACTCGCAAAAGCACCTATGACATCATGCTTTTTTCTTCCCAATACGTCAATATCGTCTGCGTAGGCGAGTAATTGTACAGACTTTTGAAAAATTGTTCCTGTGGTGTTGACGTTTGAGTTTCTTACAATCTTTTCAAGTATGATGTTGAAGAAATCGCATGACAGTTTGTCGCCTTGCCTAAAACCTTTTTCGACATTAAAGGTTTCGGTGAGTTCTCTACTGACCTTGACGGAGCAGCGTGAATTCTTCAAAGTCATCCTGCATAGTCGTACGATGCCGAAACTAGACATGGCTCCGTACAGTTCGTCTCTGTAAATACTTTCATACGCGGCCTTGAAATCGATAAAGAGATGGTGAATATCGATATTATATTATCAAGTTTCTTCCAAGATCTGCCGTAATGTGAAAATTTGGTCTATTGTGGACTTCTCTGGTCTAAGGACCTATTAAGTTGTTGACGTGGGGTTTCAGACGTTCACATATTACAGCAGACAAGATCTTATAAGCGACGTTAAGGAGGCTTATCCCTCTATAATCGGCGCAATTGTGAGGGTCTCCCTTTTTTAGGATCGGGCAAACGATACTGATAGAGTTTTTCATTGAAATTCGGTAGACTTACTCTCAAATCGAGAACTACTCCTTTCAATGGAACATGTTTTTAGGTTTTTTGCTGGTATTGGCGGTTAAATTGATGTTCACAAATATGAATTCATATTTTCATATTTTGTAAGGTGTTTTCTTCAGCAAATTACTGAATTCTAACTAATTTTCTCGTGTCCTTATAATTTAAAGCAATTTTTTCAACCCAACGGTGGCACCACAAATTGAAAATAAACAAATTATATTCCATTTAAAGTTTGACAGAACAAATGTTTTTGCATGTGTGCATGAATTCAGAGTAGATCTCCCAACAAAATGGGAGTAGATCTTTGGCGTTTAGAGTTACTCCGGATCTACTCTTTTTTTCAATGAAACATGGAAAATGGGAAAGGAGTAAATCTTTACGCAAAAGGAGTAACTCTTTTCGTCAATGAAAGACGATATGAGATTCCATTAATCGAGCATGCTTTCTTCCGACCATATGATGCAGATCAGCTTGCGCGTGCTCCTTTCAACTGATCTCCAGCTGCTTGAAAAGTTCAGCGTCAAGGACTTCTGTACATGCAGTCTTATTTGATTTAAGTTTGCGTATGGCAAGCTTAACTTCTTCTAGGTCGGGAGGACGGCATTCTTGATCATCGTCCAAGCTGAATGGGGCAATCTGCCTGACAGCGGAATTTGTGTCCTCATCGCCGTAAAGTAGTCTGTAGAAGTGATCTTTCCAGATCCTCAGTAGCGACTGTGACGTGTGACTCTACTACTATGTTTCCCTGCTGTCTTTACAGGCTTGAGTTCGATGCTTGCCACCCTGGCAGGATCTTTTTACCTTTTGGTAAAACTTCCGAATCTGGTTCCTGTCATGGCACCTCTCAATTTCCTCAAACGAGCGCTTCTCATGCTGCCTGCATTCTTCATCGAACCATGAGTTTCGTTTTGGTGGCCAAGTGAAACCCAGAATCTCAGAAGCAGCGGTTCGGAAGGCAATGCCAAGAAGCTGCCACTGCTCTTCAATGCTTCAATGGCGGCATAGGATTCAAAGATAATTGAAGGGACACTCGATTGGAAAAGGCATTAGCGATCTCTTGCGATTGTAGCTTTCCAACGTCATATCTCTTCACAGCTATAGTTCGTGCGAGTCCTGAACAAGATATCCCCATTCGTACCTTGGCTGCAACAAGGTAGTGGTCCGAGTCAAAGTTGCCCATTCGGAAAGTTCGGACATGTAACACACTGGAAGAGTGCCTTGCGTGGATCGCAACATGGTCAATTTGGTTGACGGTTGATTGATCTGGGGATCGCGATGTACCTTTACAAATTTTGAGGTGCGGGAAGCGTGTACTACTTACAACAAGAGTTTGCCCCGCAGCAAAATCGATTATCCATAGTCCGTTTTCGGAGGTTTTATTAAGAGGCTATGCTTACCGATTGTATTTCCAAAGATACCCTCCCGCCCTAGTTTTGCGTTAAAATCACCAAGCACTGCTCATATGTTTTTTCGAGGAGCTCGTAGAAACAATCTTTGGAATAATCGTCTTTCTCTTCTGTGGGGGCGTGGGCGCATATTAGGTTAATGTTGGCGAACTAAGCCCTGATGCGGATGATCATTATACGCTCATTAAATGGATTTTGGCTAACAACCTTATCCCTGAGTTTTCCTCTAACGACAAATCCAATCCCAAGTAAGCGCTGTTTCTGTTGTCTGTAGCAGTCGCTATAGTAAATGTCGCAGTTTTTCATCTTCTTTACGCCCAGCCCACTCCATCGCACTTCTTGGATGGCGGTTATGTCTGCTTTGTAGCACTCCAGGGCGTCCGCTAATTCTCCAGCTGCACGTAATTCGTTAAGGGATCTTACGTTCCAGGTCTCAGAGGGTTCCCAGCTTTACAACACTACCGCTTCACACTAGTGATCTGCTTGTGGGGTACGACGCGTTGACCTCAGAAGGCGTCGGAAAATCTACCGTCTGTGGATTGTTCCACGTCTGAGGCCAACAAAAGGCATTTGGTTGTACCAGAAATGCCTTTTACCTGCCTTGCCTTTTTTCGCGATAGTGTCTAAAGGCTTCTTTGAACATGAAAATGTCAATTGAGCCGGTGGTATTCTATTTTTTCCAAGAAGGTAGTTTTAACTTGAAGGCTTCTTCGGCTCTTGGTACTTCTAATACTATCAAACTTTGTTATACCACACTTCGAATATTGTTTATATTATTATTTTTAAACCGTCCTTATATCGTTCCATACATTATAATAAATCTTCCTCTTGCACTTAGTTCATATTATGATATATCATATACATATGCAGTTATGTATATCTTCTACTTACCTCTCGCAATGGAACTTTGAAGGCTATAAAGCGCGTTCCTTTCACTTTTTTTCCAATGGGTGTATAATCTAGCCATCTGAAATAATAAGAAAATTAATAGTACATGGTTTACTTTATTGAATTCTCTTAAAAAAAAACTTTTGTAGGTTTAATTATCTTTGACCTGAATGTTTAGTACCGCTTTGTCAAGAATTTAGCTCTTCATTATGAAAATTTGGTTTTCATAGTGTGTCTCCCACTCAATGCAAACAACACAATAACGAATTTTATCTATAGGTATACATATATGTATATATTTTTTTTAACAACCAACTTTAAATATCATGATTTGGAGTCCTAACTTTCGTTTATGGATCACATAAACATAACAGATGTTAAGTTAATGAAATGAAATTTGAACGAAGGTAAAGGAAACTAAGAAAGGAAGCTTGGCTTGGTTTCCGTAACTATTTTACATGATTATCGTCCAATCGTCTATCGTCGATTGTATCGCATAAAGATTGTTTCATGTAACATCGCTTTTAGCAATTGGAGGTTAGCTATTTTACTGTTGTCTTATAAATTTTGGTAACTTTTTAAGATTCAAAAACACTTTTTTTGGTACCTACAATTTGGACGATAGTCATAAGAAAACTAACGCAATCCAGGAGCTGTAGGTAACATCACATTATTATCACTTTATTAGGCACTAGGTAGGTAGGTGCATATATACAAACTATTTTGGACAGCCAAATGAATCCAAATCGTTGTGTGCAATTAGATCTAACAATTTAGAATCCTATGTATTTTGGATTTGTCGCTCATATAAACAAAAAAATATGTTGAGCAACTGACATCCGAACGAGAGTAAAGGAACCTCATAAAAATTCGGTTAGTTTTCATTGGTAATGATTTTTTCCGAAAGCAGTTTATTGATCAACTAGTTTTTGAAAACCTTAAAAACCATGTTTTCAAAAGATTATGAAATAATTCATTCTGGTATTTCACTCCTATCAACATTCTCTACATACTTAAAAAGGATAAAAAATGAACGTACCTATCTGGTATCGCAGGAGCCATTTTCCAAAATATTTCTATTAAAATATTAATTTAACTATAGGCTATAGCAAATAAAACTAGATCAAATCACACAGTAATAATACGTAGATTATTATTTTCGTATGAAATTGACGAATTTTGACTTGTCCTTTTTCTTTTGAGAAAACAAATAGAACACGAATGCATTCAGCATGTCAATTCTGTCAACAGTTTGGATGACAGTGACAGTCTGAACGTCACAAAGATCTGTTTCTCTTTAGCATTTGACTCGACCGAAAATGAGATATCTGTACTGCGTTCTTTTTTTCTTGGATGTTACGCGATGTAACATCGGGTAACATTATGTCGTTCTTAAATGCAAAAAAGTTACGATATGTAACATCGTGTCGTTCCTAAATGCAATGTTGAACTGTCAGAATGTTACGTTTCGTAACTTTTTCCAACTCATCTCTGGGACTTGAGTTTCGATGTTGATCTGTCAAACCCCTTTAAAATTGTTGTTGGTCAGAATTGTTTTGTTTTTTTTTTTTCATTAATCTTCCAAATTCTGTGAACAGTTATTGATTTTCAATCTTGTTCATTTCAGAATTCATTTTTCTTCATCAATAACGAAAATCCTTTAGCTGGTTTCGTATTTTAAGAAATACTTTATTCATATTTTTGACAGACCAGCAAAGTTTAACATCGAGTCGTTCCTAAATGCAATCATGATTTTGTAACAAAGTCAAACATACACAACAACAACGATGATTTTGACACTACAGCATCGCGTAACATCGAAGGATAAAAAGAACGCCCTACTGTGCTCAATTTTGGTTAACAAAAGCTACTTTTTTTGTTTTTTATAGTTGCATATGGTACAGAGAACAAAAGATGAAGACACAGGATATACAATTCATGCTTGTCTGATAGAGAAGGAAGACACTATTGCAGACGTTTGCACTTTCTTAGTTATAGGATGCAGTTGAAAAAAATAATTGGTGTAAACAGACACGTTCATCTGCAGTATAGGTACTTCATCTGCAACCATAATTTTACTCGTTAGTTTACTTTAATAACATGTAAACCCAGCATTAGTTTACTTTAATAACAGTTTATTTATTGAAAGTTATTAGAATATGAAAAGTAATAAGTAAAATAATTAAAATAAAAAACAATGCTTTGACTCCAGAAAATCTCATCTTCGCGTCCAAATCTGTCAACAATTTATAGCTGATTATAGCAACTTTGAAAAGCGATATTGAGCTTCTCTTACTGACTTATGCTGGGTTTACATGCATCTGCAACTGCGGAAGTGCAGAAAAGTAAAACGAGACGGATGAAGATTACAAAGCACAAAAGTTAAAAAGAGAGACGAATAGGATTATGGTTGCAGATGAAAAATTATGGTTGCAGATGAACATGTTCATCTGCACCCATAATTTTTCATCTGCAACCATATAGTGCAGTCAATGAAGCGAAAAATAGAGCCCAACCTCCGAATTTTTTTACTGTGAACCGATTTGCATGAAATTTTGGAATTAGGCTCATCTTACCCTTAAATTCAAAAGTGATATTAGGCGTGTTTTTTTGCACGCGGATATAAGCTTCGCCCAAAAAAACGGCTTCCCCAAATTATTCAAATATTTGGCAGCACTGCAATTTGACATAAATGAAAAATTTTTATTTAACAGCTGTTTGTACTAAACTGTAGACTACGATGTCGGTTGTGGAAAACAGCAAGAAGGTATAATTTTTGTCGAGGATACCTACAGAAACTGTCCAAACAGCAAATGTGGAACTACCCTGTTTACCTTCTTCCCAGATAAGCAATGCTGAGGTACCAGAAGCTCAAATAGTGAATCCAGGAGTCCCAGATAAACTGAGTGTTCAGACAACAAATGCTGGTATGTCAAAAGTAGGAAGTACCAAGCCAACAAATGCATTACCACAGATTCAACCAGTTCCAAATCAGTTGGAAAATCCTTCTGTCAATCGACAATCACCACAGGCTTCGGGGAATCCAGAATCTGATAAGCAATCCACAAATACCGCATCTACTTTGACTTCAACATCGCTTGTCCTAGACTGCATAGATTCTATTAAAACTCCAGAATCGACGACCGTGCTAACAGAAATCGCACCTAACCCTGCAACACCACTGAACCACCACCACACCACCAGAACATAACTTAAACAGATGTGATGCAGTTGTGAGGGAGTAGGAATTCCATTAATGCTTTTTAGCCTTCAAGTGGATGGCTGTGTCCTTACACAAAAGCATTTAAATACACCATTGGTCGAGTCCAAATCCCAACGGTTGTTTTGACCCCAGCACGTACCTGATCAGTAAGTACTCGGTGAAACAATCTCAAGGATTCAAAGTGATGGTTTCTTGTGTTCTTAGGCCTCGACGAAGAACAGTTACGAAAGATCTCATGTCTCGAGTTTGTGATGCATGCTCCCAGCAGCTACTACCATGACAAAACGACACCATTTCCACCGCCAGACTCGATGGACTACGACACCAAGCCCGGTGGTTACATCTGGACAAGCATGCGTGAAGTGGAGCGTAACAAAAACCAGAAGGAAACAGTCGATGTTTAGTTTTTCATTAAATTTATTAGTTTCTACCACAATCATACATACGCTTAACAAACGATTAAAAATAAACTCGACTTTTAATAGAAATCTTCCTCGGGGTCTTTGGATTTGTGTTGCTGGTTTTTGATTTGGTCTAGGTCTTGGTTGGAGTACATGTCAGCCACTTGGGATGCAGAGGTGGCATCTTCGGGTGATTTGTCATCTCGTATCCGAATGAATCGCGGAAAACGCAGTGGGATGCCCTTTTCGGGATCCACAATGCCGATGGTTGCCTTGTGAGCAGAGAGGGCTAAGCGAGAGATCGGCACATTTTATTTCCCACACTTGAACGGCGTCAAACCACTCGTCCGGCTCGTGGGAGCTGTCGTAGCGGTAGTATGACTTGGGCGTCTTGATCACGTGCTTTTTGAAGAACTCAGCATGCGTTTGAAGGTCTTCGTCACTGAAACCTTTAAGAGCGGTTTAGAAGTTTCTTGAAATAGAGACACTGTGGCAATCTTACCTGTTCCAATTTTGCAAATGCTCTGGTACTCCTCGTTGTCGGCGTCGTAGCAGGCCAATAGAAAGCCTCCGTAGATCCCAGTTCGCTTTCCTTTGCCAATTTAGCCGCTAACTACCAGCACGTCCAGGAAGTCTCCAACACCGCTGAGGTAGTCCTTAAGTTTCAGCATTTCAGGATTCAGGCATTGGTAAATGAGAAAAAAAACATCCGAATTTGTTTTTATTTGCTTTGTCAAACGGATGAATTTTGAATGAATTTTTTGACATTTCCAAAAATTCATCTACACCATCTTGGTAGCACTTGCAGTTTATATTCGCTTCAGAAATAAACGTAGATGTTTATCCTCGCTATTCGCTTATTTTGCTGTTGTTTTTAGCATGCAAAAATTTTAACAAGCGTATATGCGCGTGCAAAAAAACGCACCTAATGATTTGCACACCGCCACCACCCTGGGGGTGGTTGCCACCCCTTCTCGGGGGTGAATTTTTTTTTTTTTTTAAATAACCTCGGATATCGATAGAAGGCCTAATTTTAAGCAAAAAAACAAATATAAAGTTTTTTGTTAAGTCCAATACTTTTCGAGTTATTGGCAATTGAAAATTCGCAATTTGTTCACGTTTTTCATCTATTTATTGCAAATATCTCCAAAACTATACGTTTTATCGAAAATTTTATAATGAACAAAATTGTAGCAGGTAAAACAATGAACAATTTGGTTTTTTATAAAGTATTCTAAGAACAATATTAAGCTTAGATATAAAAGATCAAAACCATTTTTTATTTTGTCTGAAATTTAATTTAGGCGGAATACGGTAAAATTTAATTTTGGTGGAAATGGCACTTATGAAAGCCATTGACTTAAAAGAAAAAAACATTAGATGCTCTCCTTATTTGCACTACAGCTCACTTATTTTACGTGCAAAAGACTTTTAATAGTGCTCATTTTAAAGCTTATTTCAAGCACTAGAAAACATCTTCTTGTATTAGAATGCATAAAATGCATCTGCTCGCCGCTAAATGGCATTGACTACAACCATTAAATTTCAGACAAAATAAAAAATGGTTTTGATCTTTTATATCTAGCTTAATATTGTTCTTAGAATACTTTATAAAAAACCAAATTGTTCATTGTTTTACCTGCTACAATTTTGTTCATTATAAAATTTTCGATAAAACGTATAGTTTTGGAGATATTTGCAATAAATAGATGAAAAACGTGAACAAATTGCGAATTTTCAATTGCCAATAACTCGAAAAGTATTGGACTTAACAAAAAACTTTATATTTGTTTTTTTGCTTAAAATTAGGCCTTCTATCGATATCCGAGGTTATTTAAAAAAAAAAAATTCACCCCCGAGAAGGGGTGGCAACCACCCCCAGGGTGGTGGCGGTGTGCAAATCATTATCACTTTTGAATTTAAGGGTAAGATGAGCCTAATTCCAAAATTTCATGCAAATCGGTTCACAGTAAAAAAATTCGGACCTAAAATGCTTCATTGACTGCACTAATAACTAAGTCCCCTATTAAACGATGTCTCACGAGACATGTCTCATTTTTGACGTTCCTTTTAAATTTCCATCCCGTGAGACAATCACTATTACATGTTCAATTTTGAAGGCCCACGTCTCAAATTTGACAATTCTTCATTTCTCTTTCAATCCTTTTCTTGTTGTCACTTTATAAATTTCAAAGTTTTATTTTTCTCTAAATAAAGTAAGTTGCTTGATAAAATTACAAAAATAACAAATTGGTTTTACAACTTTTGATTTGAAAAATAAAAAAACAAGACCACAACGAAAATGAAAAAACATTCAGTTGACGCTCATTTGACCAACACAAAAAATACATTAATGCTGGGTTTACATGCATCTGCAACTGCGGAAGTGCAGAAAAGTAAAGCGGGACGGATGAAGATTATAAAACACAAAAGTTAAAAAGAGAGACGAATAGGATTATGGTGGATTTACATGCATCTGCAAGTGCAGATGAAAATCGGAAAAAGACACAAGATGTAAAATTCATACTTGTCTGATAGAGAGGGAACGAACTTCCTAGTTATGGTTGCAGATGAAAAATTATGGGTGCAGATGAACATGTTCATCTGCAACCATAATTTTTCATCTGCAACCATAATCCTATTTGTCTCTCTTTTTAACTTTTGTGCTTTGTAATCTTCATCCGTCTCGCTTTACTTTTCCGCACTTCCGCAGCAGATGCATGTAAACCCAGCATTATGGGTGCATATGAACATGTTCATCTGCAACCATAATTTTTCATCTGCAACCATAACTAAGGAAGTGCGTTCCCTCTCTATCAGACAAGTATGAATTTTACATCTTGTATCTTTTTCCGATTTTCATCTGCACTTGCAGATGCATGTAAATCCACCATTTATGCTGGGTTTACATGCATCTGCAACTGCGGAAGTGCAGAAAAGTAAAGCGAGACGGATGAAGATTACAAAGCACAAAAGTTAAAAAGAGAGACGAATAGGATTATGGTTGCAGATGAAAAATTATGGTTGCAGATGAACATGCTCATCTGCACCCATAATTTTTCATCTGCAACCATAACTAGGAAGTTCGTTCCCTCTCTATCAGACAATTATGAATTTTACATCTTGTGTCTTTTTCCGATTTTCATCTGCACTTGCAGATGCCTGTAAATCCACCATTATTTGCTCTTTAAATTTATTGATAAATGTTGATAACTGAAGAATAACGAATGAATAATAATGAATGAATTTAGGGGCTAGTAATAGCGCTCAGAAGAACAAGTCAAGATTAAAGTGTTCTATAATGCTGGGTTTACATGCATCTGCAACTGCAGAGGTGCAGAAAAGTAAAGGGGGACGGATGAAGATTATAAAACACAAAAGTTAAAAAGAGAGACGAATAGGATTATGGCTGCGGATGAGGGATTATGGGTGCAGATGAACATGTTCATCTGCTTCCATAATTTTTCATTTGCAGCCATAACTAAGGAAGTGCAGATGGTGCGTTCCCTCTCTATCAGACAAGTATGAATTTTACATCTTGTGTCTTTTTCCGTTTTTCATCTGCACTTGCAGATGCATGTAAATCCACCATAATGGACAAAAAGTTTTTCTTTCGATTTGAATTACCAACTTGCTCAACAGGTAAAAAATCCTGCTTCCATTTGTTTCAAGCTTACTGATATTTTTCCCTGTTCGCTATGCTTTTTCTCTTATGCCTCTTTTAACTTGGAACCCGATAAAAAGAGATTATTTCTTTTCGTCGCATTGTGTGAGTGCTTTTTTCCCGCTGATGAAAGAGGTGCACTTAAATAACCCTGTCTAAAAATCGGGATCTGCAAAACCGACCCCAAATTGAAAAATTAATTATATTTTGGATCGCAAATAGTGTCAAAATTTGCATCAAAAAAGATTGATTTTGGAACAAGTTCTTTTTTTGTATGACACAAATGTACGAATTTTAATTTTCTCTTTGACGATAGGTATCTTGAAAGCACCAAATATGAAAGTAATGAATAATTGGCCCCAAATAGAAAGTATTGAGGTAAAACCAGCAAAGAGTACACCTTTTCAGCGTTTTCAGTTGTTCTTTTTTTTAAATTAGTTTTTATTTAATTTCAGCCTCAGGGCATGTGAAAACTCTTTGGTTCTTTTTTAAAACACAAGCAAAAACAATAAATTATGAAACGTTTGAAAATTGCAAGACTCCAAACTGTCCCGTTACCATCCAATCGGGTTGATTTTTATCTAAATTTTCTGCAACTCCCTCCTTCAATCCACAAATCAAATCAGCTTTGACAGTACGCAAGGTACATAAGTTTGTTGGTTGAAATCCTAGAAATAACAAACTTTTACAAAACCCAATAATTAAAATGCTTCCAAGTCTAACAACCTCTCAGACAGGTCTTAAAGTCTTCTGTGAAGTCCCATGTAAAATCACCAATTAATTTTCTATAATTTAAATCTCCCTTAAAAATAGCGATATGTGATTCAGCAAGTTTGTTGTAAAGTTTCTCGTTAATTTCTTTCATTCTATTAAATCAAAAATATATACATAAATACTTATTGACTATGATATTTTTAATATTCACCTGTAGTACTCATAAGGACTCGTCCAAAACCATTCCAGTGGAGCAATTTCAAATTTACCGTCTTGCAAAAATTTGAACCATTTCTCACCAACCGCTCGTAGGACTGCCGATGTAGGATGAGTTTTCAAATAATCCAGGGTCCATTGAAAATCTTTTTCCATCACGTCTGATATAAACCAAGGAATGGCTTTAACATGAAAGCGTATTTTTGTGGCTAGTTTTTTGTCGATTAAATATTCAGCTAAAAGTAGATCGGTAAACAATTCGAAGCCGGAATTGTCTTGAACAAAATTAATTATTCGCGAATTGTCTGTCAATGGCTGGGATATGCAGTTCCAAATTTGCTTAGTATTATCGACTAATATATTTGAATTCAGAGTATCAACTGAATCGAAGAGATTCCCGGTTTGTTTGATTTCCTTACCCTCGGATATTGATAAATCACAACGGTTTCCCCATAAATTGAGCTGAAATTAATAAATTATGTGTAGGACTTTTATGGTGAACAAGAGAGATACAGCTCGAGATCAAGATAAGGTCGGGAACATAAATTTTTTCTTAAAATAAATAAATAAATAGGGTGGCTCAACAAAGCTGTAAAAATCTCGGGGCCTAATGTATTTTCAGGGTCTACAATTTTATTCCAATTCTGAACGGCTAATTTAGAAAGCGTTTTTCACCGCAGTGTAAGATTACTCTCAGAGGATTTGTCAAAGTTTCGCGAAAAGGGGTGCATTTTTTTAACTTGTTTTAAATTTTGGAAAATGAAGAGGTTTAGGATTGTGAAAGTATTTTTCATACTCACGAAATAATGCTTCAGAGCATTTTGGCATTCAAATTTCAAACCTATTAAGATATTTAGGCATGTATAAATTTTTAGTCTTCTACTGTAGCACAGTGACGTTATTAGAGCTTCAAACTGTAAGCAAAAGTCGCTACTACTTTTTGTATCTTAAACACAGACTAATAAGACTTAAAAAATAAACAATTGTGAATACAGTCTGTCTATCGTAATACTTTTGCCAAACCATTGCTTTTGTCAGTTAATTTCAAAAACAAGTGGGCAATATGCTTCCGTACAGAAACTGTATTTGTCCCTCTTAATGAAAAACGTATCCTAAACGAGCAATGCTTAACTAAATGTTTTGCAACTAAGTTATCAAACAAAAGGTCTGTATCTTTACTCACCCACGGGATCCCGTGGGATCCCGCGGGATCCCGAAACGTGTATCTTTACTTTTTTTTTGACGTAAAAGTGGCAGAGCTTTTGCTTTTTTGGCACTTCCCCTCCAGTAAGAATTTACCCGAACAATTTCCTCGTGCACTTTCCTGCTTGTCAAATCGGCTGTTTGTGAAATCAGCTGATCGAAACATTTCGATTGAATTCAAATTTATATTTGAAATTAAAAGAAAAAAGGAAATCAAAATCTCTCTTTGTAGGTTTGAAAATTCAAAATAATGTTAAGTGTGCAATGTAACATTGCTATGAGCTCATTTTAACACGTTTCTGAAAGAAAATTGTTTGTATGTTTTTTACTATCTCTACTGAGAGTGCATGATAAATGTCATTCAGCAAGAAACATCCCAAAGGCGTATCTTTACTTTTCATTTTCGGATGGAGATTACAAAAACAACATTAAAAAGCTCAAGCCCAAACTTTTTCCCGGGCTTTTTCCCAAACTTTACCCAGAAAGTAAAGAAACAGACCTAAAATCATTCAATCGTTCACTCTTTCCTATTTGACAAGCTTTCTTCGTTGAAATTTCAGCTAATGGTAAAGAGAAATAGTTTCGTAAAGTGAAACATATATAAATACTTTTAAGAGCTATCAACCAGATTTGCTTACCTTAAGTAGACGTATGAAAAACTCTTCGCTTAGGGGACTATCGCGCGTACTATTGACTACACTCTCTAGAGCATCTGTACAACACTTGAGAGCATTTTCCTTTTGCTTTCTAAAATAATCGTAGTCTTTCATCTTCTCCATACATTCGAAGTAGGAGCTGACACGACGATACATATAGCACTCGGCATAAAGCCAACAAATTTTGAAAAACGTTTCATTTCCTGGTGCAAGCCCGGCAATGAACGTATTCCACATTTCTTTATCAGGTTCTGAAATGAAAAAGAAAATCTATTGTAATTTTACTGCACTACCTAAGGTAAGGTAAATGAATAGACAAACCTTTGCCAGTGAAGGCTTCTAACGCTTTATCGGTCTGAAGTTGATACTTCAATTTAGATATATTTCCCACAACCTCTTTGATTTCTTCACGAGCATCCTTCAACAAAATTATGTTGTCAAAAAAATTCGAATTCAAATGTAAATATATTTTAAAAGATACCTCTCCGTACTGTTGAGCAATGTCATCTTTATCTCGAGAAAGATTATCAAGCACTTGCGTCAAGATCACAGGCAGGCGTTCACGTAATGTATAGTAAGCAAAACTTCTATAAATGGTAAAAACTAACTTTATCAACTCTAAATTAGTGAATAGAATTAAAAGTTCAACCTCTTAAAGCGCCCACGCAGGAGAGTGTGCCGTGGCGGTTTTTCATCAACGATATCATATTTTTTATCGAATTCAGCAGCTGTAGTCATTATGGAATTTCAGTGCAATCCTTGTTGACACTATTGGCGATTTATACGAATCCCTCAGCGGTAAGAATCTAAATTGAAATCAATTTTGAAATTTTAGACCAAATTATATTTCTGTGGTGTTTTTGATATTTTTTACGTGATGTAAAAACCAAAACCCACTTTCCTTGCACAAAGAAAAAGAAACATACCAAAAGACGAAACTGTCACTTTGAGTTGGCTCTCAGCTGTTTTCCAAATTTGATGGTGGTTTCGTGATGCCAAAGGCCCCGGCCCATAGAACGCGGTGCGTGCGTGCGGCACCGCTTTCAACTGACAGCTCGATTAATACACACGTTCTTATGAGAGGTGACCCATAAGCACCGCGAGCAACGCGCCGCACGCGCCGAGTAGCCGAACTTCTATTTTGCCGCGGCTCTCACGCGGTGACAGAAGAGAGACATGCGCAGTCACAACCAATTTGAAGTTTTCTCTTATATAGAAAAAATGACAATGGGCGCGTTCAAGAACCTATCGGATAGCCTATCTTGGATAGCCGTGTCTAGATACCTTTTTGAACGATCGACAACAGACAACAGCTGTGAAATATTAAAATTCAACTTTTGAAAACAGAAAAACATTTAAAATATCATTGCTAGACGATTATAACTTATTTTTTTCGATTTCCCACACGTAAACAACAACAACAAGCTATCCGGATGCGATTCTTGAACGCCCCCATTTTGACTAAATTTATCTGTCAAAACACCGCAACGGATTCTATGGGTCACCCCTATCAGTTGCGCGCGGCAAAACCCACCGCATCAGTTGCCGCGCCGCTTCTACCGCACGCACCGCGTTCTATGGGCCGGGGCCTAAAGGAGTTCACAGTTGTTAAAACCCGACACAGAATGGGCCCATTCAGAAATGTAGTCACTACGTAGTGAACTCTTCTGATTGGTTAAAATCGACTACAAAACGAGTGGAAATTTCCCCTTCAACATAGTTGAAAATTTTCAGCTACAAAGTTAGTCTGACGTTTGAGAATCAGCTGTTGGGTAAACACACGAAAAATTACAAAGTGCAAAATGAAATTTTTTCGACAAATTTTATCAAATTGAAGAAGAGATATGTAATTAAAATTACTATGTATTTCTTTTAGCAAGCAGGGCTGTTGGATATTAGCATCATCCTTATCGTTAAACTTCGTATTTTCTTATTTTGAATCCCAGAAGGATAAAAAGGCATTTTCACTGTTATAACCTTTTCGGGGATTTGAAAAGTGCTTCGAGAGTAATTTTCCACTGCCATGAAAATCTCTTTCTTACTTTGCCGTTCGGAACCGGTATGCAATTGTAGACCTTTGAAATGCGTTTATTTTCTAGGCTTCTATAATATTTGTTACGATACCCACTCTAGTTTCACACGATTTTCATTCCATGGAAACCAGTGCTCCTGTTCTGTAACTATCGCCTCGATAAAAGCAGGCGATAAACGGTGGAAAATGGAACGAAATCCTACTAAGTTCATAGAATTTCGTTCCATTTTCCACCGTTTATCGCCAAGGCGATAGTTACAGAACAGGGGCACAGGTCAGTTAGACCAAGTCCATATCTCAACGACCAGAATGTTGGATAATTATGAACTCTCCAACATTTTTGGATGGTTTTTTCAAAATTTTGAAGTAGGACAACTAGTTGTATAGTGTGAACTGCGCTAACATCAAACTATGTTCAACCCGTTCAACCAATGCATGAAAATTGAAAGTCTGACAAGAAACTTTTTTTTTTTTGATAAACTGATAAAAGTACGCACGCAGCAAGGATTTGTTTATAAATTTCAAAACAAGTGAGTAGTGAAGTGAGGTACATACGTTTGCTAAGTTTATTAAAGAGTTTCGTTTGTGTATTTTCATATGTATATTTAATTAAGGTAAAACAATGAGAGTATTATGAAAAAGAGCTGCTACATCATCCGAACAAAGTAGCTGTTCAAGGAGTTCAGTTAAGAAAAGTCTTGAGGTTGGTCCTAGCTCGCCAGCTAGCTTTAAAAAGCCCAAGAGTTATGACTTATGAGGTTTCATTTGTTAAGTTTTGCTGATAATAGAGAGGAGCCACCAGCCACCTAATCTTAATGGATTCTTAGAATTCTTAAATGAAGAAGAGAGAACATGTTTAGAAGTTCTGAAAAGAAAAAGAGTTGATTTGACTATGTACTCGTAATAAATATGTCCAGCATTTTATAGGTATAGAGCAAAATCTAGTGCTTCTCAAGCTTTTAAAAATTTGTAGGTATGGAAAGAAAGAATCAAAACAAAATATTTGACAAGTCTAGAATAAGAAGAAGTCAATCTATGTAATATGTCAACAAGTGTTTTAAGTAGAGCCAGGACACAATGACAAAATGCTATTGAAGACAAATAGAAACGCTACTTTGACTAGTTGATTTCAGTATAATGTCTACTATGGTTTCTACTACAAAACGTTGGGCCCGTGTAATTTTTTATAAATGTGTCCCTTCAAACGGCTTAGTTCCTTGCCCTATTTTTTAAAATTTCATACTTCAAGGAGACGGTAATGTCCCGCTATGTGGAAGTTTCATTGAAGATTGCATACTGTGAAATACTTTCTGGATTGTCGATTTTCTTTTGCTCTTCATGACCAAGCCATTATAGCCGTCGTGTTCGATATGATTTCACAAGACTTTTATAATAGACATCTTATCGTGATTCATAATCAAAGCTATAAGGAACATAAAACGTACTTAAGACCTTTTCTCACATAGGCGAATTAATAGTCTTTAAAGTAGACAAGTGGCAAAATTTTAATCCTTTCGAGATCGCTATACTTACATATATTACCACGATGTTAAATGAAAAGAAGAAAATAGTAGAACCGCAGTAGTTAGTGTTTTGATGTACAACATCTCCTTACTTCTTTTTCGAAGGACATTATTCCACATTTCATTACATTTCAGTGCCCAGGTAGAAGAATTCATTGACGACGTTAGATCGATCAATGACCACGGTTTGATCAAATCTGCGGTGCAAACATAGATTTTCTGGGTTTTCACATATATTCAATAAATTTCTCTTAAGTTCGAGGAATAGGCAAACGGTTTAGGTGCTAATGATTGTATTTGATGTTAGTCGTTTATAATGACAAACTTAGCTGGCGATCACATAAGAGCTGCCTTGGACTCGAAATTTGATAATATCTATGCAGTAATCCGAGCCGGAATATACCAATAGAAAGACCAGCATAAGAGTGTCTTGCCTCATTTACAACATAAATTACAAAATGGGATTAGTGTGCTGCTTAACACTACCTATGCTTTTTCCGCCACAAAATCGACGTATCTAAGACCGTTACCGGAAGCGGTAATATGAAGGTTGTATTACAGTCGTCTAACCAAAGATAATTTTTTTCAGAACTCAAGCTTGCAAGTTGTTTTTAGCTCCTCAAAACAGTTTTTTTTTTATTTTCCAGTCTCTAATTTGAAATATCAAACACATTCACTAAAAATATTGCAACAATGACCAGTTGAAAATATTGCTGCGTTCATCATAATTGATTCTATAACTGCTGCGAATATATATGCTAGGATTAGCAAAATTAAACCAGCACTACATATTGTTGAATATCTCGAACACCAAGATATCGTTTAAATATTAAAAAAGCATTTACCTACATATACCAAACAAGTTATTGTTGGGAAGAAATATGGGTATGAAAAGCCGGTAACAACATGTACCAAGTACTTCCACAAGTTAAAATGCTAACCATGGATTTGTAGCAGAAGAAGAACAAAAGGACAGTCAGTAAAACTTTCGATTTGCTTGCAAGTTTGTTTTGCAGCCCTGTTGGAGATTCAAACTAAAAATTATTTTTCAAAATGGAAAACGACTATGACTTGAAAGAAAAACTTGACAATGGAGTATTACAACTTCAATGTCTTTGTCGTTGTTGTTCAAAGACCAACGGTAAACTCAAACCAATTTTTAGTCCAAACGGCAGCATCCCCGAAGCTGTGTTTTTATTTACAGCCGTTAAGGTGAGTTTTTGTTAATAGTTTCTTTTACATTCAAAATATGTATTGGTTATGTCTAGTTCGAAGAAGATGATAAACTCCCCTCGTCTATTTGTACAACTTGCCTTGATCATCTTAACAAGTCCATAAATTTCAAACGGAAAGTTGAAACTGTTGACCTAATTTTTCGAAAGTATTTAAGCGAATGTTTGCAGAATACTTTGTCAACAGGAGAATTAACTGCGGATTTTGAAGAGCAAAGGGAACACTTAAAAGAGCATGATTATACTCAATCAAATGAAACGATTGAAGATTTAAATTCAATGAAGAGCAATGAAACTACACAAAAAGAACTTATTGAAGGCAAAGACAAAACGGGTAAGTGTCTGTCTTCAAACCAAAATGATCATTGTCAACACAATAGTTAACCTTAATCCTCGTTTTTTAAAGCTATAGCCACATTTGTTCACATTGACAATCCAAAAGAAAGTAGTTTTCGATGTCCCGAGTGCCGTAAAAAATTTATGGACAAAAATGCATTTGACCATCATCGAGTCTGTCACACTCAAAAGAATTCATTTGAAAAAGATATCAACCGAGTGCACATTTGCTTAGGCTGTGAAGACAGATTTGATTCGGAACACGATCTATTTGTTCATAGTTCCCTGCATGATAGCGGAAATGAATATACCTGCAAATCTTGCAACAAAAACTTTTTAAGTAAGTCGCTTTCAATAAAATTAACACTTATGTATGTAGTTACTTATTTAATTTATTTTCAGCCCTTAGAAAACTTAAGCGTCACATACCTACACACTTTCTTTCAAAACCATGCAAATGTCAAGTATGTGGAATGGGGTTTGCCGAGATGGCGTCCCTTTCTCGACACTACAAGGTACACACAAAAACCAAAGAACAATCGCATTACTTGTGTTTAGTTTGTAAAAAGGGCTTTCGGAATAGATACGACTTAAAAGTTCACAATCGCAATCATACTGGTGAACGGCCTTGGAAATGTACAACATGCACCAAGCAATTCACGGATTTTCGGCTCTTGAACTCACACTTGAAACTTCATCAAAATGACAAGCCTTTTGAGTGCAAACAATGCAAAAGAAGGTAAATCGAATTATTAATCAAAAGAAATAAATAATATTATTACCTCCCGTTAAAGATTCAGACATAAATCAACTTTGGTGAATCATACCCGCACTCATTTTAGCAACAAGCCGCATCGCTGTGACAAATGTAAAAAGTCTTACAAGCAATTATGGAGTCTTGAGTTACATCAGCAAACACACGCTATTAAGAAGCACTTTTTGTGTGATCGTTGTAGCCAAGCGTTTAGTTCTGTATCTTCACTTGAAGACCACATGCGGTGGCATAACAATGATATTGATAATGTTGATGAACAAAAGGAAAAACCTTCAGAATTTTTTCAATGCAATGAATGCTCGGCACAGTTTACTTCTCCTTTGGACCTTATAACCCACCGTAAATTAACTCATTCTTTACGCCATGAGTGCGAAACTTGTTTTGGGAAATGGAAAACTTTAGAAGAGTTAGTTCAGCATAAGTGCAACGAAGCAGTTAAATTATCTGACGAACCGACACCCGATGAGATGATATTGTTGCCCAATGGAGAAATACTTGACTGTAATTCAGTGGTCAATTCTTTATTGGCTTCTGTTTGCCGAGCTCCAACAACACCGGCAAATGAAAAAAAGGCAAATAAAAAAACAAAAAATAGGTGAAAAACGATAAAAAGTAACAGTTTTTTTTTGTAAGAGCAGTTTAAAGTTTTCTAAACACAATACAGTGATTCCCTTGATCATAAAAACTTCGCTCAATTTCAATGTTAGGCAATTGCTTACAAAGTTCTTCCAATTCGTTTTCTTCAAACACATGGTAGAATCGCAAAAAAGTCTCTTTATTGCTGTTTTCCTGTTGTGGCTTTAGTTTCCATGGGACAAGAACATCTTGTTGAAGGAACTCTGTACGGTTGGTATGAACCGGTAGTGAAACATCATTTTGCAAATTGATCTCCTGGCTTTCGGAAGTCTTTTGTCTCTGTTCGTCCTCTGATATTTTTCCCTTGTTCACAGCTTTATTTTGTCGGAGATAGCTTGATTTTTTCGCATCAGCTTTCTGATTTTTTGCCCAGACGTAGATGAGGCCTAATCCGCCTGTTCGGAGGACTCTTGCCATTTCGCTAACCGATTGAAGCCGCCTTGTCTAAACGTTAAACATTGCAAAAATGTGTGAAAATATTTTCATCCCACTCACCTCGCTTGCCAAGTGGTGTATGACCGCAATACTTATAACACCATCAGCCGATGATGATCTTATCGGTACCTTGAGGCAATCGCACTTAAAAATGTGTTGTCCATTAGAAGAGCAGACATTTAAAAGACCCGAACTTCGATCGCAACCGATCTGAAAAATATTTTTTTTCGTGAAAATATTTCCGAGGATTTTTAAGTTGAGCACTTACTTGGAGAGTTACTTTGTTGATGGATAAGTATTTCCCGTTTCCACATCCAACATCAACTATAACTGAGCCAATGGGGAATGAATTTAAGAAAGTTGCAACGTTTGGCCATGGCGAGTGTCTGGTTTCACTGAAGTGGTTTGCAATCTTTTCATAAATATCATGGACATTGGTTTCTTCTAACTGTTTTGCTATATCGTCAAGAGGTAATTTTGGTTTTGATAAGATTTGTCGACTATTACAAAGGGCTGGATATATGCAGTCGCACGGACCACTCCTTAGCTTGCGGAACGTAAAAGAAGTTCGCTTTTTTCGTAGTTGCGTAGTAAGCGTATTGTTTGAAGTTTTTATAACATCAATAATACGAGGAGTAATGCCATGCGTCCAGTCGTACCGACATTCTCCAGACATTATTAGCAACGATCTTCGTGGCAAAAGAACAGAGACACGATGATTATTTCTCCGAAAGTCCATGACAACGTCACTTTCTAAGGACAACGATAGAATGGGATCACAAAAAGGACTGTGAGTATCAACATGCGGTGGTATGCCATGACCGGGCATGTATTGATTTACTGTCAGTTGGTCAGGTTTAAACCAGCTGAGATAAGGAAGTTTTTCTCCTAGTTTCTGAAAAAGCATGTCACATTCTGGAGGGATTCCCTCTTTTAAAGGTTTTTCTGGGTCCACTAGATTTGAGCCGTAAAGAAATTCATAGCCATAATGCTTTACAGTCCGATTTTTGAGGTTACCATCTGGAGGAGAACCTATTGCGCACAGTAAGATTTGTTCTTCCTGTTCGGTGATAAAATCTTTTAGTATTATTGTCCCAGAAGGAAGATCTTGGTCCATGGCATTGTCAATATAAGGAACGCTGTCAAAAAAAGATAAGTAGACCACTGCACCATTTTGACCAAGCTCAGCTTTTCCATGTAACCCCTCAAACACTCGAGTACCTTCATTGAGGTCACTAAAGCTAAGGAAGCAGTAGGATTTATTAGGAATCATGGTCAGATGTCTTACCTCGCCATATTTTTGCGCTTCTTTGATGACACAGTCTTCGGTCAAACCGGTGCTAAGGCCAGCGTTACAAATTGCTATGAACTAAAAAAAGAAATAGAGCAAATACACAAATATGTACTCTACTAATATTGGATGTTCTTAGGTTCTTACCAATGTTGGTTCATCAGAAGATGAAATACGTGTTTCATTTGAGACTAGAGCACGGCATCTTATTTGTTTCCGTTTTATTTTTTTGTCTGTATAGGACGATGTCATTTTTTAGCAGAAATGTTGCAGTGAAAACAATAACAATACACAATTTTATGCCGATTTTACTCGAAATCAAAATTCCAATTTCAAAAATATGCTTTTGTCTTCTGTCAAGGGATTGACGTGACATGACAGCTGCTCTCAATTGGCGGCTGTGTTCGGAATTCTGCTCATCGTGTTTAAAGCTTCGTTCGCGTACTGTCAGCTGGGGGCATTGACATAATAGATATGGACTGCTAGTGAAACGTCATCTATTATGTCAATGGCTGGGGGCGTACCACCCAGGGTTAATCCGAAATATAATTTTAGGTTTATGTCAGTTTTTTTAAGTAGGTTGGTCTAATAAGCACAAGATTTTCAGGTAATACCTAGATTTTAGATTTTTACTTTTTGTAAAGGGTGATTTTTTAAGAGCTTGAGAACTTTTTAAAAAAAAAAAACGCATAAAATTTGCAAAATCTGATCGGTTCTTTATTTGAAACGTTAGATTGGTCCATGACATTTACTTTTTGAAGATAATTTCATTTAAATGTTGACCGCAGCTGCGTCTTAGGTGGTCCATTCGTAAAGTCCAATTTTGGGCAACTTTTTCGAGCATTTCGGCCGGAATAGCCCGAATTTCTTCGGAAATGTTGTCTTCCAAAGCTGGAATAGTTGCTGGCTTATCTCTGTAGACTTTAGACTTGACGTAGCCCCACAAAAAATAGTCTAAAGGCGTCAAATCGCATGATCTTGGTGGCCAACTTACCGGTCCATTTCTTGAGATGAATTGTTCTCCGAAGTTTTCCCTCAAAATGGCCATAGAACCGCGAGCTGTGTGGCATGTAGCGCCATCTTGTTGAAACCACATGTCAACCAAGTTCAGTTCTTCCATTTTTGGCAACAAAAAGTTTGTTAGCATCGAACGATAGCGATCGCCATTAACCGTAACGTTGCGTCCAACAGCATCTTTGAAAAAATACGGTCCAATGATTCCACCAGCGTAGAAACCACACCAAACAGTGCATTTTTCGGGATGCATGGGCAGTTCTTGAACGGCTTCTGGTTGCTCTTCACTCCAAATGCGGCAATTTTGCTTATTTACGTAGCCATTCAACCAGAAATGAGCCTCATCGCTGAACAAAATTTGTCGATAAAAAAGCGGATTTTCTGCCAACTTTTCTAGGGCCCATTCACTGAAAATTCGACGTTGTGGCAGATCGTTTGGCATGTTTGGATGAAATGTCAAAGCATACTGAGCATCTTTCTCTTTGACACCATGTCTGAAATCCCGCGTGATCTGTCAAATACTAATGCATGAAAATCCTAACCTCAAAAAAATCACCCTTTAGAAAGGATTTAGTTGTTGTAGTTGTTGTAGTTGTAGTTGCAAGGAAAACGACCAATATGACAATCGAACTTTACCCGATATAATGAAAACAAAATGTTTTTCCACGGTTATCGCCCTCCCTGAGGAAATGTAATGTCGATTAACCAATATTTATCTTTTTTTCCAAAATGTAATAAAATGAATATCGCAAATTTATAGTACATAATTTAAAATGAAAAAAGAACAAATGATAAAAAGAATTTAGTATTTTCTCACGGAGTGTTGATTTTTAAAATCAAAATGAAAAGTTCAATTGACCTTCACTCCTTATGCGTTTCGCCCAGGTACAAACAATGGGCTCATCAGTTAGATGTTGTTTGTACCTTTCTAATGTCGATTTCCTTTCACCAATTTGCAGTCGACTGCAGTCGCTAATAAATTCGATTCTTTTTTGGGTATTTAGGAAATTAAAAAAGTAGCGATTTTTTTTTTTTTTATGAATGTGTGTGTGTCCAACTGGCTAATGTAGAAAAACAAGCACCATGGAACAAAACAATTACATTCATATTGTTAAGCACACAATTTTTATATTTTTTTTCACCAAATGTTTTCCAAATTCACAACTAAATACAAAACAGTTCTGCTTCCTTTATTTTTTTTCATATGCTGATGTTGTTGTTTGCCGTTTTCGATCTGTCAAAATTGTTGTGTGTGTGAAAATCTGTGTGCAAATCCGTCTTAAAAAAGAGATCGACGGCAAGTCGATTTTTTTCCTTCTAATGTCGATTTCCTTTCACCAATTTGCAGTCAACTGCAGTCGCTACTAAATTCGATTCTTTTTTGGGTATTTAGGAAATTAAAAAAGTAGCGATTTTTTTTTATGAATAGCTGCGTTCCTTTGGGAACATTTATCTACTGCTTAGTACTTCTGGCTGCTTTGAACTACTTTTCCCTTGTGGTCAAAGTAGTTCTTCGAAGTAGTTACGATACTAGTCTACGCCAGATGGCGTCAGTAAAAAGAAATAGAAATTGTTGTTGTTTGATTTGACGTTTCTCAAAAACAATAATTTTGCGAATGTTTTCGGGTGTGAAATTTCTTTCTTTTCAAAGTTTTAAGATTTCTTGCAATGGATTTATTCAACGTGAGTTGTAAAATTGTAATTTATTAAATCTATTTGAATCACTAAAATTCTTTTTTGTTTATTTATTTTATTTGTTTATTTATTTTATAATTTTGGAGGTTAGATTTTACTTTTTGAAAAATTAACGCGTTCCATTCAACGTCTACTGCGAAGTACTAAAAAGTAGTTTAAAAGTCCCAAAGGAACGCGCCTAATATGGTGGGGTTGCCCTAGGGTCGCCACAAAGCGTTTTTTGAGAAACCCATTGTCGCCCTGAATGTCAAATTGAGTGTTTTTTGAGGCCTAGGGTTGACCTAGGTTTTACATAAACTCGCACTAGTTTTTTGCTGTGGCGAGTTGAGAGCTGTCAAATGGCATGTATTTTTTTTAATGACAGGGATGTCTGGTGATTTGTGGTTTAGGGTTTTTTGAGGACTGGAAAACCCAGGTTTTTTGACAACTCATAGGGTTGTCAAGAAAACCTGGGTCAACCCTGGGGAAAGTTCAACGAACGGACCTTATATTATATTTTTGTTTTTGCTTTTCAGGTCTGTTACTTCACTTCATTTGTTTAAACTGTCAAAATTTTGTAACTGTTCAGATTCATTTTAACCAAGTCCATTTTAAAGCTGTCAATATAGTTATTGTGGTGTTTATACATATATCGTTTGTATTTAATGAAGCCATTTTAATGTTAGAGTTATGTTAACAAGAGCCGGCATTTTCTCTTTAAAACACGTTGACTATAAATTTCCGCCAATATAATTTGAATTTTTGTAAACACAAGTAAATACTTGGCATTTGAAACCCTGAATTGAAAACTGAAAGATTCTGTATGTTTCTTGCTTTTACTATCGATGTAGAGTCGAAGTGAAGATAGTTGTTCAAAGAAACTCCATAAATCTTCAGATTAGGGTTTCGATTTAATAGCATACTTTCATCTCAGCAAACTTTTACAGTTGTGCACGGAAAAGCGGACAGAGCAGAACCAGAGGGTCAACTTCGGCTAAAAAGCGTTATTTTTTCCACACCAAACATTCGACTGAAAAGCTCTCGTCGCTTTTTTTGTCGGTTGGTTTGAAAAAAAAAAATTGCAAAGTTTTTCTATATTTTTGGGCGTATAACGTTGAGTTTTAAGGAGCTACCCAAAGTGTCAATTTCCTTTGAACCATTTGAAGTCAGATGGAAATTAAAATAATAGCAAATTTTTGATACAAAATTGAAGACATGTTAAGAGTACATAATTATAACCGGACGTATAAATGCTTATGAACGGCTTTTCATAAATATTATTAAATTTTTTTTTTTGGTAATTTATCAGAAAGAATTAAGAATGAACTGAGACGTTTTGCAAGACTTCTTTGCACATACGGAAGGTGTGTACGGTACAAGAGAGACGTTCCACCCCAAAAAGGACAAAAAAAACGGCAACTTTGGTGGAAGCAGTCGTATGATACAGAAAGACTTTAAATTATGTTTTTAAATGTGAGAATGAATTTCGAATTGAGAAAAAGCAACAGAATTATACAAAAGTTGCTGATAGTAAATTTAAATACGGCAAAGAAAACCCATTGTTATAAGCCAAGTAATTTTCGACTTGGCGCACGATGTTTTTATGATTTATTACACTACATCATTGATGAGTTTTCTAGTTGATCCAAGTGTTTTTAATCTTTAATTTATACTACAACAATAAAAATATAAATATAAGTAAAGTCCTCATTATGTCGCTTTCCATTTAATTCAAAGAAGCGTCCTTGAGTGTTCAGCGGGCGCTATCTCAAACCTGACCATCCCCAATTTCGTATATGTTCGACTGCTATTTAAATTGACTGCTTCCCCTACTGACATCAAAGGAAACCCAACATTCAGCCTAAAGTATAGTTTTTCTGTGCTGTGTCTTGTGTCTGAAACAACATAAGTATTTCATATGAATTTCCTCAACTGCACCTTTACCTAAAATATGGATGCATATTGATATTTTTGAAACCAATTTATATTTAATATTTATAAATTGACTCATCGCTGCTAGAAACAAACATATGTACATAAATACATAGAAATCCATTCAATTGTAAAACATTCATATCAAAACACACATTCAAATTTTGAAACGATTTGTGATGGAGCTTAAAGACCTAAGTAAAAGCTTTCAAAGATAAGACTGCTGCAATTCCTTCTACAAAGCATATTATACAGATTTCGCAAAAGTCTTTTCAACAGTACTCATTTGTGCGTGGAGCGAATCATAGCTGCGCTTAATTAAGAGTTCGAAATGAGTTCGTCTGGTTCGTCGCAAACGCCGTGTTCGCCGACGCCGACAACGGGTCGTGGTTATTTATTTATTTTCAATGTTGAAGTAGACCGCGAGGGATCTAGAGTTGATGTAGCCAACTTAAGGAGAACTTTCGAGGCGATGGGTGCCAAAGTAGATGAAAAAAATGATCCCCGTGGAACGAATATCAAATCGATTATGGGCGAACGTAAGTTATCCATTTTGCATGGTATGAAGATGTGATTTTATGAATTGCGAGAGAGGGTGTTTATTCCAGGCTATAAATATAAATCTCATTTTCTCTGGCTTAAAACTTTAAGTAAAAGCTTTTAAAGATAAGAAGGCAGTTCTTTGCACATACTTCACAAAAGCCTGTAGTGAACACTTCTCATTTGTGATTGAAACAAATCAAACGTTCGGTTGGTTAAGAGTTCAAAATAAGTTCTTTTGGATCATTTCAAACAATGTGTTCGCCGGCTAGTGGTGCCGGTGCTGGTGGTCGATTAGTCATCAATGCTATTCATTTATTTTTAATGTTTTAAGAGAATTAGAGGTGATTAGAGTTGATGTAGACAACTTAAAAACAACTTTCAAAGAAATGACTGCCGTCGTAGAAAAAGGAATGAATCACGGTTAGGGAATATCGAATCAATACTCTGTTCAATTTGAATATTCAGAAAATGTTCCAGTTGAGTTTTATCAATGGCATAGCTTTCTCCAAAATGTCGGTTGGGTTGCCAACTGTTTTATTATTTCTGAAATGAAAGCGCAAAATATCTCAAATAAATTCCTCTTATAAATTCCCATAAATTATTTATAGAACATATTTGTACACACCTATTGAAATTCAACTGTGGTGTGATGGTTTGCATTTCTGCCTGTTATCCGGGACGTTCGGGGTTCGAATCCCAACAGAAGCCAAATGTTCTTTCACGAGTATCGCCTTTCGCGAGGAATTGGCCGGTCCCCCGATAATAAATTCATTGCCATGAAAGGCGCTTTCTCGATTGGCAGAAAATTGTAGCAGGTGCTCTCGATTCCCTCGCAAGGCATGGCTGTGAGAAATGCACGTTGCCCGACCCTATTTATTTATTTATTTCAATTCACATAAATTCAAAAGAAAAATACATAGTAAAAGAATTTGTTATTTTTTATTATAAAATCAAAATGAAAAGTTCAAGAGACCTTCACTAAATTATGCGTTTCGCCCGGGTACAACAATGGGCTCATCAGTTAGTACCCTTCTAAAAGGGTCGATAAACATCGGCCAAATATTGCGTCTTAGAAGGGTGCAGCAACATAAATTATAGAATACAAGCCCAAACCAACTGGATCAAAGCTTTATACGTTCCCTTGAGTTTGACCGGTACAAGACCAAAGTTACTAACATCCCGATTCTGCTCGACATCACTGATACCTCCCAAGTTACAACGTTGCAGTAAGGTCATAGTTTCCACTTCTTCTCTTCTTCTACCATTTCCGTCGTGGTCTCGAAGGGATCACAGCTCTACCAAATAATTGCTTCGCACTATAGTATGATTCGCTGGTGAGGTACTTCTCGTTGACCTTAAGAATGCTTCGGCAAACCTCCTGGTTTTGGATTGTTCCATGTCTGAGGCTAAACAAAGGAGCGTTTTGCTCTCCCTTCCTTCGCGATATGGTCTTAACGTTGTATGTTTTTGCTTTTTATAACGGGGTTCTCTTGATCTCTCCTTTGAACATAACATTAACTTGGCCGTGCTCTTTTTGTTCCAATATGGTAGTTTTGACTTGAAATCTTCCAAGGATTTTTGCACTTCTAATACGACCAAGCTTTATTATTCCTGCTGTCCTCATAGTAGGGAAGCCCAGGATGCTAAATTTGCAGTTACTAAAGCGTTATGGGGACTTATTGGATTGTGAAGTTTACGTTCAAAAACGAAAAAAAGTGTATGGCAGTTTTCCATTTCAGTGGGGCGATGAGCGTGTATGAACTTTTAAAAATGTAAAAAAAAAACAGCCGCATTGAAATACTCGAACGAATCAGATATTCATAGAGTATACGCGCTTTGTCGTTCTGATAACCGACAAATATTAATCTGACGATTAACTGGGGGCAAATGGGCGTAAAGAGAGGTTGAAAAAAAAGTTATTCGAGCGTGTCAGATTTTAAAAGTTAATGTAAAGTGTACTCAAAAAGGTGTATATTTCAATAATCTGACAATTTGAGCGGGGCTATAAGTCATGACTGATTTTTAAAAATGTAAAAAAAACACGTGACCTTGAAATACTCGAGCGCATCAGACTTTTATACACAGTGATCAATTTGATGTCTTCGTCCTCCAGGATGATAATCTGACAATCATATGGGGGCGTACTCTTAGTCTTACAATTTTAAAGTAACAATTATTTGTTGTTTCTATTTTTTTATTACTGGATGCAATAAAAAACTATGTACACACATATTACCTATGTACTAGCTGTGCCCGCGACTTCGTCCGCGTGGAATAGTGACTTTCGGCAGCATTTTTAATTTTTTAGGCTATTTATTTTGCAAATAAGACACATTCATGCGATTTAGTAAACTATTTTTATATTATTTTATTTCAGTACATTTTTGCACACGACGTTCTTACTTTTTCCTTCTTTTGTCAAATAAAAAGGTTTTGCGAGTTTGATACACTCTTTTAAACTAAAATGACAAATCAAAAAAATGGGAATCAAAGAAATACGGGGAATCAATAGTTTTCTAATTACGCTGTTCCAGTCATTATTAAAACTTTTATAATGCCGCATCCCAGATGTGTAATTTGTAGCTGTGTACAATTCTAGAATACTCATTATTGGCACTGGAACACCAACTTGCAGCCACTGCTGATAATTGAGGAAATTGGAAGGATGAATTGAGAAATTCTATAGGGTATGATGTGACTTGCTCAGTGTCTATAATATTGTCTATTGATAGACATTCGACAATATCCCCCAATACGTCAAAACATAATTTATAAGTTTATATGGTTAACTATCTCATTAGTCGGCGCCGAAATCGACTTTTCACACAGTCATTACCTATTGCTAATATTTATTTGAAGATCAAGATAGAAATTTCTTCTCAGGTCAACTGTGTAATCCAATTTCACAGAAACCACCTCACGGTGAAAGAACTTTTGAAATCGGTCCAGTATCTTCAGGTTCCCGTTTACGTTGCGGTTCCCGTAGGAATGTTAGGAAAACAAATACAGCCTATGTCAAGACTATCTCTGCACCAAAATTCATACAAATAGGTTCAATAGTATAGGCGGTTGATGGTAACAAAGTAAAACAGACAGACGGAGTTGATTTCGGATCTATAATAGCCGCGTTTTATTATTGATCTGATCCGGATCAGATCAGGGGTTTATTAGCGTTACAACAACAAAGCGAAATCCTGCTTTTTAGTTGGATCTATTTTTGTGATCTAAAATATAGTTCTTCTATTTCACACAAGAGGAGACTTTCCATTGAAACGTTGGTATAATTTCCAATATTTCCAATAACAACAGTATTGCGACATGAACATTTTTATCTGTGTGAAATGAAATATATTTTAGATAGATACCGAGAAACTTCACATTTATTCATTTTTGTATAATACATGATATAATGAAAAAGTTTTACAAAACAAAACATACATATATTCGTGAAATTAATAAGAATTAGTGCAAAAAAATATATATTTGACAAAGTGGATGAATATCATTTTTCCCTAAAAAAAAGATCAAATAATTAACCATTGAAAAAAAAGTTCGTAGGGCAACTCTGCAACTCTTTTGAAATGTCAGTTGAGAGAGCGAGTCTCTCACAGCTTCCAACTGGAAATATGATGATCTAAAGCTGTTTTATTATCAAGATCTGATCCGGATTGGATCATTGTGATAATAAAACGCGGCTAATATTAGTAAGTACTTCCGTTCCCATATGGGAATCAGTTCTGAAGGTTCCCGTTTACGTTTGCATTCTTGTGGGAATACAGGGATAACATATACTTATAGTAGCATATGTCCATCTTCAGGCTCAAGACTATGACTCTGTACCAAAATTCATATAAATAGGTTTAATAGTTTGGGCGGTTTTTGATAACAAATAAAATTAGACCGACAGATTTCATTTCAGACTTATGATATTAGTAAAGACTCCCATTCCAGTGGGAATATGGTGACCGTTCCCGTAGGAATATGGGAATGAGTTACAGTTGATGTTACTCAGGGATAGTGTAGCATTCTAACGGTGGAAGAATTTTTGAGATCGGTGCTGTAGCTTCAAAGTTCCCGCATATGTTCCCATTCCCGTGGGAATATAGGGATAAAATATATAGCCTATGTCCTTCCTCAGGTTCTAGACTACCTTTGTACAAAATTTCATTTAAATCTGTTCATTAGTTTGGGCGGGAGATGGTAACATAGAAAGGCGAACAGACAGAGCTACTTGTGCATTTATAATATTAGTGAAGACCGGTTCCCGTGGGAGTATTCGAATGAAAATGTAACCTATGTCCTTCTTCAGGTTCCAGATTATCTCTGCATAAAATTTCAATTAAATCAGTTCTGTAGCTTGGGCGAGAGATGGTAACATAGAAAGGCGAACAGACAGAGCTTCTTTCGCACTTATTATATTAGTAAGGACTCCCGTTCCCGTAGGAATATGGGGATGAATTAATGTTTATGTTACTCGGGGATAGCGTAGCATTCTAACGGTGGAAGAATTTTTGAAATCGGTGCTGTAGCTTTTAAGTTCCCGTATACGTTACCGTTCCCGTGGGAATTTAGGGATAAAATATATAGCCTATGTCCTTCCTCATGTTCTAGACTATCACTGTACAAAATTTCATATCAACCAGTTTAGTAGTTTGGGCGGGAGACGGTAACATATAGAAAGTCGGACAGACAGAGTGACTTTCACATTTATAATATTAAGTAAGGACTAGTAAGGATTTACAAATTTTGATTTGAAATTTTGTTGAAAATACCAAAAAAATAACCCCTGAAAGTTTGAGCCCTTAATACTAATTTTGAGTGCTCGATATCAAGAGGTGTGAAGATTTTTATTTATTTATTTATTTATTTATCTACAAGCAGTTTTACAGCTAACAGATACATATACATAATTAAATTGTAGGCTCTAAAAAATACTTAAAATGTAATTAAGTACAATAATTGGAATTTAAAATTATCACGTGTATGGCATGAAAAATCAATATTTAAAGACACTTCATTGAAAGAAACAATTGATCTGGATAAGGGCGCATTACTTCCATACCTGGTTTTGTGCGTTCTTTCAAATAAAAAAATTCTAGCTCTTAGTGTTCTAGCGGGAACGTAAATTGGAACCAGTGCAAGAAGAGATGGACACTTTATGTGGTAGCACAGTAAATCTCTAATGAACATAACACCATGAATTTTTCTTCGAGATTCTAGAGATTTTATGCCAAGTAATTGGCATCTAGCCTTATAATCAGGAGAAAAACTCCAGCGCATTTGTATAAATATGAATTTGGTGAATTTCCTTTGAATTTTTTCTAGTCGGATAGAATGAGCGTTATATGCTGGGCTCCAAATAACATCTGCATATTCTAGAACCGACCTAACAAGAGAGTTATATAAACAAAGAAGTGCATAAGGATCTCTGAAATCCTTTGCATTTCGCTTAATGAATCCTACCAACGAGTTGGCCTTAGAGATTAGGTATTCAAAATGTAATTTAAAAGAAAAGGCGGAATCAAGTATGATGCCTAAATCATTAACTTGTGAAAGACGATTTACTGGCTTAGAATCGATAGCATAGTCAAATAATAGATTGAGTGTTTTTCGTGAGAAAGAGATTGCATTACACTTTTTGATATTGAGTCTTAGACCATTTATATGGCACCAATTTGACAAGCCATTAAGGTCAGACTGAATCAACTGGCAATCTTCAAAAGTTTTAATTTTTAAGAAAAGTTTTAAATCGTCTGCATAAATCAGACAATCACAATGTCTTATGACAGAAACAATATCATTGATAAAGATGATGAAGAGAAGGGGGCCAAGGTGGCTTCCCTGAGGAACACCTGATGAACAAATAATTTTCCTGGAGCAGGTATTATTTATTTGCACTTTTTGACTTCTTTGAGTGAGGTAAGATGCCAACCAACCTAGCAAATTAGAGTGAAATCCAAATACTTCAAGCTTTTTCAGAAGTGTTTGGTGGTTGACAGAGTCAAAAGCCTTACTGAAGTCGGTGTACACAGCATCTACTTGAAATTTTTCTTCCATGGAATTAGTGACATAAGATACAAAATGCGCTAAATTTGTTACAGTAGACCTACCAGATACAAAGCCATGCTGTTCTGGTGACAAGAACTCGGATGTTAGAAAATCATTTCCCATTGAAAACACACGGAAACTCTGATTTTTTATTTTTAAATTTCTATAGCTCAGCGGCATTTCATGGGATCGTTTTAACCCAAGATGTTTTTTTCTCGAAATTGCTCTACAAAAATGTTCTTTGTGGCAAAGTCGTTACTCATACCGGCCAGGTGGTACGGGGGCCACTAAACCAGATTTTTCCATAAAATTCACGTTTTGTCGCAGTTATCTCGTAAATAACAAAAGCTACGGAAAAATTATAAATTACAAACTTGTAGAGAATTTGACTCGCCTACTTATTTAGGCCCCGCTCAAATTGTCAGATTATTGAAATTTACACTCTTCTCGATGTAATCAACCTACCATCTCTTAATCTGACGCGCTTGAGTTTTTCTGTGGATCGACTTTTTTTACTAATCTGATGGGCTGCCCTCAACGAACGCCCCAACATTAAGGTTTCATATATGGTAGGAGTACCTTCATTACAGGGTGCAAGGTTTCTCCCCTACTATCAGTTACCTTCAACTTGTTCTCATAGTATTTGTACATCGTCCAAAATTGTGAACCGTATGTGAATATTGTACGTACAACCGCGGTGTAGAGTCTTCCCTTCAATTTTAAAAATCACAGCTTTCCAATCAATACTCAAATTGTAATATGGTTCTTAACAGTTCACAACATTGCGACTTGCGACTTTTGGACAGAATCTGGCTGTATATACTACCCTAATCCATTTTATACGATCTCGGAAGTGTCAGTCAGGTCAGGCCACATTATAAAAAAAATGTACTAAGCCCATTTCTTTATGCAATAAATGTAACTTTCTTAATCAGGAGGATTCACCCTGCATCGGCAAATGTGTGGTAACTTCTACTCTCCTTATTCCTCGGATTCCAAGGACTGTCCCAAATACGTTTATATAAACGAAACGTGGGAGAATACAAACGTTAATAATAAAGAACGAAATCACTTTAAACTTAGCTTTTTGCAAAACACATTGTCTAATTTGCTATCTAATTTATTGATATGACAAAAAAGCATCACCTTTAAAAAAAAACCCTACTAACAATCCTAGCAATGTTAACAGCATAACGCCACCACTAATAAACTCACTTACTACCCCAAAAACAAGTGATACATCAAGTTCCACACCGAACATTATAAATCTAGAGCAATCGACGACTTAAACAAAACAATCACAAATAACCTCACAACCCTCAAACACTGGCATATATAAGCACTCGGTTCATGAATCGAAACTCAACATAGTCAAGGAAAACCACAAAATACCTTTTCAAACTCTTTCATTTTTATCTCTCCAATCTCAACAGTGACCCTATCAAATCTCAAAACAGTTTTATAGTAAGATAGATACTGCGATTAGGGCTCATCACGATGAATCGTTATAAAAAACCATATGCTATGCCACCTCCTGCCTAAACTAGTTACAACGTGTGTTTGCTAAAAATGAGCTTATATATTTTTTCTAATTATACTCAACTTTTTTTTTCAGTGAGGAAGTTTGATTTCACCAATTTTTCTTATGTGGCGGTCGCTTATTTCTCTCATGGCACCGAGAATGATTATGTGTGTACTGCATCCAATGCGGAAATTATAAAAGCACAAAAGGCCATATTGCTCCCTTTATGCAATAATGAGTCACTAAATGGAAAACTCAAGTGGTTGATTATGCAAACTTGCAGAGGATCATATGATTTTATTAAACAAAAGCCCGAAGGACCTCCCTCAGCCATCAAATATCCCAATTATTATTTAAAATTTTTTGCTACTTCTCAAAGTAAGTTCGTAAGATTGTCGACAAAAGAAGAATGCTTTTCCATTTTATATTTCAAATAGATATGAAAGCCTACCGTAACATCGATCATGGATCCTGGTTCATACAGGATTTATGTAGTAGACTTCTTCAGGAATACATGGATCAGGATATTGCTACAATTATGGAACATACTAAACGCGATGTAATGGCAAGAAATCATGATGCAATCGTTCAAATACCCGAGCTTGAATCAAATTTAGCTGGCAAAAGGTTTTACATAACCACTGGACTAAGCGATAGTTTGGATTTGTGAATTATTGAAAGAAATAATTGTACTTAGTTAACAATTCTTTTTTTTTTATATTTTTTATTAAAATTAAATAAAAACATCTTTTATTAAAATAAAATTTCAGTTTATTCATTTCAAAAATTTTCTGGTACAAATAAATGCAAGGGCAACAGCAATTGCTTAATCCCAGACATTAAACAATCCAAATTCGGTGTCGGTGTTTTCTGTGACCAATGCGAGTTACGAGATAGTTCATAGACGGATATAGTCAATTGAAAGGCACTATTTTTTATAAGATAAGCTACAGCTTATCTGGTATGAACAGTACCAATAACTGAATTTTGCTAATTCAGGCCAATGAAGTGAACTAACAAACCTAAAGAAAAAAATATAGACTCAGAAATGAGAGGTGACATAAACTAAGGTTGAAAAAAAAAATTAGTTTAGTTTTTTCTTAGAAATATTCGATAATATTAGTTCAAAAATAAACAACACAAAATGTCAAGCAAAATTACGAACATATGAGTTAAGCCTACAGCGCGAGAAAGTGCCGATTTTAGTTAGCACCACTATAACTTTAAAATGGGGTCATTAAAAACAAACGGTTTATAAACACCTCACTAATAAATTAGTGACAACAGGACTTGGTTAAAATAAATTCAAAAAAGTGTTTTGATTGAACTGTACAGAACAACATATTAAAATTTCAGATCAATCGGTCGAGTAGTTTTTTTTTTTTGATTTAGCACCCGCAAGACAATAAAAGTAGTTTCGAGATAAACGCGTTCAAAGTTTCTGAAATACTCGGAATTTCGTCGTCAAATTTCAACAGTATATTTTTGAGATACTATACTTTCAAAGGAAAATAAAATCGATTTTCCGAAAATTCTAGGCCACTAACCTCTTTCGTGTTCAAATAAAAATTTAGTGTAAATTTCTGACATCATTGATTTTAGACGATTACATATATCGTAAAATTTTTTTTTTTTATAATTTACGCGCACTCAAGGGTTGGGACTTAACATGTTAAGTAAAACAGTACGAGCGTTAGAAAAAAGGGAGAGAGTTTAAAAGGAGATACCGATGCACATTAGTTTTAAATTTCTGAAGATTGTAATGAGAGGGAAAAATAGAGCTGGGCAATACATTCCACATTCGCGTGGTACGGCTGAAGAAGGAATCTCTGTATTTAACAGTACGTCCGAAATTGGACTCAAGGGTAAACTGATGGGCATTCCTGGAAACGCGAGTATTACGGTTGAATTATTGTTTAAGGGGAGGAATGCATCTGACAATCTCATAAGAGCACTGTCTGTGAAAAAAACGATAAAATAAGGAGAGACAAGAAACATTACGACGATGTTCGAGTGTCGTGAAAGTTTCGATGATGCTCGTATCTCCAATCATTTTAAAGGCTCTTCTCTGAACACTGTCCAAAAGATTGAGGTGTGTTGAAGGAGCACCTGCCCAAATATGGGAGTTATACTCCATCTTAGGACGAATGTACGTTTTGTAGATGACTGCCAGGTCATTGGGTGAAAAAAATTTCTTGCATCGTCGAAGAAAGCCTAAGCACTTTGCAGCGTTTTTGGCGATTGCAAGTATATAGTTATTCCACAAGAGGTTGTTGGTAATGCTAATGCACATACCGAGGATAGAAAGCTGTTCTGTTTCAACAATGCAAGAGCCACTCATGGATAGTGGCAAGGGAGGTAAGTTTCGCTTCAACGACAAAATACAGCATTGAGTTTTTGAAGCATTAAATTCTACGCGATTTTTTATTCCCCACTGGACAATGCTGTCTAGTTAAGAATTTAATGAACTTAACATATGTAGCCGCCCTAGTTCCACGTCCGAAGATGATGGATGTGAACTTAGGAACGAATATGTAAGGCTGAGGGTACTGTCGTCGGCAAAACAATTTAGTGGATTAGTAGTTTCAGACAGAAGATCGTTAATGAAAATAAGAAAAAGTGTCGGAGGCAAAACGAAGCCCTGGGACACACCAGCATTTATTTTGTGGGTTTCAGATTTATAGCCGTCCAAAACAACTTGTAATGAACGGTTAGAAAGGTAGCTACTAATCCAGCGAAATCAAAACCAAATGCACGCATTTTAGATGAAAGAGCTTGATGCCAAACTCTATCGAATGCTTTTGAAATATCAAGCGCAATAATCTTACTTTCACCAAATCGATGTAAAGACTTGTGCCACTGTTCGTTGAGATATACTTTCAAATCACCAGTGGACCTATTGCAACGAAAGCCATACTGTCGGTCATTAAGAAGCTTTCGTTCTTCGAGATATTTCTTAAGCTGATAACTGATCAGCGCAGCGTTTCCATGACCTTAGAAAGAAGGGAAGTAAGTGCAATTGGACGGTAGTTCGAAAGTGAGGAAGATTCGCCTTTTTTAGGGACTGGCTGGACAAATGCTGTTTTCCATCCACTCGGTAAGAGACCTGTAGAGTAGGACAGATGGAATAGCTTACGCAGTGGTTTTGACAGCGTGGAAGAACACCTCTTCAGAACTACAGCAGGGATACTATCAGGGTCAGCGGATTTATGAATGTTGAGATCTTTCAAGACTCTTGCCACTGTACGAGTGCGAAAGTAGATTGGTCCCATGGAATCGTTCACGCGCTCAAGTACTGGAGGAGCCATAACACTTTCTGGAAGCGTTGAGTTGGCGGCGAACTGCTTCGCAAAAAGGTTAGCTTTTTCAAGAGAGCTAACAAAGGGTGTGTCGTTGGAAGCGAGCTTTGGAACCGAAGATGTTGTTGTGTTCCGGATGCTCCTAACAAACGACCAAAAAATTTTACTACCTTTGGGACATTGTAGTATTTTTTGCCCTAATTTTTGATCATGTAAAAATTTCGTTCGTCGAATATGGACGTTGCTGGATTTCCTGGCTTGTTTAAACTTTTTCCGATTTTCCTCAGTTGGGTTGGCTTTGTATTCTCGGAAGCTTACTTCTCTAACCCTGATAGCCTTTTTACAGCTCGAATCAAACCATGAGTTTTCCTTGGGTCTGATACTTTTCCAAAAGGATTAAGTTTGTGACCATATCTGCACTGGAATCAACGTCACTATCGAGGAAACATAGTGACCAGTTAAAGTTCTTAAAGAAAAAATGTAGACCGTCCGAGTTGGCTTTCTCGTATTGCCAGACGGTTCTCTTTGGGATTTTATCTTTAACTCGGTTATTTTGACACGAGAAATTAGCAGATATGACACAATGGTCTGATGTGCCTAGAGGTGATAATACATTCATGGTGTATTTATCAGGGTCAGAGGTAAGAAACAAGTCTAGGGTGTTTTCAGCTCGACCATCAACGTCAGATATTCGAGTCGGAACGTCAACCAGCTGAGTTAGCTGTTTAAACTCAGCAAAAATCTCTGCATCCATTCCTTCGGGTGTTGTCTGGCCAGAAAAGCGAAGTTAAGAAGAAATGTGAATATTAAAATCGCCCGTAATGACAATTTCAGATCGAGGGTAAAGGGAGACAATTCTTTGGATGGAATCTGACAGAGCATCAAATTCTAAAGAAATTGAATTTCTGTCAAGGTTTGGACTTTGATAAAGAAAACAGAAGTGGATGTGCTTGTTGATGGAAAGTTTGAACCACATGAATGGTCTATAGTCGATTGTATCGTCAAAAGATAGTTACTTGAGGATAGTTACTTTAGTATCGCGTTGCAAACTTAAGTAGGTACCTGTTTCATGTTTTAAACACGTTTTTGTAGCACATTTAATTCATACGATAGTCGTCCAAAACGTTCGAGATCCAGAACTAGGTCTATTTTTGTTTTTCAAAGGCTAGACAATTTCTTGCAAAAGATAAAACTAAACTTCTCTAAATGCTTGATAAGCTGTATATTGAACTTAACTGCAATTCCATTCGCTGATAAACACCTTTTTTCATTACCAAGAAAACTTTTTCACCAATCGATTGGCTCACCTATATTTAAAGTTAAAATCAAGAGCTCTTCAGTGTTCAACAGAATGAATTTATCAAGTTTAAAATTCCAAGAGAGTAAAAAAAAAAATTCATTTCGAATGAAATTAATAAACATACACATTTGTTTACTGAACAATTTTTTTAGAGCTTTTTTGATCAGTTTTTTTTATATTTTTATCACTTCTCTTTAAGAATGACGCCGACCGACGCGACGCATGCACGTTTTCGTTATTAAAATTGCCGAGCATTGCTAACTTATTTCGTCTTCAATTCTTGTTGGATATCAGTTATACACACATCTCTATGAATGTTTGTGAAACCTCTGCATTCATAATGTTCAAATATGCTTTCGCAAAATTCTCAATCGACGTCTAATTCAAAACAATTTGGGTTGGTTAGCCGATGTAATATTAAATATAATCAAAGGCACTTTGTTGCTCTTACATGAATTCATTTTTAGAATAATTGCTTGAAAGACACGGTACTTTTGATTGCAAATTGTTTTTCATTCTCGAATTTTAAAATATTAATTATGTAAACTTTCCCGCTCTTAAGTGAATTTATTGATAGGGGTGAAAAACAAATTACATGTGTTTGCTCGAAGTAAAAATTTGGTGAAATTTTTAATGCAGATAAAACAATTTTACCAATCATGAATGTGAATAGAAACAAATATTGCTGACCAAAACGAAATATAAGTTTTCTATCAGTCAAAACCGACATTAAGAAATCAAAAAACTAAAAGACTTAAAGAGTAATATTTCACAATCTTTCAAATAAAACGTTACTTTATGTTTTATATAAAAAATAACAGTAGTACATATCTTTGGCAGAGAATGCTATGGAAGAAATATTTTATGGGAACAAAATTGCATTATTTAATTAATTTCGCCACAAACCTAAGCAAAGATTATAATATTAATGAATAAAATTTCTTGAAAGTTCACAGTAGAATAACAAATAAAAATAGTTTTTAAAGTAACATAAGAACTTTTTTTTTAATATTGGGTAATATGCATAAAAGAGAAGTGCTTACTAGTAGTATAATGGTTATAGTATATACTAGTACTTCCAGTAAAAGCTCAAACTAGGAGTATTTACTTCATTTGGTATGCATAAAGTTAAGTTTATACTGGTAAGACTATACTAGTAGTATATACTGGGTTCATCCAAGTAAATACTACCAATTCATCGAAAATGGGCAGTAGGTACTAGGTAAGTATATAATTTATTAATAATTAAATTTGCTACATGATGCACAGTTCTGCAAACAGTACTCTGATGGAAGCCTGTATCTTCTCCAACCCCGGCTAGAAATCCTGGATCTCTAACATATGTCAAAAACATTCGCATATTTGCATCAGGGGTAGTAGATCCTCCTCTTTTTTCAGTTTTTTTCATTTTTAAATTCATTTTTTTTTTAAATTTAAGACCTAGAGACCCAGTCTTGAAATAACGGTACTTGCCATACAACCAATATGATAATACTTATTTTTCTCAAAAACGGCTCTAACGATTTTGATAAAATTTTACTTGAGGTATTATTTTTGAATAGCTGTTCTAATGATGTAAAATTGTTTTTTTGGAAAAAGTTAAAAACGTTACCCCCTATTTTTCAAAACCAACTTTCTCACTAATGGCTTACACGATTTTAACGAAATTTCATATTTTAGAAATCCTAGATTGTTTTAGAAAGATTGCATATCTACATTTGATAAATTTAGTTTTTACGAATTTTCATTAATTTTTTTATATAAAATTTGATCTTTCGAATATTTTCTAAACGGTATCTTTGATTTATTTCAAATTTTTTGTCAATACAAGTTTTAGCAAGATCTTAAGATTTATTTAAGAAAAAATTAATTTTTTCAAAAAACTAAAATTAAAAAACGATTTTTTAAAAATTTGTTTCAACGATTTTGATTAAACTTGTATTAACAATTGCAAAAAATGGCGTTTTTAGATTTTCGCTTGAAACCTTTGGAATATTTGCTTTATTTTTTTTTTCAGTATTCTGCTTAATTTAATTTAATTTTCATAATTAATGTGTAGTTGGGAACCTAGTACCACCAAATATATTAAGAGCGAATACTAAAACCTATTACTCAGCCTTAAGATTTTGGTATTATACTTAGCACACGATCGCAAGTTCGTGCGACCCAGTCGTGCCCATTTTTTAGATTACCTTGTATCTACTTAGCAGGTAAGTAAAAAGCAGGTAAAAAAAAAAGCAGAAATGTTTATAACTTGTTTATTTAATAATTTAACCATCTTATTGACCCTAATCGGTTACTCTAAATTAATCAATATCTCAATGCTAATGCCTTTCGGCCAAGAGATAACTTATGCCGTTTTCGTTTGGGAAAAAAGAGTACCCTAAGGGTACTCTCTTTGCTGTCAGAGTGACTTTGTGTTCGTTTGGCTGCTCTCAGGGTAATCTGAAATTACCCTCAGAGCAAGTTTTGCTACTCTAGAAATTTTTTCAGAGTAAACTCACACCAGAGATAAGAAATTAATTAGATGGCAAACCTTTACTTCTCTTGCCCCGCAACAACCATTTGTTTACATTGTTGTTTTTGTAATCACATCCTCTGTCTGTGAATACGTGAAAGCTGTACTCAAAGTGGTAGTAGTGAGATTTGCTGTACTCAAAGTGGTAGTAGTGAGATTTTGTGTAAAGTAAAGGTGGGGTGGAAGCTGTACTCAAAGTAGTAGAGGTGATTTTCGGTAAATCAGCTTGTAGGCAGTTTCAATGTGTGTGTGAAGTTTGCCATCTAATTAATTTCTTATCTCTGACTCACACCAACATAAATGACATTTCTCGTTTGTCATTCTTGTCATTTCATTTCGAATTTTGCGTTCAACGGGCGAGTTTATTTTATTGTAAATAAAATTAAATTAAAGTTTAAAATGGATCCCAAATTAGTTTTCGTGCTTAATGAACACTGTATACACATAATCTACGGTTTGTAGTGACGGTATCATCGGGGGCGTTCACAAACCTATCGGTTTTGGTTTGCATAGCTTGTCAATGCTGTTTTTCTTGTTATCCGTGCTCAAAAAAATTTCTTATTACTAAAAATTACCTTTGTATAAAATCAATCTGGACATTTGTGAAGTTTACTACGTATCTTTTTTAGATAAAAGTTCTTTTTGTCAGTTTTTACTCCATACAAAAAATATTTACTTTATTGCTCATGAAATACGCAGAGATATGTTTCTGAACGTAGTCAATTGCATTGAAAGCAAACTATATGTCAAACGCACACATACATTGACAAAAACGGAGTAGTCTGATTTCATGTTCGTTTGAGTTGTCAAAAATCAGGGTACTCTAAAAAAAAGGGTACTCTAGTTTTACCAAACGTAAACGGCATTATATATTAACAATCTAGAGCAAAAGTTTAATCTCTCTTTTTTTTCAGTTTGAATAGGTACCTAAATGTCTATATTACTATTATTATTATTATTATTATTATTATTATTATTACTACTAATATTATTATTTTTTTAATACAAATAAATTAGTTATTGCTTGGTTCCATTAAATTTTAAATAAATTTTCTTATCGATAAAGTACAGGCCTAGCCACTCAACGTTTTCCTTTTCAAAACAGTAAAGCATTTTGAAATTGTTATCTCCGGGATCTCTTCGCTCCTTATAATTTTTCTCTCCGATTAATAAATAAAGTCAACCGAATGCTTGGATATAAAACTGCCGACTAAAACAGACATTTAACACGAAAAAGTATTTACTAGCAAATGTTCAAGTTGCTTTTTAAAAGCTTGAAAAAATTGCAGTATATACTTGAACAAAATGGTTTTTATGCATACCGATTAAAGTATTTACTGTTTTAATTCATCCGAAAGCAGTAAATACTTTGTTACCTAGTAAATACTTTTTTTCCAGTATTTACTATGGTTTTATGCATACGAGAATTAGTATATACAATAGAAATTTACCAGTAAAAGCATTTACTAGCCTTTATGCATATGGCCCATTATCTTTCTCTTTATTCCTAGATTCCTGGTTTACTGAATACTGATGGTAGTTACTTCTCTGGTCGTTCATTTAACGGCTCGATCATGATCAGTAGAACTATTTTCTTTGTAGAAGGAAAATGAAAACATCGAAGTTGTCCTTGTTGTATAGTTTTTGACCGAAAATATATAATTAAGAAAACAAAACTCGATCAAAAATGAATTCATCCAAAGAAATTTTCTCATACGAACTCTAATTGAATTTGGCTCGAAGTTTTTAGAACTTTATCTAACACTCTTTTCAAAATTTAAAAAAAATAGCACGACTGGGTCGCACGAACTTGCTATTGTGTGCTAAATACGATATCAAAATCTTAAGACTGAGTAAAAGATTTAAGTATTAGCTCTTCATAATATATTTGGTGGTACAGGGTTGCCAACTACACATTAACTATGAAAATCGAGACAATCACTACTAAATTCAAAGGTTTCAAGCGAAAATCTAAAAACAATTCTTTTGCAGTTGAAAATTCAATCAAAATCGTTGGACCAGTTTAAAAACGGGTTTTTATTTTTCACTTTTTTAAAAATGAGTTTTTTAAAAGTCAAGTATGTATGCAAAAATTAAGATCTTACTTGAAGTTGTTTATTTTAAGTTATAGTTAATATAGTTAGTTAAATTTCAAAAACTAAAATTTTTCAAATAGTGATATGCAATATTTTTTAAATAATCTATTGACTTTTAAAATACAAAATTTCGTTAACATCGTGTAAGCCATTAACGAGAAGGTCGGTTTTGAAAAAAGAAAACGGTACTATGGGAGGTACCGTTTCAATACATTCTCCAAAAATATTTTTTATATCATTAAAAAGACAACTTATCCTTCACACAAAATTTAATCGAAATCGTTGGAGCCGTTTTCGAGAAAAATAAGTATTATCATGTCGGTTGTACGGCTGGTACCGTTATTTCAAAGACCTAGAGACCCAATTCCAAAAACTCATCTGTAAGAAGCCCCAAAGAGCCTAACTGCATATTTTGATGAAAATCGGTCTAGCGGTTTGGGCTGTAGATCCATATAGAGACAGACAGACAGACAGGCAGGATTGCAAGACCCACTTTTTCGTATTCTCTATCATCGTAATGTCATGTTTAATTGCTATCTCAAAATTTTTTTTCTCGACGATTGCAAAACTTGCCTTATAAAGGGTTTTCCAATAAGATATGATATGATTTCTTTTCTAAAAAGACCGCACTTGTTGTTAAGGAAATTCAAATATTTTTTATTTAATGTGCAGTTCAATCAATACAATTAAGTTTTAAATAAAACGTCATTCAAATGGCCACCACGACTTCTCCTGCTGGAACAAATTCGATGAACCCAATTTTCGAGCACTTTTTCCACTGAATCAAGTCGTATATTATGAATGGCACGTTCAATATTGACTTGTAAGGCTTGCAGAGAATCTGGTTAATCCTGAGAAACCAATGACTTCAAATAACCTCACAAAAAATAGTCTAATGGTGTTAAATCGCAGCTTCTTGAAGGTTATTCAATATCACGATTTCTTGAAATAATCGAATCTCCAAACTTTTCTCGCAATAATTCAATTGATGCATTTGCTGTGTGGCACGTAGCCCCTTCTCGTTGAAAACAAATGTTATCAAGATCAAGTTCTTCCAATTTCGGCCATAAAAAGTTGGTTATCATCGATCTATACCGTTCTCAATTGGCAGTAGTGGTGTTACCAGTTTCATTTTGAAAGAAGTACGGACCGATGATTCCACCAGCCCAAAAACCACACCAAATTGTCAATTTAGGTGAATTTAATAGTTTTTCATGAATATTTTGTGGATTTTCATCGCACCAGAATTGACAGTTTTGTTTATTTACCGCACCAGTCAAATGAAATTGAGCGTCATCGGAAAAGATGATTTTCTTAAAAATCGTTGTCGGTTTCAAGTTGTTCCAAGGTAAAATCAGAAAACTCACGACGTTTACGGTTACGAAATTGTAAACACTTCTGAATGCAATAAAAAACAAATGACAGATCATGACATACTACAAATGGCCGAAACGCCACTGCAAAATCATATCATACCTATTGGAAAAACCCTTGAGTACCTATAATCGCAAGTAAAAATATCCTCGTCATGATGATATGTTACACAGCTCTTCACATGAACTGTGAATGAAAATTGATCCATGAACAGTTGTTCCTTTTGACAAAAATCCTCAAAAGTAGTTAAACCGCTAGTGGAATGGTTTAGGAAAGTAAATAATAACAAAATATCCACCTTCAGTTGTTGAATATGATATCAAATAAATTTATTTTGAATCATTAAATAAACTCTGAGTACAATTGTCTGTGGGGCTTCGGTAACTAAATCAAGTGAGCCTCGACATGTTTGTATTAACGATTTGAGCTGTTTAAGAACCTATTTTATTCTTAAACAACGGTACCAGAAATGTTCTCAATTAAAAAAAAATATAATTTATCCGCTGTAGATTCCACTGAATCTTCGAATCTATGAGAGGAATATGCTATGACTACGTAATCAAAGTTGGTGAAGTCTTCATTTTTAACTAAAAAAAAGCATGTGTTTATACTGCGAAAAATTAATTCCTATTCGCTTGTTCATTTAATTTTTTCTTATGGAATACTAATTTCTGGTGATTTTTGCTGTAAAAACGGTTGACAATAAATTTTTTTTTAATTATTTGAAAGGACAGCCACCGGCACTTTCCCGGCGACGCCGACGTGCATATTATTATTATTTTTACAAGATTGCAATTAGTAACCAAGAGTTTCTAAGAAAGAACTTCACTTGAAGTGGTTTATGGACACATTTTGTGAAATCTATTAGTTTACAGCAGTAGTTTTTTTTTCCCAAACAGTCTTTTTTATCTTTCAAATCCATACAAAAAGTTTAGAGTTCAAAGAAAAAAGGCCTTAAGTTTGAAATTCCAAGAAAGTGCAAAATAAAAACGAAGCAAAGAGATATCGATTTCAATTGAATTCAATAAATTTACCTCAACACTTTTGTTTACTCAAAGTATTTATTAAAAGCTTCTTTTTGGTCGTTTTTTTGTGCTTTCATCAACACTTTTAATGAGCGACATGACAGCATAAAATGAACGTTTTCAATCATTTTTACTGTAGTCTTGAGTGTACTCAAAGCTTACTCTTTTCCATTTCTAGTTTGATATCAGCTTTACTAATGTCTGTCAATAGTTTTTCCACCACCGCACCGCATTTTGTTCAAATGTTCAAATGTGCTTTTCAGATTCTTAACATCAGAGCTATTTCGTCTACTATCGTACTAAAAGGTATTCATTTTTATTCTGCTCAAGTGAAAGACAAGTAACTGATTGGAAATATGTAAGCCCACAGCCAATATTTCTTTTAAATTCTTATCGAATTGCGAATCGGTGATTTTTAGATGCAAAACTTTACTGATAGATAAGTTGTTGCTAGCTATAAATAGCTTTATTGTTGACAAAACAAAGTGTGAGTTTTTTATTTGAATGTCTTCAGAGTCCATAATCATAAAAAACATTGCAATTTTTTATCGACTTAGAGAGTTGTCATTTGCAGAAAATAAAGGGAGACTGATTTTTAATTGATCAAATTAAAAATCATAAAATTTCCTGAAATTTTCGTTATACTCTCCTTTCTAAATCACATAGCAGATGCCAAAAGCATATTGCCTGTTGAGAAATGCTTAGCAAAGTCCAGGTATAACAAGGAAGTAGGAAAACAGAAAAAGTGAGGCCAACAGATCAATTCATTAAAAGAAACACCTTATGCTTAAAACGCTCGTAATTTCTTCGTTAAAGCTTTTTCTTCATTAATTTCTCTAAAAAAATTTACTCTGGCGTATGAGCATCTTTTTTGAAAACTAAAAAACATACAAAATCAAAAATGCAGATTTAAGTCATAGTCGCATATAGCAACATGAACACCTTAAGTGGGAGTTTGAGGTTCGAGCCCCAGAACAGAAACAGTGCAGCCAACTGAAAGATCAAAAAACGCCTTTATCTCTTCGCAAAAGCTTTTCCTTTATTGAATTCTCCCTCATTACTGTGGCGTATGAGCACTTTTTTTTTTTAGAAAAATAGCAAACAAGCAAAATTCAAAAAGTATGTTGACTTGCTGATAAACAAAAATTCACTTCCGATAATTATTTTCTTCGAATAGTGCAACTGCTATCTGCGAGCTTTTTTTTTTTTTGTTTAAGGGAACATCACAAAATCTTTCAGGTCGACGCCGACGTGCTTGTAAAAATGTTTTGCCTTCGCTCTATTCAATTACAAAAAAAAAAAAATCTGCAAGCACTTTGTAAAGTTTTTCTCGTACATTCTTAGGAAATGAGGGAAGGACAAATTCCACAAAAACCAGGAGGCTGCTGATTTTCTTTTTCCCAAGCAATAATTTCAAGGTACATATAAATGGAAAACCCTTAAGCGAAGACTTACTTCTGCTCCTTCTCCCTCCGGCTGGCTCACCTCCTACACGCTAAAGCTTTTTCCAAGGATTTGCTTAGATCCTTGTTTACACACTCTACACAACTTTTGAAGAGCCATGTGTTGCCTGGACTCCGCATAATACATAAAAACCTCAAAGCATTTAATTTATTTTTGATACCCTAGTCAACAGTGATAGGAATGCTGGATTGGATTACAGGGAGCGACGGTTAAGACAGGGGCCGGGGTTCGACTATATTTGAACTTCTAAAACAAATTTAGAAAAATAGTCTGCAAAACAGACTTTAACAAACTTTAGACCCCTGGTCTAATTTTCGTTCGGATGCCATATTCTCCCGTTTTAGAATTTTTGCAATCCGCTTATCATTTTGTTAGCGAAATTGAATGCGGTTGGTGAATTCTGTAGAACATTATTAATTGCTAAAAATGAAAAATGATAACTATATTAGCATTAACATGTACTAAAGTTGTAAACAGTTCCAATGAACACAACAATTTAGTTTCCAAAACGTTTTTGTAACATAAAATCAGTAGTCCGTAATCCGTTAATCGTTAGTAATCCGTTCGGAAATAAGAACACACTTTTTAAATCCGTACGGATTCAATTTCGGTATCCGTTTTGAATCCGGTCGAAAATCAGAACAGCCATGATAGACTATAGATAGATAGATAGATAGATAGATAGTTGATTTTTATTGATTTACGATTCAATTAACAGTTATTTCATAATTAGGTATACAAAAATCATATAAGCATGGCATTTGCCGTCTGCCAGATTGACAACTAAGTAAATTAAATAACTGTAATACACTACCACATATAAGGTGTGTTTAATGAAAAAAAGAGCAGAGCAGCGTAGCTCAGAGCAGAGCAAGAAATAAGATAAATGTCAAGCAATTTAGAGCAGAACAGCTGGTGTCAAAAGTCAGCTGATAAGAAAGCAACAAACATTTTGTGACCTTAGCTAGTTTGCAAAATTATGTTTGGTATCCTATTATAATAAAAATCTATATACCGAAACATTGGAATCAAAACTAAACTAACATGCGATGTTAATTCAATTGATTTTAAGTTAAATTCGATTTCAAATAGATTGCAAAACGCAAAATATAAACAAAAATATTTGAATCAAATGTCAACAGCTGATTTTGACACTTTGCTCCAATCTGCTCTTACTCAAAAGTAAGTGCAGAAAATGCTGCTCTAAAAGCTCTAGAGCAGGTCATTAAACACAAAAAGTTCTTGCTCGGAGTAGAAAAATTGTCATTAAACACCAAAAAGCTGCTTTTTTCTGCTCTAGATCGATCTAGAGCAGGTCATTAAACACACTTATAAATTTGATTTCCAACAAAAAAGCAAATAACATGTATCACAATTCAGAAGTCTTCGTTGAATATTCTAGATCTATATTTTAACGCAATTTTGCAATAATTATAAAGTTTGGAAACATCCATCTCATTCAGCAAACTAATAACTTGATCCTCTGTTAGAAAATCACTTCCCAGGATACTTCTCCTAGTTTCCCTGAGAGTTGGACACCTTCCGACGAAATGAATAACGTTCTCCCTCTCCGCTAAGTTGCAAATAGTACACTCTATTGGTAGATCAGGCCTATGCGGTATGAAGTTTAAGTTGAGTAATTCGCTTCTTAACTTGACCATAGTTGCAATAACGTTTACATTGTTCTCATCATGGAAGTAGTTTCTTTCAGCGAGATTATGGTTAAGCCTACTGTAGGTTGTTCTGAACAAGGACCCGGCTGCTTCAGCTGCATATTCTGTTCTGCACTTCTCATCTACTGCTGCTATAACCTTGTACATAAGAGTTTTACTGTGAGTTACATCTTCCATATTTAGATTAAAATTTAAATTGCATTCTTCTGCGAGACGTGACCACTCTCCGTACCAGTTATTATGGCTTTGTACCGCTTTGATTGCTATTTTTCTAACGAGCCGAGATTCAGGCATTCTGAAAACGTGCAGGAGATAATCAGCTTGCATCTTCAAGGTTTTAATGAATAGAGGAGCAAGTCCGGTTTCCAGCATTATAACGTAGTTTGGCGTGTTTATTGGCAGACGAAATAATCTCTTCACATAGAGAGTTAAGAGCTTCTCTACATTGTGAAACTTTATACATCCCCATGCTTGCGCGCCATACAGAAGTATACTTTCCGCAACTGCTTCAAATATCTTATGTTTACTGCTGTGAGCTATATTTACATTCATAAAACATCTTTTCCAAGATATATTAATCGCTGTTTTAGCCTTTTGAAGTTTCTCCTTGAAATGTGCCTCCAAGCTCAGGTTTTTTGACAGAATTACGCCTAAGTACTTGTATTCACTAACACATTCTATATCTTCTCCGTTGTAGTTCCATTTTTCATTCGATGCATTGCGTCCACCGCCTTTTTTAAATATCATCACCTTAGATTTTTGAGTATTGACTGTTAAGTTCCATAGACAGCAGTAGTGGTATACCCTGTTAATCATAAGTTGTAATGTTTCTGGTGAATACGCAAAGATGACTATATCATCTGCAAACATTAGAGCCTTAATACGCTCTCCTGCATAGTCAACACCACCTGGAAGGTAATCGACGAGGTCATCTATAAAGAGTGAAAACAAGGTGGGACTCAATGTGCAACCCTGCCTAACTCCCGATGTAGTATTGAACCAGTCTGAAAGCTCAGCTCCGTTCCATACTGCAGCCCTTGTTTCTTTGTACAGCTTTTCCAGAACACGTCCAAATTTCAGCGACATTCCCAGACCATATAACTTGTAGAATAAAGCACCTCGGTTAATTGAGTCAAACGCTGCTTTAAAATCTATGAAGAATACATACAATTTTCGTCGCTGCATACAGAAGTGTTCTGCAAGATTTCTAAGCATGAAAATGTTATCAATTGTAGAGTATCCTGATCGAAAACCAGCTTGAAACTCTTTTAAAAGGTTCTGGGTTGTAATCCACGTTAGGAGTCGTTTCTGCAACATCGTAGTGAATATCTTGTACGTTGCATTTAGAAAGGAAATTCCTCGATAGTTAGTTGCATCTAACATGGATCCTTTTTTATGTATCGGGCATATAATAGCATCTCGAAATTCGGTTACCGAGAGATCCTCTTCGATTACTTTGTTAAAAAGCGTAACAAGACATTCATTTAGCATAACGGTACCGTATTTATAAAACTCCGCGGGAATACCATCCGCACCTGTCGTTTAAAAGCACACAAGCCTACCTATACTACTTATAATTAATATCAGCAGTTAATGCTGTATGATGGCAACATTGTCTGACTCATTTTTTTTATTGGTTTTTTAAACAATGCATGAGCTCATATGTTAGTGATTCTCCCAAATAAAAAATGGATCTGGTGGATACAGACTCTGGTACGCACAACTATTAAAGATGCGTACGTGCCTTTTTCATAGTCGTGTTCACAGAACATCTTTTCTGTGTGAATTGTTTCAAATCGTTCACTTTGAATTCTTAAGTGACTTATTTTAGGTAAACACACTAAAGAGTTATAAAAAGCTTCTTGGGTCTTCGCTTGGCACTCTTTTTCATCAATATTCTCTTTCCAGAACAGATTTCACTTTATGCATGACAATTTTCTTGAGCTTTATCGCCGCCGTAGCAATTTCTCTTCGCTTTTTATAAGACCAGTCATCAGGAAGCGTGTAGGTCGCCTATGTGTTTTATTATGTGGTTATTTTAAGGAGCGATAAAATTATATTTAATTTGTTTCCAAGATATTCGGGATTGACAAAAACCATTGTTGGTACGAATGATATCATTATGGCCAGAAAAGATTTTGAATTTTTCTTACCGTGAGAGAAAGTGCACTACAAAACTTGCTCTTTCAAGGGCTTCATGTTGATTTCAACCCTATGTAACCTGGCTAAAAGATTAACGAAAGAGGTTGTTTAAAAAGAAAAAAGACAAATTAATTTTAAAAAGTACTCATACACGCCATGTGTCAGTATTATTGAGGAGCAAATATACTCGTATATTACAACAAAGAACTTTTTGCTTAGATATGTTGTATAAAGTTGAAAAATGCTTCCTGACTACAGCTACTTTAAATAGAAATTAGCGTTTTTCTCGTTTGTACAATTCAAATGTAATCTGTTTCTACATCCAGCCACATTTAATGTCAACAACCAAAATTATTGTTCAGTTCTTCTTTGTGATAAAGGGTCTCTCCGATTTACTACCAAACGAAGTTCACAGGAATGTTAAAAAAAAAGCAAGCAGTTTGTTCTCAAGATTAGTTAAGTTTTATTTGAAATATTGTTTTTTAAACATATACTTTACAGTAATAAAAAAAAGAATAATTATTCTGTTGGCGGAGATCTATTTTTAAAAACCGAAGAGAAAGTAGTAGGGGTGACTATCGATCCACTGTTAACAGCTGTTGCTGTTGAAGTACCAACAGCTGCTCCTGACTGCAACTGAGAAACTGTTGTTGTTATGACACCCGATGTTTTAGCTGTCGGCACCAAGTTTACTAGCTTTCGTAGCGTCACGGTTTTTGGTAAAAATTGAGTTTTCAGAAGTCCAGGATTCAGCTGCTTTATTCCGCTACTTTGTTTAATGATCACTGCATTTTTTGGCGTGTTTGTGATTGTTGTTGTCTGGGGAGTAGTAGATTGAGCAACGGTTTTGATATATTTCTTTTTTTCTGGATCTAAGTTGACTATTTGAAATTGTTTTAAATTCAGAATAGCCGGAGAAGATGTTGTAGACGATGTTGAAGGCTTAATTCCTTGAAGGTTTAATGGTTTTATCAATCTGTCAGTTGATTTGATCAACTGGGCATGTGGTGGTCTAGTTACAAGACTTGTAGCCGATGTATTAGGATTTTTCACAACAACTTTTGCATACTTTTGCAACTGTGGCACGTTTGAACGGGATATTATATTGGGACACGGTTTCATTGTATTCCTATTAATATAAACCACTTTGTTGGTTTTCGGCTTTTGTTGTTGCTGCTGTTGCTGTTGTTGAAGAGCTGTTGGGTTGATTACGTAGGTTCCACCCTTGTTAGTTGTTGCAGGTGATTGTGCAAGTATGATTGGAGATTGTGTTGAAACTGGTGGTTTGGCAATTGAAACCGTTTCCGTAAGGTTACCATCATTGTCCGCAAATATAATTGGCATATCGAAAATGTTGGACAAGTCATTGTTTGAGTTGCTATTCTGAACTGACTTCGAAGCTGTTGCCACTGAACTTGTAGTTTTCATTGGAGATGTTTTTAGAATGGTAAACTTAGACTGACCACCAACACTCATTAAGTGTGTTTGATTGCCTGACGTATTTGGCTTAATTGTGAATATTTGACTGCCTGACACTGTTGGGGAAGAGGTGTTGCTCGTAGGTGCCAATGACGTCGGCTTAATTGTGTAAATTTTTGTTTGGCTTTGGATTGGTGGCTTCAACTGGACAAATTGGTTCGAGGGAATCATTTTGATCTTTGTACCCGTAGCGGTGCTCAACGATAATGCTTGTCCACTTGCTCGAACACCAGATCCTAGAATAGTCTTAATGTGTGCCGCTTTTGGTTGAGTAATAATTTCAAAGTTTGTAACTTCACTACGTGCATCATCGTTCGATTTTGTCGGAGTATCACCTTCACCTAAAATGCTCTGAATCGCTAAATTAAGATCATCATTAGATGGTTGTTGTGTTGTATTCTTTTGCTTTATCATCTGCGGTTTAACGGGTGTTGATTGCGGTACAGAAACAATTTCTGGTTGTGGTCTGGTGCGTGGTCTCCCAACTAAATAATTAAATACAAATACAAAATTAGCAAATCGATAAAGAAACAACAAGGAAAAATTAAGGAAAGGTTACTTTTGTTTTACCTTTACGCTTGACTCTAAAAGGATCTTGAAAGGACTTGGGATTTCTTGGGTATTCTTTTTAATGCGTACAAGTATACAAACAACAAATATCAGGATTTTGTTAAGAAATACATTTTCACCCCCCCTATTTCGACTGGCTAGTCAAACTTCCGGAGTGTGATGATCATTGTCGAACCTCAATGCTCATTGATCATTGAACATACTATTACCAAATCGAGATTCGTAGCATTGAGGATTCAAACATCTAACAAAAAACTGACAACCACACCAGTTTGTTGGACTTGCCAACCATATAAAGGGGATATTTATGGAAAAAAAAGAAAGAAGCTAAAGACACTAAAACTTACTTGGATACACACCCTTTGTTGTACATTTTAATTTTGCAGCTGTCTGGCCGGCCCCATCTCCTACTACTTGTTTTCTTTTGCGTTGAGTTATCGGTACTTCGACGGGAGTAAGTTTCTTTATATTAACTGGGGGTTGGGTGGTGCTTACAACAGGAGTTCTAGGCCCGGGAGGGTTAAGTATTATTTTTTTAATAAATTCATAAACTTCGTCCTAGATTGATTTGTAAAAAGTGAGTGAGTTTAGTTCAGCAATAGGAACAAATATGTAAATCAAATAACTTACAATCACCATAGTGTCGACCATACTTTGGGTAACATTTTCAATTTTACGTTTGCTCTTGGGAACGCGTAGGACATCATCAGCGCTGCCGACTACAACCATTGCAGAATCTGAGTGCATTTTCTCACGCAGTGATTCGATTTCTTCTTGACTGAAATAAATAAAAATGTAACGTAAGTAAGTAAGGAGTAAAGAAAGCTGGCGATTATTGATCAACTGATTGATGAAGTGTTTTGTTGCATGGCCCTAACCGAGTCAAAGATTGTCATGATTAACTCTTGTGGTTCAACGATATAGTGTCATACAGGCCCAAATGATTCGGATGTTTAAGAGACATTGGCTTGGGCTGCACAGATTGACAGAGTCAAAGTACAAAAACTAATGAGGTCCAATGTTAAAGCGGAGGGATAGTTTATTGGGTTATTTGGGAAATATTTAGTTGTATGTAGTTGTAAAGCTTACCATATGTAAACTTAAATCAAATAAGATTGCAGGTGCAGATGGCCTTGACGGTGAGCTTATCTGCATGAAGAAAGCATCCCGATGAATGGAATCTCAATATCGTATACCCGATTCTTAAAAAGGGACACCCTCAAAAGCCTCCTTAACGTAACTTATGAGATATTATCTTCTGTAATATTTAAACGTCTGAAACCCCCGGTCAACAATTTGATAGATGGTTTTAGACCAGAAGAGTATACAATCGACCAATTCACATTTCACATTACAGCAGATCTTGGGAAATTTAATACCATACACTATTTATTTTTGCCGATTTCAAAGCCGCGTATGACAGTGTTTACAGAGACCAGCTGTACGGAGCCTTGTCTAGTCTCAGCATCACTGAAAAACTGTTACGACTATGCAGCTTGTCTTCGGAGGATTCTCGCTGCTGCATCAAGGTCGGTAGAGGTAGAAAAAACTCACTAAATCTTTTGATGTCGAAAAAGACTTTCCATAGGGTGTTAAACTTTGGATCGAGTTCTTTTATCATACTTTAAAAGATTGTGTAAAACTCAAACCACCAGAAGAATCTTTCAAAAGTCTATACAATTACTCGTTTACGCAGACAATATTGACTGAATGGGAAAAAGCAAAACGAAGTATATGCTGTCATTACACAGGGACAGAAAACATCCAGGAATTGGACAAAACGTTACAGTAGTTAGACATTACTTCGAGCTAGTACAGGACCTAGTCTACCCAGGATCCGCGATAATCACGGAAAATAACATCAGTGCGGACATCAAACGGAGAATTAATCTTTCCAACTGCTTCTGTAAAAAAAAGATTCAAGGTGCGGAAAAATGGATCTTTTCTAAGGCAGATGAGAAAACTCTTGGTGTCAAAGAAAATTACTCCGAATGTTCTTTGGCCCCGTAAGTGAAGACAATGTGTGGAGAAGATTCAACAGCGAACTGTATGAGCTGTACCACGACACTAAATAAAGTAAATAAATAAATAGGGAGGAGCAACAGAGCGAGGAGCCCCCAGCCCAGCGCATTTCCCACACCCATTGCAACCACTGAATTTGTATGGGGATAAAAATGAGTTACGATTTCCTGCCGATTCCGTAAGAAACCTTTTTGCTTCAGTTGGGATTCAAACCACGAACCATTCGGTTAACAGGCCAACATGCTATCCATCACGGGTACCACGACATTGGCATAGCTTAAAAATACCCGAGACTACGATGGCTGGGATATGTAGACCGGATGGACATCAACGCTCCGCCTCGACGGGTTACCGAAAGCTCATTGAAGGGAAATCGCGGAAGGGAAAGACCTCGTCAAGTGGAAAAAGACCTCATCCGACTTAGATTGCAGAAGTAGAGAGAGCTAGCCGGAAATCGAAATCGTTGGAGAAAGATGTCGGTTGGGGTCCAGGCTTACCCCGTATAGTAAGTAAGTATAAGCTTGTCAGTTGCTGGAAACTAACAACATTTCAAACTTAAATAGTTGCTTTTTCCTCAAGTTAAAATCTCCAAATAATCTAAAACTCCTTTTTTGTTCTTACTGCTGCTACTGAGAGAAAAGTTGTCCATTACCAGAAAATAATAAAATAAGTGCATTACTTTTATGAGGATCATAAGGACTGAGCAATAGGAATATTCAAAACTGCCCAAAGGAAAGAATTTACAAATTTCTCTCAAAAACTTCCTCCTCCACACAAAACATCAAAGATTGGAGAAAGGAGTTATCAAGTCAATATACAAGTGCATGTTTTATGTTTTTTTTTGTTCTGATATGGCAAGGACGTACAACTTCTAACGTGCGTACATATAAAGTATAAAAACTCTTTTTAAATAATTGTTGTTTTTAGACTTGAAGTTGCACAAAATATAGGCCCCTATCACAAGACCCGTCGAAGCGATTTCGGACTACGAATACCAAAATGGAAGCATCACAGACGCCCTTGTAGTGAATGTTTTGCCACAAAGTTATTAAAAAGTTATAAATATCTGTTGCCAAACGTTCATTACGAAGATGTTTTACATTTCTCATTTGACATTCGTTTCATTTCTATTTGACATTCGTAGTCCAAAATTACTACCAAAAATATAAGCTTCATTCAAACTGCGAGGCTCGAAGCCCATATGTACATGTAAAAAAAATATATCGGAGTTAATCGACGCTAGCCAAGTATCTGTTCGAAGAGGAAAACAATCCGATTTAGCACTATTTAGAGGTTATTGCTGCAAGTTAATCTTCACATTGAAAATCATTTAAAGTTACGTCCAATTTTTTTTTTTCCTTAACGGCGCCACGGGCAACGTGGTCTCGATTGTTTCACATCTCTCAAACTTATCTGTTTCACACCAGTGATCAGCCTGTGGGGTGCGCACGACGGTCGACAATTTTTAATTGTACCTCAGGACTTTGTGTAAATTTCATCCACTTTAAACACGGAAAACAACATCAGGGGCTAGATTCCGCAAGAGTGAATTTTTATTGTGTACAGAAAAAATTGTGAGCGTGAGTTTTCAGAGGGCTTTGAGTGTGAGTTTTTTATACTCACTCTTGCGGAATAAAACCCCAGGATGCAAATAAAATGGAGAATTGCTTTTGCAAAAAGTTTTCTACTTGTTTTGGGTTTAGAATGCAAAATGAGGATGCGGCATGTCATGTACTATAAGAAAACCCCGATGAGAAAACTTCGAGTGGTTATTTGTCCCATTCGCAAGCACATTGTAAGAATGCAAAGACAAAAACTATATGAACTACACCACGACAGCTAGAACAGGGGTTCTACTCTGTATTTCGTTTCGAAAGTCGATCCTATTCGTAAGTGATTTTTGATCCGTATATGAATTCGTACCGCGTAAAACTTTCGAATCGAACAGAAATTGCTTAGTACCAATTTCCATTTACGGAATAGATTTTTGAAGTATTTTTCATATTTCTCATGAGATCTGTCAAATCAAACAAAGTAAAAAACATAAAAAAGTTGGAAGTTCAACCAAGAAATTAATATTAGGTTTCAAACAAAGCATTTTTATTATTCAATAAAAACTAAAATGTTTTCGGCATGCAAAAAACAGATAAGAATGATTTGAGCTGAAAATTATACGCGACATAAAATGTATGCCAGAATTTTATGGGGTGTCAAAGATTTATTTCAGTTTTTAACAATTGTTCGTTTATATGTTTTCAGTCCCACAATTTGTTGGAAGAGTTTACTTGACATCCGAGGTGTTTAAAAGTTCCTCAGCTAAATTGGGATGAGCAAACTCCATGCTTTTGTTTTGTGTGAAAAAATTTACCAATTAATCACTGTGTACTGTGATAAAATTTTACATTTTATTTATTTATGGAATAAACTTAGCTTGGCTTGGACCTCCTAATAGTTCATTACACAATATATTGGCCCCGATTGCGGTTGTCGATTGACTAATCGATACTCGACTTTTGTCGATTTCGATCGACATTCTTCGATTTGACGGTCGACAGCTTTCGTTCATAATTTTCTGGTCGACTGTTGCGTTAGGAAATCATTTTGTGGGAAAATGTAAGGCCCCGATTGCGGTTGTCGATTGACTAATCGATACTCGACTTTAGTCGATTTCGATCGACATCTTTCGTTCATAATTTTCTGGTCGACTGTTGTCGACTGTTGCGTTAGGAAATTATTTTATGGGAAAATGTAAGTATTTTATTGAACAAATGCTCATATTTTGATATAATACGAGTATATAATACGAGTATTATATCAAAATATGAATTTGTTCAATAAAATACTTACATTTTCCCACAAAATGATTTCCTAACGCAACAGTCGACAACAGTCGACCAGAAAATTATGAACGAAAGATGTCGATCGAAATCGACTAAAGTCAAGTATCGATTAGTCAATCGACAACCGCAATCGGGGCCTAAGTATTTTATTGAACAAATTCATATTTTAATATAATACTCGTATTATATACTCGTATTATATCAAAATATGAGCATTTGTTCAATAAAATACTTACATTTTCCCATAAAATAATTTCCTAACGCAACAGTCGACCAGAAAATTATGAACGAAAGATGTCGATCGAAATCGACAAAAGTCGAGTATCGATTAGTCAATCGACAACCGCAATCGGGCCATTGACTAATTGAAAATTGTAACCACTCAAAACAACCAACAACCATTGCTTTTACAGTGAGTGATTGAAATTCGTTACCTACTTAGTTGTCGAAAGAAAATTTTCATTTTCGAATGGTTTTGGCATTCGAAAACGTTTTGCACGATGCCAAAAATCCGTTTTCGAGTTTGCTTTTCCGAGTGTAGTAGATTCGAATCCGCTTTAGAAATAGAGAGTACAAAATATTCGTTTTCGGACATTTTTGCTTTCAAATAAAATAAATAGAGCGGGTCAACTGAGCGGAAACCCTCAAGCACTGCGCATTTCTCACAACCATGTCCAGTGAGGCAATGGAGAGGACCTACAATTTTCTGCCCATTTCGAACGGCCAATCGAGAAAACGCTTTTCATGGCAATGAATTTACTAGGGGAGGACTTGCCAATTCCTTGCGAAAGGCGATATCCGTTGAAAAACATTTTTGTTTTCTGTTGGGATTCGAACTACGAGCCTCCCGCGTAACAGGTAGACATGCTAACCACGGGCACCGCTCTCTCACTTGTCTGCTTCAAACTACCTTTGGGGTGCACTGTATGTGTACCACTTTCACTATTATTTTTATATTAAAGAAGTTAATTGATTAAAGTTTATTTGATGAAACTAATAATGAGAAAACATTTGATTAGAATAAAAAGAAAAACAAAAATATTGAGCTGAGTATAAAAACATAAAAACCTGATCAAAATTAAAACTGCTTAAATAAAATGTAAAGTAAATTAACATAAAATGATAATATTTTCAACATTCACGATATAGAGAAAAAGTAAAGTTTGTCCGCAACGCATTCTTTTTCAGAGATTAAAATTTGCTTCGAAATACTTGTCATCGTAAGAAATTTTTCCATTTCCCTGAACTAAACATTTTCCGCAGCAAAAACTTTTCGGAAGACTTCGGAGGAATTTTGTTTTTATTTGTCAAAAATAAAGCCAACAAAAGTAATCACAAAGCATCGGATATAAACGGCAAACGTTATATTTTGTCGGAGATAATGTCTGATCGGGCGATCGGAGAACTACCACAAAGCAAATGTCTCCGAATCGTAGGAAATCAGAGAGAATTCCGTTCCGACGGTTACCTCGATAGGGCCGAATGTAAAAAAAAATTATGCAATATCGAGTAGCAAATGAAAATTAAAGATTTACGTCGTTACAACAAAAATTAAGCAAAACACGATGCCAGTCAGCTTTTTCAAGTATGAAACAAATTTTTTTTAAGATGAACAAACCTCGATCTTGCCGAATTCTGCCCAACGACAAACAGCACAGGAACTTTGATATCCAAAATACGATCATCGGGAGTTCCTCTGACTCCATTTAGTGTATTAAATGCTAGACCCATACAAACAACACTGGATATGTTTTCCACCATAGCCACCTGCAGTGCTATAGATGCTCCAGCATTGAAGCCAACCAAAATAATACTCCTGTTTGGTTGTTCGTTGCGCAGTTCTTGGATTTTGATGCGCGTCAATGAGACAATTTGTTCAGCAACATTTTCCAAAGACTGTTTTGCAATTGAATTTCCTAAAATAAAAACATTTAAGCATGACAAGATTATAGATAGGACCAAATCAAGTTTACCTGCTGGCAAGGTGACTTGTACTATTTGAGTTATAGTAGCAAAATGCTGATACCATTTTTGAATGCGATTGGGAACCGGCCCACTTAGAGGCATTGATGGTAGTGCAACAATAATAGAGGGCTGTGGCAATTTCCGATTCTTCTGAGTGATAATTGTTGGCTCCCATTGCTTTTTCAAAACTGGAGCCAGTAATTCTTGACTCGTGTTCATGGGACGCCCAAATAGCATTTTATCCATCAGAGCCGGAAGTTTGGCTTTAAGGGTTTGTAAGATATCCAGATACGAAGCCATGTACGTAGGTGGAAGACATTCCATTAAAAGACCATGTAGCCACTGAGTTGTTCGCGGATCCCATGAAACCAAAGCAAGGGCTTTCCTCAATCTCTGTGCAGATTTGTCAATTACAACACGTCGCTGAATTGGTTCATGCTGACGACCGGCGTTTGCCAAACGTCCTAATTGATCCGCATCAAGAATTTCCACCACTTTATTGAACAGTTTTGATTGCATCGCTGTCCATCCAGTTCTAAAGTAACAAGAAAACATACAAAATTAAAAAGCAAATTAAAGTCATACAATAAATTTACTTACTGACTAACACGTTCATCCCAATTTTGGTCGTCGACATTAAGATTCTTCACACTTTTAGCAATACGGAGACACTCGTTCATGGCGTCTTTAGCTGCAGTTTCATTATACGTCGGTACAGTTGGTTGATTTGCATCATCAACGTCGTTGTGTTCTTCCGCAGGATGGGCATGACATGACGGACATTGGGGCGGACGTTGCACTAGCAAAGTTCGAGCTGGTGCAATGCCAGTTAGCACAGTTTGCGGTCGAGTGTCACGCGTATAGCTGTGTTCCATCTCCGATGACTGCGATTCCGATTGATCCTGCGTGATGGTGGTAGGTATTTTGTTTCCAAAGAGAGAGAGAGAAAAGCGAAGAAAATCTTGATTTAAAAAATTGCCTAACACTATTTTTAAGGTTACGCGAGAATAATTCACTATTTTCAGCAGTTGAAAACTCTTAAACCATCAATTAAAACTAAATCGTAATTTAACTGTTTTGCGATAACAAGATAATATTCTTATGTTTTGCGTTATGGATTAACTTAATTCACTAAATTTTCAATAATTAAAATGGAGAGCAATCAAATTTAAAACTATATTATACACAGGGTTATCGTTAAGTTATTGCTAAATTTATAAATATTTTGACTACGGATAGAATATATACAATACGCGAGTAAACAAAAGGAAAATTAGAAAATTTCAACGTTTTGTTCACATTTTGTTCTTTATCGACAACTATGAAAAAAAATGAGCGAACATGGCGTCTCGGAATCGAAAATGTAATGTGGTGAATAACTCGTTCAATGAACAAGGGCTTATAAACCAGGGATGCTTTTGAGTATAAAAGAAAAAGTGTTGTCCCAACCAATTCGAATGTCTTAATAATTTGTCATTTCCCACTGATTAATTTCGTTTTGTATTTCGACAAAAAAGCAATTTTAAGTTGTTTTTAATTAAAAATTGCTAAATTGAATCAGAGAAGCAATACTTTTTGATATTAAAATAAAACACTTTTGAGACTTGGAGCTAAGATTTATGCTGGATTTACATGCATCTCCAAGTGAAGATGAAAAAAAGAAATAGACACAAGATGTGAAATTCATACTTGTCTGATAGAGAGGGAAGGTATCGTCTGCACTTCCTTTGTTATAGGATGCGGATGAAAAATTATAGGTGCAGATGAACATGTTCATATGCACCCATAATTTTTCATCTATATAAATAAAAAAATAAAAAAATAATTTTTCATCTGCAGCCATAATTCTATTCGCTTCTCTTTTTAACTTTTGTGCATTATAATCTTCATCCGTCCCGCTTTACTTTTCTGCACTTCTGCAGTTGCAGATGCATGTTAATCCAGGAAAATGCTAGATTTACATGCATCTGCTGATGAAAAATTATAGGTGCAGATGAACATGAACAGATAATTAGTATTCATTTGCTTCTATGCAAATATTATTCAAGTTGTTTGGAATAATTTTTGTTTTTCAAAAAGAACAGCTGAAAAATGACACCCATACAATGGAAAAAAAACTTTTCAGGTAACCTTATCATTGGTTATTGAACAAATTGTATTTCAAAAGCTTTACTATGAATGCTAGAAAACAAAGCGGAAATAAAGACAAATATAATTTCTGGCAAAGATTTTCAATTTCGCATTAACTTAAACCTTGGAGCCAATTTTTTCGAAGCATTCGAAACAAATAATAGAAGGAGTCACGTTCATTTTTGTCTAGAATACTTTTTACCTTCTGAAGTAAACATAGATTCAAAGGCTCACCCAAACCAAAGCAATTTTGAAATTGCGACAGCGGCAGAATCGCCTGTCAAATTATTTTTAAATAAGCACGGGTCACACAGAGCTGCTTGCCAGCGGCGAATCGAGTAGTATCGCTACTGCCAGCCGCTGATCAGCTTCGTGTGACAATGAAATTCACCACACTCGCTGGCAGCCAGGAAGTAATTAGCAGCGGCTGGCAAAGTTGAACATTTTCAAATATCACAAATAGGTTTAAACATAGAAATAATGCTCAAAAACAAGTTTTTGTATGGTTTTCTGCAGTTGTGTGTGACCGGGCTGCCAGCCGCTGCCTGCTTCTGCTACTGCCAGCCGCTGGCAGGAAGCGGCTGGCAATCAGCCGTGTGTGACCCGTGCTATAGTGATTTCTGAGTGTCCGCCCTGGCCTGGCAGAAATACCGTCTTTTTATACATTTGAAGTTGTCACGATAATAAAAATTCTGTCAACAGAGTAACCGCTGCGGTCGCAGTTGTAGAATTGCTTTGATTTTGAAGAACCTTAAAACGCCCGCAATCTCTTCGTCAAAGCTTTTCTTTTATTCGCTCCCGCTACGCTAACATACCTGGTCTTTTGCTCGAAATGTTGCTATACATTCTGCAGTTGTTGCTGCGTCATGAAAATATTTCCCAAATTTGTGGTGAGTTTATCAATTTGACAGCATAAGCATATGAGAATATATACATATATAAACAATATTTATATGATTGCCCATGGAATATGAATTTAATTTTAAATTATGCTTTGATTCTTCTATTCTAAGTTTCAGCGATAAAAAATCTAACAAACAACAATAATCAAAAATAAAAAAATAACATTCTCACCATTCCCTTTGCTTTATTCACAACATTTTTGTGACTACTTTCACCGTCCATCTCTGTAGATTGCGACTTCTCATCTCCAGATTCAGAAATCATACTTTTCTTCTGGAGGAACTCATGATAGAATTTCATATAAGCATCCGACATTATTATCACTTTAAAACTTATTAGCACTGACAAACACACAAATTACACATTAATACGTATATATATTTCTAATTACAAGTTGGCGACCATGCAAACGCTTTAAGTTGAGCGCAACTTTAGCTGTCAATAATTGCCAAAAATGCAATGAGAGAATACGTTTTCTGTGATTTCTTTAACAAATAGTTCACGTGTTTGACGCTGAAATAGTAATTAATTCTTACTATCAAATAGTATAGAAACTTGAACTTTCGTAAGTAGAAAGTTTTGTCAATTTTTGAGGAAAAAAAACAATAAAAATAGACAAAGCAGCGGCAGTAAGGCTTTAATAATTGGATGATTTCCACAAGAAGTTAAACGATAGACGACAAGAAGATTTGTATCACTTCATGGTTGTCAAAAAATGGGATATTTTTTTTGTTTCGAGAGGGAATTTATTTATGACATCCGCCAAAGGGTGTTTTTGTTTATATACATTTTCTATGTTCAGTGGTGTGGTTTCCACGAGATGCAAATTTTGTGTACACGAGCTTATTACTGGATTTAAGGACTATTCACATGAGCACGACCAACGAACGACGAATAAATCAAGAAATTAGATTTTAAGTACCTTACTAGCATAAATTCCTCCCGAATTTTTTTGGAAACGATGGAAACATAGTTCATACTTATTTTTAGGTGGATAAACTTTTATGTTTGTGCCTAAAATTAAAAAAATTGAGAAAAAAAGTTTATTCGTTACGAATAAACATCTTGTAGGTACGAACTGTCAGACTTTATTCTCGTTCCACATACAATCCACACTCCAACGAATAAATTTTTCGCGCGTGCTTAACCTCAAAACCATTCCCCATTTTTGTTTTGCATGTAAATTTTGTTCGTTATTCGTGACGAATGTAAAACACTCATGTGAATGAAATGTCAAAATTAACGAATTTTCGTTCATTCGTCGTTCGTTGGTCGTTCTCATGTGAATACTACTTTAAGGACTATTCACATGAGCACGACTAACGAACGACGAATAAATAAAGAAATGTGATTTTAAGTACCTTACAAGCATAAATTCCTCACGAATTTTTTTGGAAACGATGGAAACATAGTTCATACTTATTTTTAGGTGGATAAACTTTTATTTTTGTGCCTAAAATTTAAAAAATTGAGAAAAAAAGTTTATTCGTTACGAATAAACATCTAGTAGGTACGAACTGTCAGACTTTATTCTCGTTCCACATACTCCACACTCCAACGAATAAATTTTTCGCACGTGCTTAACCTCTAAATCATTCCCCATTTTTGTTTTGCATGTAAATTGTGTTCGTTATTCGTGACGAATGTAAAACACTCATGTGAATGAAATGTCAAAATTAACGAATTTTCGTTCATTCGTCGTTCGTTGGTCGTTCTCATGTGAATAATACTTTATGGTGGATTTACATCATAGTATAAGGAATCTATAGTAGCACCATGGCGGGGAAAGCGCTGGTATCGCCCCCTGTCGACACCATTAAACGTTTTATCGGTTCACAAAATTTGGCTGTGGTTGTTCACTTAGGCATGTGGATGGTAGTTTTTTGGATGCTTTAATGGTTGTGGATGGTATTTTCGTCAAATAAAAAAATGTGTTTAAATGATTTTCAAACAATGTCATGACACGACAAATGCAAAACAACAAACTTTTTATCATTTAGAATCAAAAAGCACATCACTCGCAAATCACTCTTTAATATTGCTAACACATTTACGAAGCAAAGCTGCCCTAACAAAAAATAATAATATATGACGTATTGACAGCATGTTGGCAGGGTTCTACGATAAACTTGTTCCGATTGAGAAGGTAGTACGTTTAATGGTGTCGACAGGGGGCGATACCAGCGCTTTCCCCGCCATGGTGCTACTATAGATTCCTTATACTATGATTTACATGCATCTGCAAGTGCAGATGAAAATCGGAAAAAGACTCAAGATGTAAAATTCATACTTGTCTGATAGAGAGGGAACGAACTTCCTAGTTATGGTTGCAGATGAAAAATTATGGGTGCAGATGATCATGTTCATCTGCAACCATAATTTTTCATCTGCAACCATAATTCTATTCGTCTCTCTTTTTAACTTTTGTGCTTTGTAATCTTGATCCGTCTCGCTTTACTTTTCTGCACTTCCGCAGTTGCAGATGCATGTAAACTCAGCATTATGGTGGATTTACATGCATCTGCAAGTGCAGATGAAAATCGGAAAAAGACACAAGATGTAAAATTCATACTTGTCTGATAGAGAGGGAACGCACCATCTGCACTTCCTTAGTTATGGTTGCAGATGAAAAATTATGGGTGTAGATGAACATGTTCATCTGCAACCATAATTTTTCATCTGCAACCATAATTCTATTCGTCTCTCTTTTTAACTTGTGTACTTTATAATCTTCATCCGTCCCGCTTTACTTTTCTGCACTTCCGCAGTTGCAGATGCATGTAAACCCAGCATTATATTCATCTGCTACTGCAAAAGAGAAACGAATAAAATTATGGCTGCAGATGAAAAATTATAGGCTATTATCTGCACCTTATAATTTCTCATCTGCATTCTAAAACTAGACGTGTCTTCCCTCTCTATATCAGACAAGTATGAATTTTTATTTTACATCTTGTGCCTGCTTCCTTTTTTCATCTGCACTTGCACATGCATGTAAATCCACCATATTACTTCTATTTTTGATGGTGGAAGAGGTAAAGTTGACAGACCTGTCAAAAGTTTTAAGAATATCGAAAAATATCTCTTTTAACGGTAGCGAATTAGTCAAATATACAATTTTTGTGACTGAGCATTCTGGTGTAGAAATAAAAAAAAATCACATATTTTCAAAGTTTAATTATTATTAAAGATAATATGGAATACGGTTTTTCAAAAAACTATTTTCGGAAACATTGGTATTTTGCTGATGTGCATCGAAAAAGCCCAAAAAGTGGCAACCATTTTTTTTCTTCAGGGAGTCCCCATTTTAGTAATAACCTTTGTTTCAACCATTCCGTTAAGAATATAGTAATCTTTTTCTTTTCTTTGTTTCCGATTGCTAGAAGGCTCGGAATCGTGGCCATGGTTACGTGCCATTTTTTTGACACCCTAATTCATCACCTTCTTTTTTTCTCTTTTTCTGTATTCTTGAAGCGTTAATTAAAAACTTATAACAAAAAGGATGGGAAAAACATTTACTAGTTTAGTTCATGCCTCTAGATCAGAATACCCCTGTTATGTTACTTCTTGAGAAGTAATGAAGAAGAACCGCGCTTTTTGGTGGTTTTAATTAGACTCACCATATTTCCGTTGACCCGCCTAGAACTTTTTTGACTGAACTTCAGAATGCATTGCTTAGCTTGCATTCTGGATGGTGGATTTACATGAATCTGCAAGTGCAGATGAAAAAAGGAAATAGACACAAGATGTAAAATTCATACTTGACTGATACAGAGGGAAGACACGTCTAGTTATAGGATGCGGATGGATGCTGCCAGCCGGCAAGTAATAAGCAGCGGCTGGCAAAGTTGAATATGTTCAAATTTAGGCTGCTATAGCAGCGGCTAAAATCGAAAAATACTGCTACACTGTACAATTCTGTTTAGTTAATTTTTTAATCAAAATTTGTGTCAAATATCATAAATAGATAAGAATCTTAATTATGGATTACTAACCTATAAGAAAGCTATTTCGCTTTCACATACTCTTCAGAAGTTATAAACACCATCTTCAGAGCAGAGATAAGAAATTAATTAGATGGCAAATCTTTACTTTTCTTGCCCCGCAACAACCATTTGTTTACAATGTTGTTTTTGTAATCACATCCTCTGTCTGTGAATACGTGGAAGCTGTACTCAAAGTGGTAGTAGTGAGATTTGCTGTACTCAAAGTGGTAATAGTGAGATTTTGTGTAAAGTAAAGGTGGAGTGGAAGCTGTACTCAAAGTAGTAGAGGTGATTTTCGGTAAATCAGCTTGTAGGCAGTTTCAATGTGTGTGTGAAGTTTGCCATCTAATTAATTTCTTATCTCTGCTTCTGAGCTAGGGTTGAAATCTAAATCTGAACTTCATTACACACAGAAATGATCTTCAGCAATCTTGTAATCTATGCAACAGAAGAGAACCTGACAATATTATTCATTTTATCGCAGTGTGTCCAATTTTACAAGAAATTCGTCGTTTGTATTTCCGGGAAAATTGTCTGTCCTTAAGGCCAAGGTTACCCCAAACAATTTTGAAAAAAGCGATTTTTTTCTCCATAAATTGCTACTGTATACTCGTAGAAATAGTATCCCGAAGACCGAGAAGCGGGTATAAAAGAGTGGGGAGCGCTGCGATAAATCCGGCCGCCCGAACGCCTTCGGTAGCCTTAAACTTTGAACAGATCTTTCTCCGAACCGCTTTTTTGCATGGATGACACTCACATTCAAAACTATTGCACTTATCGATATGAACCAAATGGCATTTTACTCTTAAGATGTCTGGCTATGGCCTCAAGCAGAACCAGAAATATTCATTATTATTTAAAAAAGTTATTAGCAATTAAAAGTGAAAAAAATTGTAAAAAAAAATTCATAACCAATTCGATACAGAACATGAACCGTTTTGGTTTTTGCTTTCAAATAATTTTTTTCCAAGAAATGATGGCATCCATCTACGAATCAGATGAATTTCAACAGTCATTTTCAGGACCTCCATTTTGAAGAAAAAAAATGTTTTCAAGCAACCTTGCCTTAAATAGCCTCTACGAAGTCTTGAATGGAAAGAGTGGCTGGATGTGTTTGTTCAAGTATTGTAAACATGCATTAACTTATCGCAATAGCTTCTAGAAAAAAAATCCTCTACCAGTTGTTGCGTTAAATCATCCTTCAAATTTGAAATCAAGCCTATATGTTGTTTGCAAATTATTTAAATCGTAGAAGATCTCAGAACCTCGCTTTCTCATTTCAGCCAATTTTAGAAATTGTACTTACTTTTTCAATTTCAGTTAATGTTTATAAATAATGCTAGTAAAATAAATTAAAAAATTAGAAATAAAGTTCAAAAGCAAATTTTGTATGGTTTTCTGTAGCTGTTTGTTGAGAGAAGCTGGCAAGCAGCAACCGATAGTGAGACCGGTCTGCCAGCCGCTGGGAAGAAGCGGCTGCCAAGCAGCCCTGTGTGACCCAATATCGGGGTATTGCGTTGCAGTTTGATGGGGTCCTTATTTTTGTGACATTTTTGACATCTAAAGTACAGTTTAAAACCGCTTCTGCCTGACATCGCTGATAATGATAACTCACAAGTCACAACGTTCAGTCTCAACTTTCCACTCAATACTCAAATTGCGATGTAGTCGTTACCAGGTCACAGCGTACAACGTTGTTGATTTATGAGTTTTGGGCAAAGAGCTCTATTAGTTTCCGTTTCACTCCGACAAAAATTCTTTGTGGAATTTATTTTCAAATACAATTCACTGTTACATTTTTGCATGATGACAGGTTTTGCAAAGTTAAGTCCACACTGACGCGACAAACCTGGGTTTGGATTCCATAATGACGTTAAAGACGACTGTCGTCTAAGTTCTAGGTAAAAAAAAAAACATGTTTAAAACCCTGAAGAATTTACGAAAGTTTGTAAGACGATAGTTAAATAGCTATCCATCAAACCACTTAAAGCGAAATTATATCAAACAATCTTTTGACGATACTATCGACGATAATCGTCTAAAAATTTACGGAATCCAAAAGCACAGAGCTGTATGCGATTGTGATCCTGCTAAACTGAAACACATGAAATTATGGCGTGGCAGATACTTAAGCGAAGATGCATGAAAAGTGATGCGACCCACAATTCACAATATCAGAAGGCGCTGTGCGGATGCGATTGCGATCCGATCGCTGTCAAAATCAAACATGTGTAACCTTTACAGCCTGATTCTGCCTAAAAGTCTCAAGTCACAACATCGTGACCAGCTGAGAACCACATCACATAAGTTGAGTGAAAAGTTGGTATTCTACTGGGAAGTTTTGGCTTATAATTGTAAGTTATAAATAAGGTTTGTTCGTTGAAGCCCTAGGGTCACCCCCATAAAGCGTTTTTTGATAAACCTAAAATCGCTCTGATTGTATTGAGTGTTTTTTTAGCCCTAGGGTTGACCTATTTTTCCATAAACTCGCCCTAGCTTTTTGCTGTGTCGAGTTGAGAGCTGTCAAATGGCATGTATTTTTTTTAATGACAGGGAGGTGTGGTGATTTATGGTTAAGCGTTTTTTTAGGACTGGAAAACCCAGGTTTTTTTTGACAACTCATAGGGTTGTCAAGAAAACCTGGGTCAACCCTGGGTAGAGTTCAACGAACAGACCTATAATTTTAGACAGAATCGGGCTGTCAGAATCGCAGACATCCACGCGGCTACTCTACTCGAGTTATAATCACAAAATGGGAAGCTCATCAAAGGATGATCGGAAAAGCTTTTGGAACTTTGTTAATTCACCTTAACAAAAACTTCTGAGATTGGTAACACTTTTACCTACCAATATTTGTAGTACCTTTCCTGATTCTATCGTTGAAATAGGCCGTAGCTATGAGTTGCATTTTGATTATCCTCAAGTTAGTTTGATTTGGTAGTGTACCTATTAACCTAGAAAGAGTAAATTCAATTTAATTTTTCTTTGACCGATGAGGAATGCTCCTGTAATAGTAAAAAAAGTGGAGCTCCGAAATTTCTTATCCCTTCCTTCTGTTCTTATTTGTTTTCAATGTAGTTAAACTCTACTAATGATCTGAAAAAGATCTTTACCTATTTAAATAAAATAACAAAACAAGTGTTCGAACTCCTTTAAGCCCCACCCAGAGGTGTACCACAGATCCCAAGTAAACAACAGGGACCCAACTCCTACAAAACTAGACAGACTTGGTGTAACAGATATCGGATGGGCGTATGTTGTAAGTGTTCATATTCAAGTTGTAAACTGTCGTCGAACTTCAATGTCCTATAAACGTTCAATCGCGATTGGTATAAAAGTAGCAGAAATTATGATAATATAATGTATACTAACATCTAACTCCATATAAAAGTTGTTTGCCGCTCCAAAAACATTTTATTTTACTAAAATTATATTTTTTATGTCTTGAATAAAATATCTCATTTCGTTTATTTTACATGAAATTTTCCACATTATCAGATTTGTCTGTTTAAGCTTTCAAATTATCCAGCATTGACCCTTCAGACCAATGTTTTTCTTTGTCTGTTTGATTTTACTCGTACATTCGCCAAAATGTATCTCAAGAAAACAAACATGTCCACCTTCTTCTTAAGTGGAATTGTGTTAAGCCTTGTATCCAAAAATTTGATTGAATCAGCATTGCCGTATGCAATATCGTCCCAAAATATGTTGTATAAACTGATATACTCTTACTCCATGCAGTCGAACAAAATGCGAGGCAGATACCTATATTTTCAAAAACAATGTCGACCCCAGTGTGACCCAGATTGCATTCACTTTCGGCTTTACATGTTCCTACTCCTTCAAAGGTCAAGATTAGGCTAGATTTTTTTTTTGGTATTTTCCAATGTCATTTTGTTTTAAAATGAATCCGAATATCAAATGAAAAGCTTGAAAGAATCAACCAAAAGCCTACCCCAAATAACACTTAATCCCTGGATAACGCATTTAGGCTTGTGCGTGTGGCACATTGCATTGATACACGCGATATATTCTTTTCTTTTCGAAAGCCCGTAATAGCCCATATACAAAAACATTGCGGAAGTATAGTACAGTACAGTGCATAGTATTGTTTTAGTTATGTTTTAGAGCTCAGCTGGGCCGCAATATCGATTTGTTGATGAGGAGAATTTTTCTCTAAATTTGGTTTTCCACCTCACACAGATACATAAACAGACACACACCCAGTTGACGCTCTGGTATAAGTATTTTCAGAAGACAAATTTTCGTGTCTTCCAGTTGAGTTTGAAGTTTTGCATAAGTCGCACGTCCTTAAATTTTAAAATTAAAAGTTTTCAATTAATTTTATACTCAATATTGAAAAAAATAGAAATAGAAAAAAATAAACGTGGAAAAGGTTAAATTAAACGTGAAAGGCCAATTTTTGACCATAATTGAAGAATTTGTTGAATTGAAAAAAGACAGTCAGTCAAAATCGCAGCAAAATAAAAAGAAGTCAACTGAGAAAAAAAGAATTGCTTCGAGTTTTCTCGTTGCTGTTGGTCTCAGCTTTGACAGCAGACTCCTCTTTTCACAAACAAAAACTACTGTGCCAATCTAATCTAGTAATTTAACGGAGAAAGCGCCCCAAAAACGAAATCTTATTTAAAAAGCGTTTTGTAATCACAAAAACTGAGTGAAGAAAAATTTCGGTTTTGAATTGATTTTTCAACTTGAAATCATTGCGCAAAGGCATACACGAACACATATATGAAGCTATAGAAAAATACAAACACTAACATCAAAGTCCTTAGTCGGTTTATTGCATATTGCAACCGAAAAAGGGATATACTTACCTACCAATACTAAAAACGGAATCGGAAAATATACATATATTCACTCAATTTCTCACTCTCATGTTCTGTATTTATTGTACTTTCGATTCCATAAAGAAGAGACATTGCTTTAAAAAGGCTGACTGATGATCGAGAAGACACACTCGCAAATAAGGAAAACATCCAGAACAAGGATTTAAAAACGTGACAACCAGTGACGAAGACAGTGTCACGGTCATTGCGGTCAAACTCCTGTATGAATCAGCTGTAACATAGATATAAGGTCTTTGTCTAAAAATTGAGCCACTCCTATGAAAGCTGCTATCACAATTGGAAACGACAATAAAGAAAATCCATAAGAATCTGTAATAATAACAGAGCCGAAGTCAGACTCTGTAGTAGATTAATTTTTGGTTAATTTGTTTTATTTTTTGTTGATTTTATTTTTTGAAACAAATTTTGTGTGCGTAGATTAAGAAAGCCAACAGTCTTGTCAGTTTGTTGGCTTTAGTGCAAAATAACGGTGTTTTTTTGTTATAACGGTGTTGTGTGGCAGTTGTAGTTTTCAAAGATTGTAAAGTGTCACTATTTAAGATAAAAACTAAACAAAGAGTTAAACCAATGCATTTAGGTTTTAAACGACAAAAAATACGAAAATTCTCGCACAGTAAAAAATGTCTTTACCCCGAGAATGGAATCTACAGGTATGATTTGCTAATTCTTTATATACTTTTTTATAATAAAATAATGAGAGCAAAATAGTTTTTAAGAAAATCAGAGCCTTAATTGCGTGTTATCCAATTTTGCTGCATAACAATAAGCGCGTTTAGTTGAGTTTTAGAACATTGCCCTTTTTCCCCAACACAAGCTGTTCTTACTCATTTTTTAACAAATACCTTGACGAAAAACTACCCTCTTAACCCAACACCTGGCACTTAGTTGAGAACCGAGAGACATATGGTTAACGTCAGATCTCATCTCGCCAGATATAGATAAGTCAAGTAGTATGCCATATGGTTGTTAGATTTATTTCTGTCATGGTTGCCTACAAAGAAATTTCACTTTCAATTTGGTTTGCTCAACTAAGATACCGAACGAATAATGCAAATAATATGAATATCTTAACCAATTAGTCAATAGGCGTTTCCCACACAACAAAAAGTCTCGGAGGGGCTTGTTTCTATGTAACAAAGAAAGAATATTACCGTGGGACAAACTTTTTAGCAAAATACTTAAACTTTGCGCAAATCAGTGCGACCTGTGATTTCGGATTTAACGTAGACCACTAACCAGGCAATTGGTCTCCAACGTTTTGTCGCCACTAAATTTTAAGATACCGGTAGAAAAAAGTTGATTTAAATTTTTTCAGCAGTCTTTTTGCTTTGTAAGTAGTTTTTGATTTCTTCTTGCTCTTCAATTTCCACTTTTGAGAGCAATTTGATGAAGCTGTCAACTTCATGGCTCCTGAAATTGCTACTTGGGTGCCTGGGAATATTACATACCATTTGAATTTCAATTTCTAAAAGTTTGGCTGTGTATATTGTATTGTCAATGGTTTGCCATATTTTCCCCGATATTACAATCAAATGAAAAGTTAAAATTCCCAATCTATTTAATATCAATGTTAATTTCAGTCCCATTGTAAAGGACCTCATTAGCATACTAATAATTCCGAGTTCGACTTTAACTCTAGTGTTGTCCGTGCAATCCAAGACAGGTACGCAGGCACTGTCTCTCAAACAACCGAGTCTTTTTCACTTGAGACGCTGTAGTATTGAGCCACACATGACTCCCAATAACAAGCATTGGCCTTTTGAGGGCCTTGTAGCAAATTCTCTTCACCCTGTTATCAAGTTGTGCTGTAAAACAGTGGTCTTTTTAGAAATAAAACTCCTCCAGCTCTGACGAGAACCGCATCCATATGTTTGTTAAAGTATAGGAATAGCCATAGGTCGATGTACTTGACTAGTACCTTACTTGGCAGTGGATGGCCAATGTGGACGTAGATCAAAGATCAACAGCTTTCGCCAGTACTTTCTCATGTCTTTAAAGAAATCGCATAACAGTGTGTCGCCTTGTTAAAAGGTCTGGCGAGCTCTTTACCGACCTTGACGGATCGTGAATTCTCACAGCTCGTCTGTTGAAATAATGTCAAATGCGGTCGATAAAAATTATACTTCCGGGGTTTCTCCAAGATCTTCTCTAAATGAAAATTTGGTCAATTGTGAACTTTTTTGGTCTAAAACTGGATTTTTATCGATTTGAATCTTGCAAGTGCTAATTGGAATCGTTCCGCAACTATTGACCTTGAAGTGTGTATTAAGCTTAAACTGTGTTGTACAATGAATCCGACAAGAATACCTCTTGCACAACGTAATAATAATAAAATTTTATGACAACTTGTTTGTTTTTGGTTTTTATTCAATCAACTTGCGTGCGTGTCTCCCTGTTACACGTTTGAGGTCCGAGGTTCGAATTTTTTCTTGTAGGAGACGACTGATGGTGCGATGGTAGTTTATGAACGATAAACGCAAATATGGGAGAGATACAGAAATGTAGTTTAATAAACTGTTTTCTCATTATAATTTCAAGATCCGAACTATTTCCCGCTATTTGGCTAATAATTTCGGATCTTTTTCAAGACAGAACCTAAAATCTAGTCCTAAAGTATTCTAGATTCGATTTTAAAGTCAAGGTGAATTATTAGGTCCGTTCGTTGAACTGGGTTGACCCAGGTTTTCTTGACAACCCTATGAGTTGTCTAAAAAACCTGGGTTTTCCAGTCCTCAGAAAACGCTAAACCACAAATCACCACACATCCTTGCCATTAAAAAAAAATACATGCCATTTGACAGCCCTCAACTCGCGACAGAAAAAAGCTATGGCGAGTTGATAGCAAACCTAGGTCAACCCTAGGGCTCAAAAAAAACACTCAATTTGACATTCAGGGCGACTTTAGGTTTCTCAAAAAGCGCTTTGTGGCGACCCCAGGGCGACCCTAGGGCTTCAACGAACAAACCTTTTATTTTCTATACATGTTGTATAATAGGGTGGATCAAAAAATTAAAGTATTTTTAGGCTTACACTGAAAAATTTGTTGCTAGACACCTTAAAAAGTTCTCAAAAATATTAGCTCTAATTTTAATGGGAATTGGGAAGATCATCTGCACCGCAGTTTTTAATTTTTTTTTCTAAGTGCTTTAGAAAAAAAATTCATATCTCATGATTTATTGATTGTACAGAAAAATGCTTTAAAAAATTTTGTGGGAAATTTAATGTTCTTCAAAAGAGGTATCTCATATTTTTCCCTAAACTTCACCTTTTTTATAATATTAAAATTTAAGTTTTATCGGCCCAAATGCATAGTCATTTAATTCGCCTTAAAATGAGCCTTAAGGTGAATTCACATGAGTGCGACCAACGAACGACGAATAAATCAAGGAATGTGATTTTAAGTACCTTACAAGCATAAACAATTCATATTTTAAATACATAATTCCTCACGAATTTTTTAGATGGATAAACTCTTCTTTTTGTGCCTAAAATTAAAGCAATAGAGAAAAGTAATGTGTTTCACGGATTCAAATTTTTTTCTTCATTGTTAAAATCTACAACATCTCAAAAACTTGATCCGAGTACCGAGTAAAAGCTTCAGAGATACAGCCTTTTAAAGATGCGCGCTCAAGGGTACCTACTATGCTATGGTCACTCAAAATTTTAAACGTGTTTTGCTCAAAACTATCTTTTCAAAGTCGGTTGTCAAGATTTCTCGAAGACTACTTCACCAATCTCGAAAAAAAATTTAAATAGGTCTTCGAGATATAATTAACAAGGACTTGGACGTAAAATTTTTTTTTTTTCAAGTAGGTACAACTACTTTTCAAAATGCCGCGAAATTTTTACTGAATTTTCCATTTTTTTGTAAGAACCGCTGTCAAACATCCAATTTTCATTTCTTTTTTTCCTACGTCCAATTTCTAGTTTAAAGCCTTAACTTAAACAAGGTTTTTTCTTTTTCACTTCGGATGATTCTGCTTGGAGTTCTGCTTTCAAAGCGAAAGCACCTTTATTCCGAGGGCTCGCCGGGAATAAAGCCACAATGGCGGAGTTTTTAATACTTTTTGTTTTCAAAAAATTTCAGAAAATATTTAATGTAGGTATCTAGTAAAAAACTGGAGTAAAATATTTTTTAAATATCTTAATCTCTTATCTCTTAAAAATCTTGAAAAAGAGAAAAAACGGTTGAAACAAACGTAATCCCTTAAAATGACACTTGAATCAATTTATAATTGATTTTTTAACTTCACACTTTTTGAGACTCACTCTAAATTTAAAATCAGAGAACCCTCGTTTTAAATACTTGAAACCTTGCTCTAACGTCTAACTCATCTGACGTTCCTCATTTGCTTGACATTTTGTGTGATTTATTTCCGAAATCCGAATAATATTTGTTACGAATCAAGTATTTCCAGACAAAAAGAAAACTTTCATTCCAAATTTTCGTCGTGTGTTATTGAGCAAACACGATTTTACAAATTTGGATTCTAGAGCGATTTCTGAAAATGTTTTACTTTGAACGTTGTGCAATTACTTTAGTTTAAACTAGACTAATTCTAAGTCGGTTAAAATAGGAATACAACCCAACTGAATAATAAAAATATAATAATAATAAATAAAAACTTCTAATTTGAAAAATAAACTTATGAGTAACAGTTTTTGATGTTTGAATAAAGTTCATTCATTCATTCCCGATTTTGGTTTGCAATTAAAATTTATGCTATTTTTCACGAGTTTTTTTATTTTGTTTTTTGGTCTGTTACTTCACTTCATTTGCGTGAACTGTTAAAATGTTGGAAATGTTCACAATCATTTTAACCAAGACCATTTTAAAGTTGTCACTAGTTAGTGTGGTCAAATGTCATTTCTGTTAGTAAATCTTATAACTCGACAACAAATGGCTATTATTAAGTGCGCAATAGGAATTTTTGCTTTTTATCATCAAACTTTCATGTATACCGATCTTAACGGCTCGCGTACACTGAATCCGAATTATCGGCCGATATCGGATCGGAGCTGTTCGGACAACAATCTCGGACGTTCGTCTGCATACACTGCTTATCGTCTCTGACGATAACTGACATACATCCTGTTATTGAATTTATTTCTTGACGGCTTTCGACAAGACTTCTTTATTATTATACGCCTTAGTATCTAGTATACTATCCATTGCTTGTATTCTTGTGTACTTCTACTGGCAAACTGACGTACAACGTACGATAAATCGAAAAAAGTTCGGATTTGTCGGTTGATCGGTTGTAGTCGGACGACATCTGACGTTGTCGGTTGGAGTGGTGAACGTGCTCTCTTTGTTTAACACATGTTTGGTTCGAGCGTCAGAGTTCGGCCGACAACGGCCGATCACAATTCGGACGATGTCTGATTTACTGTACACGAGCCGTACGTAGAGAGTTTTCTTACGAGTAAAAGTTTTCTTTTAATTTAATTAATTAATTTCAATTTTTCCGTGTCAGCTGTAAAGAAAAATTTAATTTTTTGGCCCACCCTAATGTATAATCTGTATTCAAATTCAGTATTCGCTGAGACCTTAAGAAATCTTAACATAATTTAATTGCTCTATTAACATACCTATATTAAAAGATGATAAACCTTTTAATCCACGCGTTCTGCAGTCTGTCAAGGTTGTAACGTTGTTGAAAGAATCTTAGACTTCAAATCCCAAATACTTGATGAATCGAGACCTAAATAAATTTTTCACAACCATCAAGTGTGTATGTATCTATGTATGTATAGAAAATGCAATTAAACCAAATATTGTACTCCTCCTAGCTGTTTATGTTCTAAAACAATGGAGTGGGCTGCATAGCACAATACGTTTCAATGGAGTGAAATAGAAACCGGCTTAGTTTGTTTGGAGTTGAATATTTAATTTTCCTACGAGTGCAAAAAAGGGCTAAAAAATTAAGATGTTTGTTAAATCGATTGAAAACTATGGCATGACAGCCGAAATACATATCAAGGTCGTTTTAAGAAAGTCATCTCTTCAAAGTTATTTAGAGTTATTTTTTTCAGCACGACACATCGCTTTCCAGCTTTGTTTGGGCTGAGTATAGTGAGTACTTTTTTTTATCGATTAACAACCCGGAATCAACGACATCTTTTTGGGTATTCTATCAGTGTGTAGGTATATATTCTGAGCTACTGGAATGTACACAAAAATAACCACCCCCCACACAGAATGAAAGGGCAATTGGGATTGCTCTTCTATGGTTATATAAGATTGCCCTTCAATTGCTGCCAATTGTTTGGATGATTTTAACTTTTTACAATACGTAATTGGTTGAGCTCATAAAAAAGACGAAAATACTGTCGCGTGCCATAGTGAACGTCGTCGTAGGCAATGAAACCTACGTCAGTTAAAATAAATTTATTTAACTCATTATTATCCTCCTTGTAAAGCGGTTATTTCCTTCAGAAATTATAGAAGCTTAAACATGCTGTAAAAAATTGTTGAATGTTAAGGTTAGGTAAAATTAGAATTAAATAATAACGAGAAAAAACTTGTTGTTTGGTCTTAAAATAAGTCTATAAAAAGCTTAATTAAATGATTAACGAGTAATAAGAAGCAATTTTTAAAACTCATAAAACTTTGCCAATATTGCATTTGGATTTGGCTCGGAATAAAAACGAGCATAGAGTTAAAACAAACCGACGTACAGTACCTCACACTCAAAGTGGGACACCTAAGAAATAAAATCTTCAATAAACTTCTTTACGAAAACAAATGCAGAGTTGCTCACTTTTTTAAATAATTTTTATTTTTATTGCTTAATATTGACCTCAAATTATTATAAAATAAAAAAAAAATTTCAAAAAACAACCCCGATTTGTTTAAAAAAAAAAGATGAAAATGATCTGTCTAGTATTTTTTTTTATGCAGGTCACACTCAAAGTGGGACACCTGCTGTTTTCTAAGAAAACTAACTGTAATTGCCACGTTATCTATATTATTTAGTTGCAGTTTTTGTAGAGCTTTCATTGTGATAGCATTAAAAAAAAAATCGAAATGTCAAGGCAAACAACCTTTGAAGAAAGGCAAATTGTGATTTTCAATTACCAAAAAGGAAAATCCGTTCGCAAAATAAGTAAAGTTGTTAAAAAAGTAAATCTATGGTGTTTAGTGTAATAAAACGGTTTCGGGAAGGTCGAATAGAAAATAAACCAGAAAGTGTTGAAAGCAAAAAAAAAATTTGCTTTAGAAATGTGCGGTTTCTTTTAAGAAAAATAAGAAGTTATTCTTTGCTGTCTGCAATTGGCCTTTAAAAAATGTTAAAAGACACTTAAAATGTTGACTTAAGGGCAGAAAGAGTTCGCCGGTTTGTTAGGAGAAACGAATTGAGTGGCTGAGTTGCGCACAAAAAGCCGTTAATATCAGAAAAGAATAGTCGTTTAAGAATGCAATTCGCCAAAGAGCATGTGACATCAGAATCAAAAAGATTAGTTTTGGTTTCGTCCGTAAAATGGACTTTTAATGAATTGACCGAATTATGATTGAAGTTGGAGAACAAAATGCGACTTATCTTTGACCAGAAACTCATATCCTTTTTCACATTTTCTTTGGCGAATTGCATTCTTAAACGACTATTCTTTTCTGATATTTCTTTGGCCAATTGCATTCTTAAACGACGATTCCTTTCTGATATTAGCAGCTTTTGTGCGCAACTCAGCCGCTCAATTCGTTTCTCCTAACAAACCGCCGAACTCTTTCTGCCCTTAAGTCAACATTTTAAGTGTCCTTTAACATTTTTTAAAGGCCAATTGCGGACAGCAAAGAATAACTTCTTATTTTTCTTAAAAGAAACCGCACATTTCTATCGCAAATTTTTTTTTTTGCTTTCAACACTTTCTGGTTTATTTTCTATTCGACCTTCCCGAAACCGTTTTATTACACTAAACACCATAGATTTACTTTTTTAACAACTTTACTTATTTTGCGAACGGATTTTCCTTTTTGGTAATTGAAAATCACAATTTGCCTTTCTTCAGAGGTGGTTTGCCTTGACATTTCGATTTTTTTTTTTTAATGCTATCACAATGAAAGCTCTACAAAAACTGCAACTAAATAATATAGATAACGTGGCAATTACAGTTAGTTTTCTTAGAAAACAGCAGGTGTCCCACTTTGAGTGTGACCTGCATAAAAAAAAAATACTAGACAGATCATTTTCATCTTTTTTTTTAAACAAATCGGGGTTGTTTTTTGAAATTTTTTTTTTATTTTATAATAATTTGAGGTCAATATTAAGCAATAAAAATAAAAATTATTTAAAAAAGTGAGCAACTCTGCATTTTTTTTCGTAAAGAAGTTTATTGAAGATTTTATTTCTTAAGTGTCCCACTTTGAGTGTGAGGTACTGTATTTATAAAATTTGCTTTGAAAACTCTTAAGTTCCGTTCAAACTATACAATCAGTTGGACAGACTTCGTTTGATGGATGTTGGATGGTCGGATGTAGTTTGCGTTCAGACTTATAAGACTTGTCGTCCAACATTATGTCATATATTTTTCCGCTCGGTCCAACTTCAAAATTTTCAAAAATATTTGAAAACCATCAAAATAGTTGGTCAAGCAGTCATCTGAGGGTTAACATTATCAAACATTATACTAACATTATACTAGGCAACGCAAACGCATTTGATGATAATCTTTAAAGTATACTGTAAAAACAGATTGCCATAAATTAAAAGAATTCGTGTGATAGTTACATGCGATTCAACTTAAAAGAAGCTTCATTTTATGAGTATTTGAATAAATAAGTAGTTGAGAAACAGTCACAGAAAGTATGAGTATTTTATGACTTATATAAAGTTAAAATGTTGCACTGATTTTGCTGTCGTGTTTTCACTTTCGAGTCGAAAATTGAGACAATTTTACACAATGTGGCTTCAATCCAAGTCCAAAAGCTTATTCCGTTAAGGCTCTTAATAATCCCTGAGATATTTGAATGAGCAATTTGAGTCAAAAAAATCAATTCAATTAAACCAAAAAACTAAGAACGTAGAAAGCATCCCTTGCTCATTTCAAAAGTAACTTCACATACGAGAAGAGTATACTGATATCCTGTTGTAAGCATAATGAGTTGACTTTCGCTGTTGTTTTTAACTTGGATATGAGGTGTAAGATGATTGCTTACTTCCTTTGGTGGGTATTGGGGCTTGGGTGTACCTGGGCCTCAACCAACATCTTTTGATAACGACATCGGTTTCGAACGAGCTCTCTCCACTTTTGCACTTCAAGTATAGTCTTCCACTTGATTGCGCCGTCTAAGACGATGTCTTCCTTTTCCGTGATTGCTTTGATTATGTCTTCGTTTTCTGTACATACATTGTGCATGCACATATCTATATACTATTATCAAGAAGAAGAACCTGTTTGTTTGGTTTTATGAAGTAGGTTCTAAAACTACTGGACCGATTTAAACTTTTTTTTTTTACTGATAGAAAACTACGTCATCCCCGTTAATGAACTTAACAACTACTGGACCGATTTGAAAACTTTTTTTAAACTATGTGATGCTACATTATCGTCTTTCCGCATAGCCAATTTTTTTAAGTTCCATATTCCTACGTGAACGGAAACAGGAACAATATAATGCTACATTGTCCCTGAGTTCCATACGCACATGGGAATACGGGATGATATCTGAACTCTTTTTGTTCTGTAAAGGCAAAATATTACTACTAACGTGCGTACATGAGTACACTACACATACATTGTTTTTCTTGTACAATGGATTTAAATCACATTCTTTCTGAATTTAATAAATTGTTATACAATAGGGCACCTTAGGACCTGAATAACGTCGCCCGAATGTGTCAGCTAAATAACATCGTAGAACTTGGATAACAAATCGTGATTTGTTATAAAAGTTACAAACAACAAACACATACATTTACATATAACCTATACATTAAATACGGCAATACGCAAACAACAGACACCACACATACATAGGCGCAGCAACAAACACCTTCATATTTACAAAAATGGTGAATATGCGTACTTGTAACTGCCAGAAGTGGGTGGCACAACATCTGATTTTGTTTTGTTAGTTTGTTTTGTTTTTTCTTTAAATATAAGTGTCAGTGCCACTGTCACATGCGTGACGAGCAATAGATAAAGAATTAACTACGATTTACGAAAAGAAAGTGTTTCTTGTGAAAAACTGAGTTCTCTTTAAAGAGAATCTCAGAGGACTTTCAAATGAGGTTTTGTTTCAGTTCATAGTAAATTGCAAAAAATATATATGTATATATGTATATATATTTATAGTAGGTACCTATAATGTTCTCATTCTGAAAAGCCTTCTAAATTGTAGGACTATTCATCTTCACATAGCTATGTAGGTATTTTATCTGTTGAGATAAATAGGAAGAATTTTATTGATTAGACTGTGGGCGGAAGAAAGCAGTGACGCAAGAGCTCGAGTTATGTCTGTTGTTGTGATTGAGATGTTTGAGAGAAATTTCATTTCCGTTCAAAACATCTTCAATCAAATAATTTTAAATTGTCATACTTTTACAAATTAAAATTTTGTCTTGATAATTTCCGGATTCCGGAAGTTATTGACTTTTTTCAATTAAGCTACCGGCGAGATATCCTTACACTGTAGTATAGGGAGAAATGTAACATTTCCTCTTTGTAAAAATACCACAAATTGTCACTTCTTGTGGAATGATCTTCGCTGTTAGCCGTGCTAAGACAAAGACTGCAGTGTTTTAAACCTTTTCGAATTACATACTTGTACAAAAATGTTTTTCTTACTTTGAGAAAAGTTGAACAATTTTCCAAAAATTCCACCCAATTTTTTTGATTGCTTGCCTTCTTATGTTTTCTTGAAAACAAAACCTGAGCTTTGACGAAATACATATCTATTAAGTTTGTTGTTCATTGAAGTAATGGGTTTTCCCTGTGATCGCCCCAAAGCGTTTTTTTTTAACCTCAGCTCGCCCTGAATGTCAAACTATGGTTTTTTTTTAGCCATGGGCATATAATAGAACCAGAGAGTTAACTGGGAAAGGTAGTGCCATTCAGTGGCGTAGATAGCTTTTGGCTAAAGGGGGGGGGGGGATAAACCTAGTTCGGTCATTTTTTTAAAAGATTTATAACTAAAAAAAAACAAATACTGTTACTAAAAACGACATATTTTTAAGAATCTCACTTCGTTGGTCACGCTTCTTTGTGTTGTTTTTACTCTCTTTAAATAGGAGAAATTTCTTTCGGGAGTTGACGTTGAAACGGGCAGTGTAGCTAATATCCTGTTAGAAGATGTATATATATATGTTTATATGTTGCTTCCAATGAATTCTTAGAGGAAGTAGGTATTATTCATTCGGATCAAATATCTCTTCCAAGTTTTTAATTCTTCAAGAACAGAAGATGGCCTCAACATTTTCATTGAAATTTTCAGCTGCTTTGTATATTTCAGACAAAGAATCCTTGAAAAGAACCGAAAACCCTTCTAGAATGTTTTCATGGTTTGTAAATTTTTCTCCAAGGTTCATTACATAGAAATCGAGAAAAGGATTGTTTTCATAACACGAACATATTCTTCTGTACTTGGAACCGAAGGGTTCGAACTATTCTTTTGTATGTTCACCATTCTCTTATGTTTAACGTCAATATCAAGGACTTCAGCTATTTTTTTTTTTTGCATCTTCAAACACTTTCGAAAATGAGTCATCTTCTGCCCGTTTAATTTTTAGTTGATCCCTTAAATCTTTGGCGAGATTCATAGCTTGAACCAAGTCTAAATTCACTCTATGAATCTCACGACTTATTGACAACGAGAGTTGGTAAACCATACTTTTAACCTTTAACTGAATCCGAATTATCGGCCGATATCGGATCGGAGCTGTTTGAACGACAATCTCGGACGTTCGTCTACATACACTGCTGCCGTTCTCTGACGATAACTGACAGACATCCTGTTATTGAATTTATATCTTTCATTTCAATTGAAACTTCTTTCCATAGATTTTTAGTGACATCTCTATTATTAAACCTCTTAAAAAACTTATTCCACAGTGTTGTCCTACTAAAAACGAAATTTATTAACTTTTCACTATCTATTGCTTGTAAAACTGATGTACGACGTACGATAAATCCAAACAAGTTCGGATTTGTCGGTTGACCGGTTGTAGTCGGACGACATCGGACGACATCTAACGTTGTCGGTTGGAGTGGTGTACGTGCTCTCTTTGTTTAACATATGTTTGGTTCAAGCGTCAGAGTTCTGCCGACAACGGCCGATTATAATTCGGACGATGTTTGATTTAGTGTATACGAGCCGTAAGCTAATCAAAAACTCGAAATCCATAGCGTTTTTCAAGTTCCTTGCGTCAATTTCCAATGTTCTTATTTGGTCAAGAGTCTCGAACACAAACGGAAATAGCTTCTCAAAATCTCCAACTGATGCTTTATATTTTCAGATCCAACGCGTCAGATTCAGCCTTTTTAATGTCTTTTTTTGTGGAGATTGAAAAAATTGTCAACTTAACCGTTAACTGCTTCAGTTGTGGTTAGGCAGTCTCTCATGGCTGGTATTTTGCTGGAAGCAGATATAGCAAGGATTCAAAGAATGTGCTGCACAATGGACGTACAGAGCATCCGAAGCAAATTGTTGGCGAATAATTTCCTGAAAACCATTGTATCGATCAGACATATTGGTTGCTCCGTCGTACCCTTGGCCGGTCAAAAAAGAAATGGCCAGATCACAATTTTGAAGATTTTCCACTATAAGCTTTGCAAGAACATCACCTGGATTGTTAATACAGTAATGTTTGGTATACTGCTGTATTAGAGGTTTTAAGAGAAGAGATTTTATTCATACCAGTAGTGGAAAATTGATATAAAAAATTAAATTCAAAGGATTAGGTGATTTGCCGAAATAATAATTTCTTTCAGATGAAATTGACTTTGTATTTTCCCTGTAGAATGAAAGTATAGAATGTACAGTCCTGTGAGTACTAATAAGACTTGATTCACGCTAGAAGTAGCTGCCAAATTTCACATTGTGTTTCTTTAACTTTTTTGGTTCATAACTGGTTATGTTGAACAATTATCGATCCCAATGGGGGGGGGGGATATATCCCCCTGATCCCCCCTTATCTACGCCACTGGTGCCATTTTGTCTACAAGCTAAATTCGATCGGGAACCCACGTTGCCTTTTTTTTGCCGTTTTGTTTGAAATCAATTTAAAGAAGTGAACAGGGCTGTCAAATGGCATGTATTTTTCTTCAATTGACGGATGCGTATTGATTTTATGGCTTACCTTTTTTTGAGAACCTAAGACCCAGGTTTTCTTTGACAACTTGTAAGGTTGTCAAGCAAACCTTTGTCAACCCTTGGTAAAGTTCAACGAACGAACCTATTATTTCAAAACATATTTCCTGTTTTGAATTACATATGTTTTTGATTCATGACCTGCTCAAATATACGTTTCCTGGATGTTGCAAGATATACTTTTGGCCACATTGAAAGTGACGAAAAGGCTCGTTGTGTTTGCTTTTACTTTCTTCCAGCTCTTTGCAATTGTTATGACCTGTTCTGACAAACCTTTCGTGTTTGTTAAGAATTCAAATGCAAGCTCTCAAAAAGCAATGAATTGATAATAAATAAATTTTTTTATGACTGCGTAGAAAGAACTCATTTATCAATGGCTTCAAAGCTAGGATTTCGTACTCCTGGACTACCCTCTTGAGCATCAAAATGCCATACCCCATAATTGAAAAAAATTAGCAAGAAAAAAACATCATAAAATTATCGTTAGTGTGAAGCAGATAGGCGAGAGACTCATGATAACTTCGATGTCGCTGTACGATTAGAGTCGTTAAAATAGAAAGTAACATTTACAAGAAGGTCTCCAAAGAAAATAAAAAGTGCTCATTAGGCTAAATAATACTAATAGGAGCGAGAGTATTTATTAATTTCAATTCCTCAGGCTAAACAGTGATCGTTCAGTTAGAGAATATGTATGCACAAAGACCAATCTTTTCATTTGTTAGCTTATATATTATACACCTGAATAAATAATAAATGAATGAAAATTGAACATTAAAAGAAAAAAAAAACTATCCAATTACAGGATTCACGGGGATCACTATACTGCCCGAGTGAACCGGACCCAGTTAGTGGAGTCCAGTACCAGTCGGGAGGGTTCATTCGCACACCCACTTCAATACCGGAAGTGGCCAGCTCCCAACCTGCCGCCCCATCTCTCCTCACCGAATGCCAACAATCTGGTTCGCTATTCTCGATTCATTCTGCACCCCCGGTGCCGAACACTGAATTCATTACACAACCAGATAGTAGCTTCCAAGCGTTCGCTTGCAATGGAATATCAACAATGTCCAGTATCGGTTGCAGGGGCGTTGACGAATATAGAAATACCATCAACGATCAGTCCTTCCATGGATCTCAAGCAACCTGTAATTCAGCAGCAGCAGCACTCGAAACAACACCTCGCCGACCCGCCACACTGGCCATTGAGACAACATGCTATCCAGCACGAACACTTCACTCCAGCTTGCTGGAACATCAGATATCTGAAATTGAAGAGGATGACAACGAAAACCTGTTGACTGTGTCGAGTATCACGGCTAGGCCATTGATAGCTAAATCTCATGAGCTGCGATCGAATCGGCTAGCTGGCAAACGGCACAAGTTTAACGGCAGCAGTGCAGCTAGTGGTGGGGGTGGTGGTGATCCTAATAAAGTTGTTCGCATTGCAACAACAAACAAAGACGCCAAGGATGCCACTTCATCTCGATCATCAATATCTGCCGATCCGCCAGATGGTGGCTATGGTTGGTTTATTGTTTTTGGAGCTTTTTCAGTTCAATTTTGGGTTGCCGGTTTGGTCAAATCGTATGGAGTGCTTTACGTTGAGATTATGGAAACATTTCCAAGTACTACGGCTACTGTTGCTTCTTGGATACCAGCTATCTTGTCCGCATTGTGCTTAGCTTTGGCACCTCTCTCGAGTGCACTATGCCAAAAGTTTTCCTGCAGATCAGTTGTATTCGCTGGTGGAGTATTTTGTGCCCTGGGTATGACACTCAGCTATTTTGCTACTAGCCTTGTACACTTGCTTTTTACGTTTGGCATCCTTACAGGTATGTTACTTATTATCTACCCACCCACCAAACCGGGTTTATCGTATTTTATTGTCTTCTCTTTTAGGCATCGGAGGCGGTCTTTCTACCACTCCTGGCATTGTTATAGTTTCGCAGTACTTTGATAAGCATCGGGCTCTAGCGAACGGCATTTGTGTCTCTGGAACGGCAGCTGGAAGTTTCATTCTACCTGTGCTAATAAAGCACCTAGCGGATAAGTTCGGTTTTCATGGAACACTTCTCATTCTGGGTGGCTGTATGCTGCACGTTTGTGTATCAGCCACGCTTTATAAGCCTCTGGAGGAAAACTCAAATATAGATCCGAAAAATATCGAGTGCTCCCAGCCCCTAACGGACATAAATCCTAGTAACGCTGGACTCCTTACCACCTCAACGTATTTGGATTCATGCGATGAGACGGCTTCAAATAAGAAATTTATTGAGCACATGTTCCTGGAGGAGTCTAAGAATCGAAAGAACGATTATTACAATGATAAGTTTGGTAAGAGATTTTTAATTGGATTACTTTGACGTAGTGGTAATAGTGAATTTCTTTGCAGTCAACAATAACGACAAGAATCAAAATGATAGTGATGATGAATACAAAGACACTATTGGCGAGACTACGTTTATGAAACCCATGAAAAGTGTTCGTAGCTCTGGTATTCTGCATTCAGTCGAAGATCTCAGTACAGACTCAACATGGGTCTATCGAAAGCATTCTGGAAGCGATTCGAATCGTGGAAGTCGACGTCGTCGCAATGTTTTTGCAAACGATGAGATTATATCGAAAATTCAAGCGCATTTGGATAAGCCCATTTCACCACCAACATCTGTAAATCGTGGTCTTAGCAAAAGCATGGAAATTCCAACACCTGTTAGTAATTTGGCTGATCTAAAAAGCCAAAAAATCGAAGAAGAAGATGAATATGAAGACGATCCACCACGCACTTGTTGCGAATGTATTCAAACATATTTGGACATAAGTCTTCTCAAGGATCCAACTTTTATCTTGATGTGCTTGTCGGTGACACTAATGTCGGTTGGTTGTCCGTATATGCTGTACTACTTGCCAGCTCATGTCATTTCTATTGGTATACTTTTAACTTTGTGTTTTGCATTAAATGGCAGCAAAGTGATTCTATGTTTGTTTGTTTTCATTTAGGATACAGCAAAAGCGAAGCTGGCTACTTGGTGGCTGTGAGTGCAGCCTTGGATCTCATTGGACGTCTAGGCCTGGGATGGCTGTCTGACCTGCAGTTGTTTGACCGCAAAAAAACTTACATTGTTTGGTATGTGATTATCTAATAGGCGCATAATTTTATTGACACTAATTGATTTTTTTTTTTTTCAAAAATTTAAGCATTCTGGGCGCTGGGATTGCTGTACTAACTATCCCATCGGTACATTCATTCTACCTACTCGGATCGTCAGCCGCAGTGTATGGTTTGTGTCTGGGCTGTTGGTATCTTCTCATGCCAGTGCTATTGGCCGATATATTTGGCACAGACAGGATTAGTTCCAGTTACGGATTGGTAAGAATGTTCCAGAGTATCGGCGCAATTTCTGTTCCACCTCTTGCTGGATTCCTAAGAGATCTTTCTGGAAGTTATGATATTTGTTTCTATTGTATGGGTTCCTGTATGATAATGGGATGCATACCATTGCTTGTTTGGGCTGTGCTCGACTGTCAGAGCAAAAGAATGTTTGCCATTAAGAACGATGACAGTGAGGACAATTTTACAGTTTCTTAAGAAGGAAAATATTCGTTTGGATACTTTATAATAACTAATTGTTCACCCAAAGTTTGACAATTAAACGAAGACTTCCAATCATTTTTTTGGTAATCTGGCATCTTTCGAAACGCAGTGTTCTGAAGCTAAGACGCTGGGTAATACAAGTCAACTAATCAGTATTTCCAGGTATCAGTTTAGCTTCAATTTGTCTACCAGCCCTGACTTTGAGCTGATTTAAAGAAGGAACGGTTCTTAAACATTCAATAGATATATACCTACATGGCCTGTACCTATACATGTTCGCAGAGACTCCAGATCATGATGTATTTATAATAAATTTTGACTTCAATTCTTTTTTGCTTATAAGCCAACTGGAACAATTTTGATTTCTGTACAACTAACAAGCGCAACAATAAGTGCGTTTAAAAACCTCTCGGAAACGCTATCTGGAATACCATTTCGGATGGACGCGTTCAAGAAGTGGCAGCTCTGGTTACCATAGTGTTGGTTGTGTATAATAATACTCCTTAGATTTTCTTTATTTTTTTCAATTTCCACTGTGATTTATATGTGTCTCATAGTTTATTTGTGTACTTTTAAGTCCATATTCTTAGTTTACCACATTGTGCAGTGAAATTGTGTTTAATATCTTAATTTTTGCCAATAAATAAATTGTGTTTAGTTTTGGTAAGCGGTGTAATTCTCTCGTTCATTAGAACAAAAAAAAAAAAAAAAAAAATCCGTAACCTTAATTGAGTGATAATTCAAGTGCAAGTCTCTTGAGCACTTTACGCTACTTGAACTATCATAATTACTGTATGAAAGCTTTTTTTTGTGTTTTATAACCATAATTTTTGTGTTTTAAATTATTACTTTTGTGGTGCAAATCTTAAATTGCTCCACGGCGAAGTTGGTTAGAGCGTAGATAGTTGTATCAAGCATCTCAGGTTCATATCACAAACTTCCCAGGGAAACTTTTTTTTTTTAATTGCAAATTTACAACAAAATTTTTTTTTCTTTTTCTAAATCTCTCTACCGTTTTCTTTTTCTTTTTTTTACTTTTTTTTTCAAATTTTTAAATTAAAATGGAATGCTCAGCGGTGAAATGTCTTGATTCTTCCCCTAATGCATGCCTTTTTGCATGTTACGGGCCTTGTGGGAAGTTTTACCATGCTAAATGCGTTGGGTCAACCACCTTATTTATAGAAAAGGTTGACGCATCGAAAATTGCAGTTTGGTTCTGTCCTGATTGCAGGAAAATCTCTCTATCCCAACTTGCATTTAAAATGTCGTCATTTAAGACTGATATAACCAAAATCAAGAAAGGATTAGATGAACTCTGTAATAATTTTAATGATGCGGTTTCAAACCTCAATAACTTTTCAGCCCCCAAGTTTTCGGTTGACATATCAACCTCAACTGATGATTTGGAAGAGCCGCATACTCCTCTGCCTAATTTCTCATCAAAAACAATCGACTTATTAGTGCAGTCTACTTCAGATATTTCTAAACATAATAAGTCTAAAAAGAAAAAGCAAGATACTCACTCTTCCGAAAAACGTTTATGTCTCAGGAGCTGTGTTGGTCCTACAAATAATAACAATGAAACGACAACTGTCGATTTAGCTGTTGTTTCTAGTAGGCCTTCTAATGTTGATAATCAAATTACCGAACTACCTCATATCCCCAAACAAGTCGAATCAGTTCCCGAAACCATTAGTGTGAATTATCCTCCTATTGAACCATTTCCAATTCCCAAACAAGTAGAATCAGTTCCCAAGCCTAAACAAATTTTTGTATCCCGCCTTAAACCCGATTTAACATCCAATGATATTATATCCCATCTAACTTTGAACCACAACATATCTAATGACTTAATTATTAGATGTACCAAAATAAGTAAACCTAACAGTTTTGTTTCGTCCTTTAAAATGTTTGTCCCTCCGTCACAGTTTGATTATCTTTGCAGCCCGAATTTCTGGCCTTCAGGCACTCTTTTAAAAGAATTTGTTGGTTCTTCCAAGAAGAAACGTGTTGAAAATAGTACCGTCAATAATGTTTCAAAAAACTAATAAGACTTTCCCTATTTTACCAGAATGTGAGGGGGCTTCGTAGTAAAACTACTGATTTTTTTATTAATTCTCAAGCTTTTGCCCATGATATTTTTGTTCTTACAGAAACCTGGCTTCATTCAGGCATTCTGGATACAGAACTTTTTAACTCAGAGTTTCAAGTATTTAGAAAGGACCGCCATTCTCATGTAGACGCAGACGTAGGAGGTGGTGTTCTCATAGCTTGTCGCAATAGCTTTTTGTCTTCTAATATCACTTTTCCTTTTACTTTAACAATAGATCTAATTTGCATTGAAGTTACCTTTGAGTCTAAGACAGTCTATGTAATTGGCACGTACATTCCCCCAAAAAGTTCTGCCCCTGCCTACAATGAAGTGGCTTTAGTGTTAGATTATTTAAACAATCTGTCTTCTTTAGATATAAATATTTTACTGCTGGGTGACTTTAATCTATCTTATATAGATTGGTCTCCATCAATTGACTGTTCATTTCAGAAAGCTTCCTTGGAATCCTCTCAACAAGAGCTTATCTTATTGGATTATCTAATTTCTACTGACTTACAACAAGTGAGTTGTATTAAAAACTCTTTAAATCGAAATCTCGATTTAGTCTTTACCTCTGACGCTGTTAGTACTGTCGTTCTTAAATCTAATTCCGGCATTACTAATGTAGATGACTATCACCCTCCTCTAGACATTTTCCTTGACCTAAGCGGTCACATTCATAGTTATAGTAATTCATATGACTGCTCGCATATATTTGACTATCGAAAGACTAACTTTCAAATGCTTTCTGATGAACTAAGTAGATCTAATATTAATAATATATCAGCTTTCAATAATATTGACGAAGCAGTTAGTTACTTTTATTTTATTCTTAACGACTGCATGAACAAAGCTATACCCCTCAAAATTTCAAAGAATGTGAGCTCTAATCACCCATGGTACACTAAGGAACTAAAGAAGCTTCGCAACAAAAGAAATAGTGCTTGGCGGACTTACATTAAGACGCGTTCTGAATCTGATCACCTTTCTTACATCTTTTTTTTTGATGAATTTAAATCACTATCAAAAACTCTGTACTCAAGTTATGTTCACAGAATGGGCAACTCATTAAGGGATGATCCAAAAAGTTTCTGGAACTTTGTCAATTCAAAGAAAGATTCGGATGGATACCCAGATAACTTTACATATGGTAATGACACATTGACAAAAACATCCGACATTTGCAACGCTTTTGCTCAAAATTTTTGTAATTCCTTCTCTGATTCTATTGTTGAGATAGATCGTAGTTACTTCGAGTTTCTACGTAAATGTCCAAAAGTTAATTTTAATAATGTTCCAATTATCCTAGAAAGAGTCCTTAACAATATTTCATCTTTGAACGATGATTACTCTGCTGGCCCTGATGGCATCCCTCCAATAATTTTAAAAAAGTGTAAGTCCCAAATTGCATTTCCCCTTAATTATTTGTTCTCATTATCGTTAGATTCTGGTCGATTCCCTTTACTGTGGAAAAGATCTTTTATTACACCTGTATTTAAAAAAGGTATTAAATCAGATATCCTTAACTATAGACCCATATCTAAGCTTTCGTGTATCCCCAAATTATTTGAACAGCTTGTTTGTGAAAGCTTAACTTTCGATATTAAAAATATAATTTGCAAACAGCAGCATGGTTTTGTACAGAAAAGATCAACAGTAACAAACCTTGTATATTTCCTTCATAAATGTTCAAACGCGCTTGAAAGCGGGCAAGAGTTAGATTGTATATATACTGACTTTTCAAAGGCTTTCGATAAACTATCTCACGATATTATATTGTTTAAACTAAATGCATATGGATTCCCTTCGACCTTCGTTGATTGGATCAGATCGTACCTTACTGATAGATCATATGTAGTAAAATTTAGAAACATTCTTTCAGACTCCTTTAAGGCGAACTCAGGAGTACCACAAGGTAGTCACCTTGGTCCTATCCTCTTTATACTAGCCATTAATGATGTTACTTTTAGCTTGTCATCGAGCGAAATTTTGATCTTCGCGGATGATATGAAAATTTTCAAGAAAATAGACTGCGCAGCAGATCGTTTTATTTTACAATCTGATGTTGAAAATTTTGCCACATGGTGCGATAAAAATGGATTGATTCTCAATCCAAGCAAATGTCAAAGTATAACTTTTTCGAAGAAACGTACACCGGCTTTGCATAATTACTCGATTTCTCATCAAATATTATGCAAGGTGTCCAGTATTAAGGACCTCGGCGTTTACTTTAGCTCCGATTTAGAATTTACATCTCATATCAATTACATTGTTAGTAAAGGAAATTCAATGCTTGGCTTTATTAAAAGATGGGCTAAGGAGTTTACGGACCCCTACGTCACTCTTTCGCTGTATAACTGTCATGTTCGACCCCATCTAGAATATGCTTCTCAAGTATGGTCTCCTTATTATGCAGTCCACAATTCAAGAATAGAAAGTATACAGCGAAGATTTATTAGATTTGCTCTTAAGGGACTTCCTTGGACGGATCCTTATGACCTTCCACCGTATGAGCATCGTATTCAACTTTTGCAGATGCAACTGCTTTCGCATCGCCGAATAAATAATGATTTAGTCTTTATTCACCAGCTCATAACAGGACAAATTGATGCTCCTGACTTGCTCGCATGCATAGGTTTTAACTACCGGGGAGGCTCATACCAACTGCGCAACTTGGAGTTACTTCACTGTCCTTATCATAGAACTAATTATGGATTGAATGAGCCTATTACTCGTATGATAAAAATTTTGAACCTAAACTCAAATCTAGTAGATTTTCATATTAGTAAAACTACGTTAAAGTCCTTAATTCGAACCAGAGCTCCACTCTCTTGACTATGTTTCTTTTTATGTTTCTTATATCTTTATAATTGTCATATTTAATAATTAATTTTACGTTTATATGTAGCTATCTAATTTGTTTTTGTATATGTTTATCAATAATTTTGTAATATTTCTTAGTTCTGTTGTCTTTAGTGTGTTAGACTTAATTTTTGCTTACTAACAACTAACACCTCGCTAAATGATGACAGTGATACATATTTCTAAGTACTTAAGGGTGAAAAAACTCTTGAAGAAAAGATACATTGTTTCACAAGCTTGAAATAAGCTGTTCTGATAGTGAAAAAAAGAAAGATTAAGTTATGTTGGATACCCGTATCTCAGAAACGTTTTTGAAGGTATTAGGTATCTTTTAACAGATTACTGTCGACGATAGCTGTGAAATACATATAAAAATTCATCTTTTGAAAGCAGAAAAGCATTGAAAATATTGAACGATGGAATTTTAATTATTTCGATTCCGGCAGACGAAAATATTAAACAAACGTAAACATAAATAAAATTTCTATCAGTTGATCACTTGGCTTGAACAGAATACCAAAATTTATCGGATAAACATTGAGCTAGTTTGGAAATGAGTTTGCGTCTCTGCTAAATGTCAAACACGTCAAAACACGTCTAAAACAAAAAAGATATCCGGATACGTTTAGTGAACGCTCCCAATAGGCTCGTTTGTTGAATTTTGTACATGAACGACTCGAAGGACTGTACTTTATAATCCTTTGAGATAATTTGAACGTTTTCATAATTTACCTCCCATGAAAATTAAGATTTGGACAGTTTTGTTCCTCATGTGAACTTGCCTAAAGTCGTTTCCTTTGGTCCTCAGATATTATTGGCACGCTGTTCGCCATTTGCTCCACTCATGGCTATGTATTTTGAAAATGTATCAAGTCTGATTCCAATCTTATAAATGCTGGTGTGCCCCAAGGCTCCAGTTTTTCTCCGATTCTCTTCCTTGTCTTCATAAATGATCTCTTGTCGAAAGATTCTGATCGTCTCAACTGTTTTGCTGACGACTTAACCCTCAGTATTTCCAAATTTACGTCCCTGCTCTTCGGATGTGGAACTTTAACGGTTGCGTATGATAAACTCATTGAATTCTAACCATGACGTTGTTACCTTGGGTAATAAAAAACGAGTGGAATTCAGTACTTTAGAAACTCAATGCTGTCTCCTGTCGTTAAAGCTTAGCATTCCCCCATTTCTATATCCGTGAACGGTACTGCATCAACGAAACTGAAAATCTGTCACTACTTGGTATGTGTGTATGCGACAACTTCGTTGGAATGACCACACATTTGAATTCGCGAACAATGCTACATACATATGCTTAGGTTTCCTTAGACGATGCAGGAAATTCTTCACCCCTTCTGATCTGATTACTATTTATAAGGCCTATATCTGGCCAAAACTGGAGTATAAATCTCTTATCTGGTCTGGTGCTCGTCAAACATCTTCTCGCCTACTTGACAGGGTACAAAACAGGACTTTAATGCCGCTTTCCAATGGATGAAAAGGAAAAGAACCGTCCAGGAGCGTCCAGCAGCATTCTCAAACCGTTCCATTGGTGCAAAAAAGAACGCTTCAAGAAGCACTAACACATGTTACTCTAATGTCAAAAAGAAAATTTTTCAAGGGCCATAGGTGTTTCATAAATACAAACGCAATTACGTTAAACTGAATAGAAAAAATGCTGGGTGTTCCATTGATTTTTAAAATGAGTGCTTCCCTGAATGAAACCAATGGAGAGTACCATAAGACTAATAGGTGATTGTTCAATAGTTGAATTAATTGATTCTCTTGAATTGTCGAAGCGTTACTTTTTTCATTCTGTCGCTAATGAAATAGCCAGTTGCATTACTCCCCGGAAACAATTTGGAAGCAACACCCACCTCACTAGTAATGCCCATCAGTTTTACCTTGAGCTTAAGTTCCGGCGTACAGTCAAGTATAGAGATTCATATTTTAGTCGAACTACCGGAATGCGATCGGTGAATCCTACTAAAACCTATCCTATTTTCTTATTCATAACCCCTTGACGTGCGCGTCTATTATATCACTCACTTCAATCCATTTCAATCCCCATACAATCTGCTTACCTGGTAACTAAATCTTCAAATAGCGTTAATTTTCCAGGTGTTGCGAATTACTAAACGTAGTTCATAAATGCTTATTCCGTTGTGAAAACCACATCGGATAAGCCCTTAAGCAAACTTGTGTCACAACATCTCTCACAAAAGAAATTGTTCTATTTCCAATAACAAGACCATCCTTAAGCGTTAATTTTAATATCTAAATAGTGTCATCATAGGAAAAGCCTTCTTTAAATTAGATTGAGTAAACAACATGTATTTGAGTAAAGAAGAAAATAACACTTACGACACCAATCCAAATATCCCGGACTTACAATTTAGCATTATTGACACCAGTTAGCAACAGTTGTTTAATGACAAAAAATTAACTAACAAAACTTATATTTATATCGGTAATTCCAACCACCGACAAATAAGATAAAACTATAAGTTAAAATATTCTTAGTCAAAATTAAAACAAAAAAATTCAAATAAAAAGAAAACTCAAAACCCATCAAGGCATTGGTCATATTCGAATCTGGAGATCTGTCTTTTGAGAAAAAAAAAATCCCAAATGACTGAAACTAAGAAAATAATTGTAAATCAAATTATCTATACTTTACATATAGATATGAAAAATCATTTTTAAAGTAACACGTTCATAAAGTATATATACCTATTGAAAAAGTATTCAGTAACTGTTTGTGTTCTTATTGAATTTATTTAAAATAAAAAAAAAAAACAGGAAAAATAGCCCTTGTTAAACAAAATATTAATTAGAAAAACAAAAAGAATTAAAATTCCTCATTATATATTTTCAAAAAAGTATTAAAATTTGTTAGGCTTGAGTTTGCCGATGAAAAAAACTAAATTTGAGAACATAAGAAGTCATTCATTAACTGTTGCCATTGCAGAAAGAACTGAGTTAAATCTTAAAATATTAACATGTATTCAAACTTAAAAATAAAATTCTTAAATTTTAAGAAAAAAAAAAAAGATAAAGACGAAGTCAAAATAAAACTAATATTGTTAAGTATCTTGCAATTAAAGTTATTTGTTGATACCTATTGAATAATTAAGTATAAGCTTCAAGTAACTTTAAGCTAAATAAAAAGATAAAAGAAAATGATCACTAATAAGATAGACAAAATATATGAGACAACATTTTATTTTGAAAAAGACTACATGGTGCTTTTCAAGTGGTTGGAATGATGACAAAACGAATTGAAAAAGTAAGGTATTTAATTTTTTTTTACTTTTTTTAATTTTTTAAATGAATGAATAATATCTCAATAATATTGTGTTGAAATTTCAAGTCGATCGGAGTAAAATTGACGAAGTTATGAGTATTTGAGCGTCTGTTGCTCCATGCCGGGTTTTATACCTGGGCGGCAGCTGCGCGGCGCGCTAATATATTTTTAGACCCCGAATAATTTAATTACTATGCAAAATTAATCTTTTGAGTACCTTTGAACTTTGATGTGCATGAATGTTCTCAGATTTTATGCAATCGAGAAGTGTTCTCAAACTAGGATTTTCAAACCGTTTTTCTGAGACTTGCCATATTTGAAGTCCGTGTGCACGATAACTCAAAATCTACTGGACCAATCGCTTTAACATTGTGCTCAGTATTTCTTCACAGGGGGTCAATTCTCGGACTGTGAAGCTGTGAAGTGAAGATAAATATTACAGATTCAGGACGAATTCGATTCTCGTTCTGTGAAAAAATAAAAATAAACTTCAAAATCTCTTCACATGAAAAATTATTTATCACAAACGATTTATTTGGCTGTGAAACTCGTAGGATACTGTGGTCCCTCCTATGCTGTTATTTAAAATTTTGTTTGTTTGTTTTTTTTCGGATCCCCCATATGCTTTTATTTCAAATTTTGTGTTAGTTTTTTTGTGTCTCCTCCCTAATTTTGTTTGTGTGGTACCCCTTCACTTTATTTCGGTTTCTGATAGCCTGGTATAATGATTTCGGAAATTCGTAAGATACCCTACAGTTTATTTCAATTTCCGGGAGCCTGATAAGTCCCCACACAATTTCTTTTAAATATTTTCTTGTGGTCCCCTACAGTTTATTTCAATTTCTGGGAGCCTGATAAGTTTTCGTTTTTTCATGTGGCCCCCCACGCGATTTCTCTTAAATTTTTTCATGTGGCCCCCACACAATTTCTTTTAAATTTTTTCTTGTGACCGACCCCCTTCAGTTTATTCCAATTTCTGGGAGCCTGATAACTTTTCGTTTTTTTATGTGGTCCCCCACACGATTTCTCTTAAATTTTTTCATGTTTTATGTGGTGGTCCCCCACACGATTTCTCTTCAATTTTTACCCCACACAATTTCTTTTAAATTTTTTCTTGTGGTCCCCTACAGTTTATTTCAATTTCTGGGAGCCTGATAAGTTTTCGTTTTTTCATGTGGTCCCCCACACGATTTCTCTTAATTTTTTTCATGTCGTCCCCCACACAATTTCTTTTAAATTTTTTCTTGTGACCCCCTACAGTTTATTCCAATTTCTGGGAGCCTGATAACTTTTCGTTTTTTTATGTGGTTCCCACACGATTTCTTTCTTTTTAAGACCCCCTACAGTTTATTGCAATTTCTGGGAACCTGATAAGTTTTCGTTTTTTTATGTGGTCCCTCCCCCACACAATTTCTCTTCAACTTTTTCATGTCGTCCCCCACACAATTTCTTTTCAATTTTTTCTTGTGACCCCCTACAGTTTATTCCAATTTCTGGGAGCCTGATAAGTTTTCGTTTTTTCATGTGGTCCCCCACACGATTTTTCTTCAATTTTTTCATGTGGTCCCTCCCATACTTAATTTCTTTTCAATTTTTTCTTGTGACCCCCTACAGTTTATTTCAATTTCTGGGAGCCTGATAAGTTTTCGTTTTTTCATGTGGTCCCCCACACGATTTCTCTTAATTTTTTTCATGTCGTCCCCCACACAATTTCTTTTAAATTTTTTCTTGTGACCCCCTACAGTTTATTCCAATTTCTGGGAGCCTGATAACTTTTCGTTTTTTTATGTGGTTCCCACACGATTTCTTTCTTTTTAAGACCCCCTACAGTTTATTGCAATTTCTGGGAACCTGATAAGTTTTCGTTTTTTTATGTGGTCCCTCCCCCACACAATTTCTCTTCAACTTTTTCATGTCGTCCCCCACACAATTTCTTTTCAATTTTTTCTTGTGACCCGCTACAGCTTATTCCAATTTCTGGGAGCCTGATAAGTTTGCGTTTTTTCATGTGGCACACGATTTCTCTTAAATTTTTTCATGTGGCCCCCCACACAATTTCTTTTAAATTTTTTCTTGTGACCCCCTACAGCTTATTTCAATTTCTGGGAGCCTGATAAGTTTTCGTTCCACACGATTTCTCTTCTCTTAAATTTTTTCATGTTTTATGTGACCACACGATTTCTCTTAAATTTTTTCATGTGCCCCCCCCCCCACACAATTTCTTTTAAATTTTTTCTTGTGGGGGGCTAGAATTTATTCCAATTTTTTGGGAGCCTGATAAGTTTATGTCCTAATTTTGTTGATGTCCTAATTTTGTTTATGTTCTAATTTTGTTTATGGGGTTACCTTCACTTTATTTCGGTTTCTGATAGCCTGGTATCCTGATTTCGGAAATTCGTAAAATACTGTGGATTTTATTTTAAGAACCCTTGAAAAGTAGAGTTTTTATTTTTACATACGAAATACAAACTCACATACACAACTTTGTTTGATTCCAATTAGATTTAAAAATTTCAAAACTGGCTTAGACAAGCTTTACATATTAACAAATAGTTTTGACAAGTTGTCATGTTGTTTCCTGCTCAAGTCATTTGAAGTATTAGCCAATGATAAAATTCATTGGTTTCATTGCCTCCATTCGGTAATCTGTTCGAACTTTCTTACCCAAGCACAGTTTTTCAAAGTCATTAACGTATTTTGTAATCGTCGGTATTTGTTTTAAAGAAGTCAATTTATATTTGTTCCTCATCTCCTTTATTACATTGGAAGCAATTTTTTCAAAATCCAAATCAAATCCATCTTTGTCCAAGTGTTCGCAAAGACTCTGAATAAATATGGCTCCTTTTTGCCCCAATACCGCTCTGTCTCCTAAAAATAAATGTTATCAAGCGTTCATAATGTATTCACATAAATGATAACAAGTTATTAACCTTCAAAACAACTATCGAATCGTAAGGTATTGTGTACTTCAATCGACGGGCTGTCAAAAAGTTTTAACTTTTCATCTTTTTCCTTACAAGCTTGGGTAATAAGAATTTTGGGAAGCTTTGGAAATTTCTGGAAAGCTGTTGAGTTGAAAATTTCCTCTTCTATGTTATAAGAACTGTCTTTACAGTAAGCGTGGTTCTTTTCCAATCCATGCGTCATTATAACGACTATTAGACAAAGCGCTGAGTCCAGATTCTCTTCTGATACTAAATAATAAAAACGAATGTTTTAATTAATACTACAAATTATAGGTCAAAAGTATTTTAGGCGAACTTTTTTGTACAGCGAATATTTCATGGCATTCATTATGATCTATAATATAAAAATAAGTCGGGTTTTCCTTCCTGACGCTATAACTCCAGAACGCACGAACCGATTTCCCACGGTTTTGCATTCGTTGGAAAGGTCTCGGGCTCCGTGAGGTTTATAGTTACCGTGAGAAGCTATCTGGTGGCGAAAAGGAGTTCGCCGGGTTTGCTAGTATTTTTATATTTATGAATACTTGAGCAAAAAATTGAATCCGGATGTTTCTCACATTGACTGAGAGGTATTTTAAACAATTTGTTCTGAAGTGTAAAAACCAAAAAATTGAACTCACGTAACTATCAACACTATATTAACCGGATACCTTCTTTAAATCTACGGACATGTTTGTCAAAGGAAAACCAGATTGTTGCCAATTGTTCTAAAGCTTTAGCATTGGATAGTTGATTACACCAACATTTTTAGGATACCATAGGAATTCGCATGGTTTTCCCTTCGACAGATGTATCAACACAAAGGTATCGCTCAGATACGAATGTGAACGTCCCATCATTTCCTAACTTCTGCAACTATCAAAAGCTTTTAGAAAAGCCGGCCGCCCGAAGTCTAATCTTTTCCTTTACACAAATTATCACTGATGCACATGTTTTTGTTTTATTTGATTAGTTTAACAAATAAAAACTTTTCGAACTAAAAGAACACTTACGAAGTTTCAAATTGTTTCTTATATCTTCCAACGTTGGGTCAGACACAACTCTTACGCGAAAATTAAATTTGTAGAACACATTCTTTAATTTTAATACATCTTTTTTGCTGTTCTTACGATTAGATAGTTCTGATGTATCGAAGTTTTCGTTGTTAAAAATTAAAACATATCCCATTTTGCTGACTGACGGAATAAATGACAATGAACTATGAAAAGAACTCTTCAAAACATGACTAACACCAATCCAGGAAATTGAAGAAACAAAAGTCTCCGATGAGGGTCGCTATTGACAAATAGCTTTTGTGTTAAAGCGATGAATTTTTATCTTGCTAAAGCTTCTTCAAAAGTAAACAAACATATCATTTGAGCTTTTTTCAACCTCAAAATGTATTGCATTTTGCATAGCGAAAGTTTATAAAACGTTCTACTCTCAAGACAGGGAAACAGGGTGACCAAGCTGTGTGTTTTTAGAAAACAGAAAAATAAATAATGAAAACGAAAATATTTCATAAGGAATGGGATTAGAGATATGAGATGATTTGTTAATTGGTAATTACTCGGCAGATTTGCAACTGTCAATGATCTCGTGAGGTATTTCTTATAAGATAGTAGCTTTAGGAATGCCATAGTCATTGTAACATTTGACGTTATATCGTACTAAGTTATCGGTATGTAAACATTAAACTACTTTGACATCTATCATCTCGATTGACTTAAGCAGACATTTTTTTGAAGTTCGAGGTTAGACGAGCTTTTTCGCGGCATTATATTAATCTAATCTAATATTTGCTTTGGCCACTTGATTAGTGTTCAATCTTTCATTGAGAAACTTGTCCAAATAAGTATTAACAGTTATATCCATATCCGCAAATTATGTAATTTATGCAAACGCCAGCCAAGAAGTGGTAATTGGTAATTGACTGGGTTGGTAACATGGCATTGTTGTTTTTAATAATAATTTTAATATTAAGTCAATGTTTTTTTTATAAAATTGCCTCTCTCGCTTCAACGGAGATAGATAAACTCCCCTTCCATACGATTTTCTTGTCTTGGCCCAACCAATCCGTCCAGAGCTTTTGTCGCACCGCACGGATGTAGGGTGTCTTGCATAAGATGTGGCAAAGACAGACGGATAAATTGAGTCGAAATAAGAAAAAGAATTTATTGTCCAGTATTAAAAGATGTTTTTTTTTTCAAAATGTGTGGTTTTCAAGAAAAAAATAAATGAATGTTCTTAGCCAATAGTTCAGCTTCATAATAAATATAAGGGTTTTTCAGCAGTAACGCGCAAAATATTCTCTTGCCAGGCGTCAATCGTCTCGGGCCTATCTGCGTGCACTAGCGACTTTACATTACCGCACAAAAAATAGTCCAGCGAAATTATGTAAAAATCCGGCGCCAACGGTGGTATCGTTTCGAGCCAATCTGGTACCCAGTAAGTAGTCGTGCGGATTCAATTCTTCCATGATGAAATAGCAAACCAAAATTGACCATAAATCAAGTGAGAGCTGTTTCGTGTCCGCTGTCCGCGTATCTTCAGCAGCGTCCTCCTGAGAAATTTAATGAGAACTGGAAAGTATTAAAAAATACTTTGTAATCCCCAAGGACAAAAGATAAAAGACTCTCTCAAATTGAAAAAATGTAGTTTTGATTTCAAATTATGTATGTAGATACCAAAGAGGAATAGTAAAATTTAAGAACATCAAGAAACTTCTGTCATTTGATAGGTACTTGGTTCTCTTCACCCAAAAGAAATCTGAAATCTACATACATAAATGCGAACAGGATAGTTTCTTAAAAGACAAGTAAATTCCAAAAAAAAGTCGGCTGCATGGACGAAAAACATACGAATAACATTAAGAAAGGATTTTAAGGGTTTTGGACAGCTGCAAGGTGTTTTTGGTCATTGATCAAAGCAACAGGCCTCTATGTATTTAAACATGTATATCGTCAGTTAAAAAACAGGACCTCGTCAAAAAGTTCAACAAAAATATTATTCATTAAAAAAAAATAAGAGAAGTCAGAGCCGCCTTTTGGCAGTCAGTGTACTTATGTTTTTTGAAAGGGTCGTAGAAAAGAAAAAAGTCTAAAATATTTTTCATATATACATAGCAGGTGTTGCGTGTCAACGTTTTTTTTGTGATTTCTGGAAAACATGCCTAAAATACTTACGAGGTCCTAAACTTTTACTGACGATATGTAGGTCACTGAAAGTAAATTATCTGCATTTTGGTTTTTTTGTCTGCTTAAAAAAAACACGGGCAAAATAAAGAACGGTATAATCTTGTCATCCGTAAATTTTTTATTTTTCTATTTCTTATGCTTAAAACAAGATCACTGTTATTAATTGTATACAATACTTTTTATTGAAGCTGATGAAAAGGGCTGAAATGCTCAATAAACGAAAGCCAAGAAACTTGAATTTGATTGCTGCTAATTGACTGCTTCGAAATTTCACAGTTCAGTTTCAGTGGGATCACTTGGATCACAGTTAGAAATTTGGAAAACGCAAAATCTCAAAATTACGTACGTTTGTAACTTTTTTTTCCAGATTTTGGATTTTTGAGGTTTAAAATTTTTGGGATTTTGAATTTCGGGATTTATTCTGGCTTCCGTTTCATTCAATACTCTTCAGCTAGTAATTTGTTTACTTCTTAAATTTTTAAATATTTTTCTGCTTTTGAACAATTTTTTTCGAGGTTTTTTTTCGAAGGTTGTTTATTCAGAAAAACTCCCCACTTGTTCCTGTTCAAAAAACCCAGAGGCTGTCATACGTAATCTCCAAAAATATAAGGTTCCGTCAGAGTTGTAAAGTAAGAAGGAATCTGGATGCTCCTGAAGGTAGAAACACATTTTTATTTGATATTTGAGATCACTTAAACATTTACCCATTCAAAGTTGATCTATCTTTGACACTTTTCGTAACCATATCCATAATGTCTTTGATATTTTTTGTACGTCCATGTGCCTCCAAGAGCTCGCATAGGGACTGTATAAATAGTGATCCTCTCTCAGTTCGATAAGCGACGTATCCTAAATACAATAGAAAATAATTATTTAAAGAAAGAAAAAGGAAACATTCCAACTTACCTTCGAATGTACTGTAGCACTTTAAAATCTCATCAGGTGGACCGTTTGGCTGAGAGCTATCCTTATGAAACTTCTCAGGCTCCATAGGCCCTTTACAAGCTTGAATGAATAGAAGCTTAGGTTTTGATCGTAGTGAACGATTTCTTAAAATAGGAAACAAAATAGTATCATCTATAGAATAGCTGCCATCCTTAGCAGCGACAGTCTCGTGTCTTGTACCATGGGTAAGTATGACAATAACTATGCAGGAAGCATTTCCATAGTCTTTGGTTTCAACTTAAAAAAAAGATAGCATTTGAAAGTAATTAGATATGAAAAAAAAAATTTACTATTGTTTGATTTAATAAATTATGGGATCTAACATAAAAAAAAAATTACTCCTGCACAGAGGACATCAACATCAACATAATAAAATTGGGCATGATTATTGCGACAGTTTTGAATGAAACTTTCAACATTCTCCGCTGTTACAACCCCGAAAATATCAAAAACACATTCAGTTTTAATCGTGCAGAAAAAAAAATTTTGAGATAACAATTAAATATAACATTACGATGATAGAGAATACGAAAAAAGTGGGTCCTGCAATTCTGTCTGTCTGTCTATCTGCAGCCTCAACTACTTGACCAATTTTAATAAAATTTTGTCAGTTAGGGTCTGTGGGGCAGAAGTAGAAGTACTAAGATCCGTGGAAGCCTTCATGTCAAAAGTACCATCTTGGACAAAATTCAGCACGACCGGCTCAGTTGGTATTGTCATGTTCAAAGGAGAGATCCGCAGAACCCCGTCCAAAAAGCAAAATCGTACAACGTTTCAACAAATTCGCGACGAAAAAGAAAAGGCAGGCCAAAAAATACCTGATACAAGCAGATGCAAAAACAGCAGCATTTGGTTGGCCTCAGACATGGAACAATCCAAAACCGGGAGGCTTGCCGACGCTTTCTGAGGTCAACGCGGCGTACCCCACAGGCGGATCACTAGTGTGAAGCAGAAAAGTGGGAGAGTTGTGATCGCTTCAAGATCACTACTCGTAACGCCGGAAATGGAAAGAAGAAGGGTCTGTGGGGCAGCATATAGAGAGATTTTTGGCATTGGGTCTCTAGGTCTTGAAATAACGATACCTGCCACTCAACCTTTATGATAATACTTATTATTTTTCTCGAAAATGGCTCTAACGATTTCGATACCATTTTTTGTGTAGGATTATTTTTTAAAGGTCTTTCTTATAATATAAAAATAAATTTGTGCAGAAGGTCTATCGCTTTTTTCAAAACCGACTTCCTCGTTAATGACTAACACGATTTTGACAAAATTTTATCTTAGGTATAGAATTCCTATATTGGTTTTTTATTATTGAAAAGAGGAGGCTTATGCTAATCTGGAGCACTCAGACCTAATTGCCACTGCCAGTCCATTGTACTACCATGGTAGCCTTCCCGCAGTATATTGAAATAAGGTGGATGTAATTTAATAACCTCAAGGATGACGACCAGATGAAACTAAGTGGGTTAGCAAAGATTGTCTATCAACATTTGAAAAGTTTTAAATTTTGGAACTTTTATTGATTTTTTTAAAAATTTTGATCTATCCGAATATTTTCAAGACATATCTACAATTTTTTCCAAATTTTTTTTTGAAACATTTACTAACAACATCTAAGAACTTGCATACTTGATTTTTGAAAAAACTAGTTTTTAAAAAAGGGAAAAATAAAAAACCTGATTTAAAAAACAAAGTGCTCTAACGATTCTGATTAAATTTTCAGCGTTTACATGTATTAGCAACTTCAAAAAAATGGCGCTATTAGATTTTCGCTTAAAACATTCTGAATGTTTAATTTAACTTTTTTCAATATCTTACGCGATTTTATTCAATTTTTATAATTAATGTGTGGTTGGCAGCCTTGTACCACCAAATGTATTATGAAGAGTGAATACTTAAACCTTGTTCTCAGCTTTAAGATTTTGATACTGTAATTATCATACTACGGCAAGATCATGCGACCCAGTCGTGCCCATTCTTTAAATTGACTTCAAACTAACCCACAGAAAAATGGCGACGAGGGTTGCCGGACTTATTTTTCTTGTAAAAGCATAGCGTTACCTTGCCCCTGTTGACTTTCTGCTTCAACTATTTGACTCAACAGCAAAAAAATAACCACAAATTTTCACCTCAAATTAACAAAAGCTCAATAAAGAGCATTGAAAAAATAAATGGAATCAAAAAAATTTAGGAACCAAAAGAAAACACCTGCTTTTGTCAGTTTTCGCCGATCTTATCTTCTTCAAAATGAGTTGCTACAGGTCAGAAAAGAACAAAAAAATTCTCAATGAACATCAAAAAGTTGCAAAAACGCTAAGATGTTGAAACATAGTTCCGAAACGCCTCAAGCTCAAAATTAAAATATAACATGCAGCATATATGTATATTAAGTATATTGTATATATGCACGAATACCAAAACCCACACTGTTCTGATTAGCTCAGTGATATCAATAAAAAAAAGCTTGTAGACCAATAGATAAATCATCGTTCTCCTTTTTGCAAAAAAAAATTAACTCTGCGACTTTTTCTGTTATGTATAGAATTTATAAGCATTTAATAAGAAAATAAACGCAAAACTTTAATGAAAATGGAGCTAGGTTTTCTACGACGACCACGTTAAACGGACTAAATAAACACAGTATTTATGACCTAGTGGTTTGTTAGTTATCACAATCGTTACCAAATTCCTTACTCAGTCCAGTATTTTCCAAGTTCCCGTGTCCGTTTACGAGGAATATGGAAAGGAAATATAGCCTATGTCATTTCTCAGTGTCTAGACCACTTTTGTTCCAAATTTCATTCAAATCAGCTCAGAACTTTTGGAGCCTTTTCAATACAAACACTAAGTTCTCATTAACGTTCCCGTTCCAATGGGAATTGAATAGCAGAAAAGAATTTTGAAATCCTTCAAGCAGTTTCTAAGTATGGGCATGAAATATACTTAGGTATAAAAATTTCTCTTCGATCGAAAAAAACGCATCAGCATTCGAAAAAAAACGCATCAAAATCCATTGCGTTGTTTTGAATATCTACAGACAGACAGCAGACAATTTTTTTTTAATAAGTAAGGATAAGGATGCTGAAACGGATAAACTGAGAACTCAACTTATCGAAATCAGCGAAAGAAACAATAAAAAAAACTTGTACTCACTCTTTCGGATTTTGTTCTCCACATCTTTCACTGTTAAATTGTCATATACATTTATTTGCATCTTGAAAGATTGGAAAGCCTTCGTCAACAAACGTACATCTTGCTTGCTACCACTGCGGAACTCTTTGTCAGGGCTGTCAAACTTATCGTTGTGGAAAATGTAAGCAACTCCTGGGGTTAGTTTCTTTTTGTTTACTGGCGGTCGCACTACAGCACTTGAAGGGTTTGCTTGTGAAGGTTTGCCTGTCGAAATGGAGTTTGTTTGAGCAGTGGGCTTAGCAAGTGGGGTACTAGAGCTTGATATCTTTGGTTGAGAGATGGTGATTTTGTTCCAAGTTGGATTAACGGTTGGCCTGGCATTTTCTGTAGATGACATCGGATTCCATATTGATGTAGATGTGGTCTTAGGCGACGACGACATTGGATTCCAAATCGATGAACTGGTGGCCTTAGGCGTCGGAGACAAGAGCCCCGTAGACCCTGAAATATACGGTCGGCTAGCAGCTAAAGTAGAAGTCTTTTTCTCTCGCATTGAAGAAGTAGCAGCTGTTCCTCTGTAAGGCGATTGATAAGTCGTTGTCACGGTCGTAACCTTTGCCGCAGGTAGTTTTGGTGTGCTAATAGTCGAGAGTTGAGAACTTCGGTAGGGTGATTCATATTTTGAATTGAACGGACTTGCATCTAATCGTCGCACTATCGATGATTCTGTTTTTTGTCGAGGCAAAATTGTCTGTGGCAACGAGGATGACGGCGTCCATTTCGATGAGTCCATCATTGACAAAAGATCTCCTGGTTGCACCCCTGTAAAAGTTCGGGTGAATTGTGATGATGATGAATATTGCTGTTTCTGCGACACCGCTTGTGATGTAGAAATCGTTATTTTCGTTTTGCTCGTTGTAGTATTCGCTGAGGATTTAAACTTCGACTCGTACGATGTAATTGCACTGCCTGACGTGGCACCACCATCGGTGCGATAAATAGTTGTAATGCTCTTCGATTTGTCTTTGTCTTTTGACTTTTTCCAAAACATTTCACTATTTCACTTAAGTTTTCTAACACAATGGAAACTTTAATACAGTAAGGGTGAAAAGGTGCTTCACATAAAGTTTATCACAAGTCTTGATAAGATAGGTTAAAATAGATAGGAACTGGATAGGGGTGATTCAACAACCGGTGTGTTTAGTTTTTCTCCCGACTCCACATGACCACCCGATCGTACTAAACAAAAAAATACGACAATCAAGTGGCAGACTTAACAACAAAAGTTCGCGAATGTATTTGCTTCTGGTGGCACAAAGGTACCTTCTCGTTTTCGTACATGCGTGAGTCACAAGAGCACAGAGAGACGACGACAGACGAACGACCAAACGTAGAGAGAAAATTCGTTGAACTTATAAAATTCGGAGAAATCATTTAATGATCAATTTTGAGTTGTACTTTCCGTGTTCCCATTAATATAATCTCCAAACAGAAAAAAAACTGAAACTTTCTGCGAAGCTTGCATGAAAGTTTTAATCAACTTTCAGATACATTTATAGAATGCAAGTTGGTTCTATCTATTTTCGGCGGAAATACAACAACGGCCGAATTGAGGCTTGTGGGCTTCTTAGAGTACTATGCTCAGATAAGAAGAAAAATGATTTCGATGAGATATTTGCTGCTGTAGTGAACGAGAATATCATGAAATGAGTATAGTTTTGCATCTCTAATTGGTCGTTTATCTCACAAATACACATGTCTTCGCCTCTGGGTGACTGTTTGTATATAAATATAAATCAAACCGACGTTTATTATCATATTTCTGCTTGCTTTTGTGACAACAGAAGTGCTTCACAGATGGTAAACAATAAATAGACGATAATGTGCTGCTATTATGTATTTTTCTATTAGTGTGAGACATTTTTACACCCAAGTGTATGTTAAAAGCTTCCTCGCATAAAGAATAAGAAGCACTTCTATAAACAAAAGTAGTTAGCTCTTGGAGCAGTATTTATGTACTCCTATACTACATATAGTAAAGTAAGTATACGAGTAGTACCTATCTAGATTTAGATTTATTTCATCTCAAAACTTAAAGGTGGACAGCCTGACTGTGATGTTTCTGAAGTCCAAAAAATTCCCTGTGGAAGTATCTACAAGTGGGCGGGAAGCTCCACTGTTTTTTTTTTTTTTTTTCAAAATAAATTCAAACTGGAATCTCAGGTTAATTGAGTAAAAGGTTAAGTAACAAACGAATCTGCAGATGTGAGTGCATATGAAGGAGGAGAGTTTGCTGTCAGACTGAACGTGCTTAATGAAGTATCTTTGTAGTTTTCTCACTACTCTATATTACCAGCCTTGGATAATACTGTCGTATTCAGGCAAGAACGGAGCAGGGAACTGGAACTTAGAAACTACTGAACCAATTTCAAAAATTCTTTCAACATCATTTAAAAATTACAATAAATAAGTTAGCCAAAGTTCCCACTCCTTATTTTATTCCTATAAGTTAGCGCATTTTTGGCAAAATTAAAAAGTTTTTCCACATTCAGCTCGTTTAACTCCGTTATACTCTCTTCGTCCGAAAGGTAGTTTTTTCCGACTACCTGACGCGTCACTTCACTTAATATTGGACATTTCCCAATGAAATGTAAGACATCTTCTCGTTCTCTCCTGTTGCATAGATCACAAAGACGTGGTAGATCTTCCCTATGTGGTATGTAATTCAGGTTTATAATTTCACCTTTCAACCTCATCATCAGGTTTGTTCGTTGAAGCCCTGGGGTTGCCCTATGATCGCCACAAAGCGTTTTTTGAGAAACCTAAATTCGCCCTGAATGCCAAATTGAGTGTTTTTTGAGCCATAGGTTTGCCATAGGTTCTCCCCAAACTCGCCCTAGCTTTTTGCTGTGGCGATTTGAGGGCTGTCAAATGGCATGTATTTTTTTTTTTAATGACAGGGATGTGTGGTGATTTGTGGTGTAGTGTTTTTTGAGGACTGGAAAACCCAGGTTTTTTTGACAAGTCATAGGGTTGTCAAGAAAACCTAGGTCAACCCTGGGGAAAGTTCAACGAACAGACCTATCATTGATATAACCTGGGCACTGTTTTTATCATGGAAAAAGTTTTTCCTATCAAATTGTGGTCCAAGCGACTGTACACTGCTCTATGTACAGAAGCTTTTGCTTCTTCTCTGTACTCCAGTAGCTGCGTTTCATCAACTTTCTCCACCAGCTGATATAAAATTTCCAATGCTAAGATCAACCTCCATCTTGCATTGAAGCGCCAGATCCATCCATTCCGCATACCAGCTTTACTTGTTTTGCACCGCATTAACGCCGCTATTTTTGGAAGCCTTGTATCCGCCATTTTCATTACCTTCAGTATGTAGTCTATCTGCAACTTTAATGTTTTTATAAACAAGGGTGAAAGTCTTGTTTTGATCATCAACAGATAATAATTTGGCGCATTAGCAGGAATATGGAAAATTATTCTTATATAGAACCGTAGGAGCTTCTTTACTGCCTCATGTTCTTGAACTGATTCAGCCACTGCTTCAAAGACTCTTATATTTACTGCTATGAACATGAGCAAATTTCAACATTATACATAATAATACATTATCCCTCAGTAACATAAACTATATTTCATGCCCATATTCCGAAGCAAAAGGGTAAAGGGAACATGCCAGCGTTTGTTCTTGACATTTTTTTTGAAATTTTGTGTGAATGCTGCACCAGGCAGGTCAGCTAGTATGAAATAAAAAGCAAAACATTTGCAGCCGTATTAATAAACGTGGAAGGGTTAAGCCTTATTCCGTGGACTAAGTGGAAATTCCTATTAATAAAGGAATTTTTTTGTTAACTGACGTCTACTAAGTTATTCCACCGACGGCGACGAGGGTGATTTAGTGAAGGAATAACCAAGAATTGTGTCATAATACAAAATAAAAGAAATTTTTTAATTAAAAAAATATGTGTGCCTGTTACCTGAGGCTTCTTGTAAAGGTGAGTTGCTTTACTATAGCTAACTTTTTTATTAAATTATTAGTTGAAAACTCTTTCTTTGTTTGCAGCACCACTTCCTTCAGGGTCGTACTAAAAAGAAATTTAACAGAGTTGTTCTAAAATATTTGCTCATGAGCAAAATCATTCGGCCCCCATTGTCTCTACAGCGTGTCAACCCATTTTTCAGGAAGGCCAACCAACCTGACTAAGCCGTGGTTTTTTGGTACGGTCACTAATGAATTGCGTCTTTTGACTGTCTCAAAGAAGACTGTGTGCTCATTGCACGTAACCGAAAAGACCCGTGAGCGCATCCTGAAGGCTGGTAGTGAATTTATCACTTTCAATCGATTGGCCCTCAAATCGCAAACAAGGAAGAATACCTTGTTGTTGCAGGGTATGCGTACTGCTCGAACTCCAAACAAGCACATCGGCAAGGCACTATACTCGTCCATACGTGCGATCAGAGAGACGCGAATCCGAACGCAATCGTGGTGGCAGGAGTAGCTGTGTTACAAGAAATACAATATATCATGTTTTATACTTAAAGATAACTAAGCTGATAAGTGAGAGTAATAAAACCAACTTTTTCCTGGTTGAAAGTTACAAAACAAATTTTCGTTTATTTATCATCAAGTGAACTCACAGAAGAAGAAAGAAACGGATATGGTTTTAGCTTGTTGTTTGGTTAGTTGCCTTTCAAGTGTGGACTCCAGTAGCTCAAAGCACTTTCTTCAATTTCGTCGATCCACTAGACGATTTTGCCCGGTTGAGGCATATCACTTTGCTGAAATGCCTCAGAAGCTATCCAATGGGCTTTCTTTTGGCGCTCCTCGACAAGAACTCTAGTTTGTTTACTTTAAACCAAATCGATGAAACGTTCCTCGTTTACTACTTTAATGAGTTTCGTTAGCAAATCTGGCCCTGCAATCAAGTCATCATAGTTTGCAAGTCGTTCAAACTTAGTGCGAAGAACTTACATTTACTTGGAATCCCTCCGGGCCATTTAACCGGACATGGAACTCGCTACTTGCAACCTAATAACAGCGAAATACGCAAAGCAATGAAATTTGTTTCTTCAGAAACATACATATGTATATGTATGTAAGAATATCAACATTCTAAATAAATATTTATAAAATAAATTTCCCAAAGGGAACTTTTTGGCAAACGTCACTTTACTCTTCCGGGAACAATTTATTTTTATTAATGAGAAATTTTAACTCGTGGATTGACTCTTATTCTATGGTTAAGAATAATAGTGGAATAATTGAGAGGGGTTAACGTATTTAATTTTTCATCATTTTTTTTAATGAATGAATGCCTAATATTTTAAGAACATTGTGTCAAAATTTCAAGTGGATTGGAGCAAAATCGACAAAGCTACGAATTTTATTCCTGCCGGTATAGTGCTTTCCTTGTGTTTTTTTAATGTTCAAAACTTTAAAGCATTTTTCCCACAACTTATCACTTCAAAACTACTGCACCGATCCTTTTGAAATTTTGAACACTATTTCTGTAAATAATTTACATGGTAGTGACGAAAAGCTTTTTTAAATTTGTTGATAATTGTAATTTAACAATAACAAATTAGCCGATTTTTTTCATGAAAAATCGCGTTTTTCCCTTCAAAGTGTTCCAAAAAAGTAAAAAATTAAAATTTCAAAAAACCCTCTCAATATTACCTGGTAAACACTATTATCTAACGAATGAATTTAAATTTTTTGATTTCCGATGATCCAGCCCCAAGTTATGAGGAAAACCGCAACTCGCTTTTTTTCGAGGCACGTCCGAATAATTGCTGCCATTGCCGTATTTTTAAATATTTCTCTGTGGAAAATCTTACACAACATTCTTGAAATGTCACTTTGTAATGTGTAATTTATTTTAACAAAGAAATTTGAACGGGTTTCTCAAAAAAAATTCGCAAAAACACGCCTTTTCTTTAACGAATTAACGTTACCTCCCCCTAACTCTGTTGGTCTTTCGTAAGGAACATTAAGAACTCTTCCAATGATCGTCTCAATGACTCTCCGTGTGTCAACTCCACCAATAGAACCAATTTGCTGTTATTTCAATTTGTTTCAAAGTCGACACTTCCTGATAACATATTGGCTCCTCCTGAGCTTGAGTCTGTAAATCATGTGATGAAAAAGATTTGTTTTTCGTACTCGCTCGGTTGTGGGAATCTTCAAAGATCTCAATCTAAATAAATCCGCTAGTATAGTATCCTTCTTCCTTCATTATATTCTAAGGAGGTATTCATCTATATCCTGTCAAAACCACTGCATAAGATTTTATACTTTTCCTATTCTTCTAGACTCTTTTCGAAAAGATGAAAAACTGCATTTGTGCAGCCATCCTCTAAACAAAGCGAGTCTTCCTGCCCTTCCAATAGCCGTCCCTTCTTTCCAAGGTCATGGAAACGCTGATAAACCGCCAACTCATTAAATATCTTGAATAACGAAACCTTCTCATTGGTCGACAGAACGGCTTTCGTAGCAAAAGGTCCACTGGTGATTCGATGGCTTATCTCAACGAAAAGTTGAACCAATCCTTACACTTCTTTCGAGAAAGTAAGACTATTGCACTTGATATTTCTTATAGTTTGGTCAGATGCGCGTCAAACATCTTTGAGCCTACTTGATAGGGTACAAAAAGAGCGTTAAGACTGAAAGGTGATAGTTCAATTGTAGAATCGGTTGATTACTTGGCCACTATCTGCTAAGTTTTTTTTTAATAAACAGTGCTTTAGTGAAATATCCGGATGCATTCCTCCTCTGAAACAACACCACAACACTCGCCTCGCGAAAGATCTGAACTTTTTTCTTGAGTCCTACTTTCCACGTACAGTCAAGAATAGAGATTTATATTTTAGTCGCACTACCCGTACGTAGAAGGTTCTACCAGACTCCGTTTTCCCCTGCATAACGATACACAGAAATTCAAAAGAAATATTGGTAATCAGTCTCTTAAATAAAATCCACTGCTACATCTCCAAATGTTTGCACTGTATTTTACAACAATATAAGGGCAATACATAACCCCTTGATGTGCGTGCTTATTATAGAAACTATCTAAGGTTGGTAGTTTAAAAAAAAAATACTTCGCCACTTCGAGTATCCTTTAGTTCAGTTTGTAAGAGCGATTTATCGAGAAGCAGGCTCAACAAGGAACTGCTGGGTCATGTAGAGCTGATGGACACACTCAATGCAGACTTTAAATTTTTTCAAAGTTTTGAAGTATTTTAATTCTTACTACTTATTTTATTTTCATCATTTCTTCTGCGTCTTACTTCACTCTACGTGCCTGAATTTCACATTGTAGGTACAGTTATTTATTTTTTTCGTTTAAAAGTTGGTTATTGAAATTAATGATGGTGTCTAAATCACATGTAATCAATGAATTCATTTTAAAGTTAAAGTGCTAAAAACTGACTACAGACTCTCGCAATTTATTTTAGTTTTTATTTATAAAAAAAACCGAAATGGTCACCCTACGCCTACATGAGACATAATCAAATTTTTAACAATCGAAACAAAGCGAAAGCTTTTTCAAAAGACTCCAAACCTATACAGAAAATCCACAATCCAAAAGTCAGTGCCATATAACGCAATCCGATGAGAAGCTCGGATTTACCTATCGCGAAAAGTCTCTTTACTCATTGCATTTGTTCCGACTTTTGTTTACAATTAATTGTATGCTTATTTTCTAACAAATCTTTTTATAAAAACATTGTAAACAAAACACATTCTTTCATCTGAAAATACCTACAACGCGATCAGAATGAAACGTAATGTTGCTTTGATAATTTTTAATGAAGAATCTGAAGACAGGAAAAAACTGGAGATAATTACTAATACGTTCTATCGCATGGATATGTCATTGGCTGTTCTTATCAACAAAAGTTCAACCGAAATCAAAGAAGCGGTAGAAATACGTAAGTGCTCAAAGAGAAATTAAATTTTTAATAAATAAAAGAATAGCATACTGAATGAGATCATTTTTTGTAGTTACTGAAATGGATCCTTCAGAAATATTGGACATATTATTTGTCATTCATGGAAAGCAGTTTCTGAATTCAGACAGAAAATTTGTTACAAAAGATGATGGTGAATTAGATTTATTCGACGATATAATTCAACCATTATTATGCAAACCCGGCTTTGAGGAAAAGAATAAAATTGTTATCACAAGTGGAATTTATTTCGACCAGCCATCTGTTCAATACGATGGCCCTCGCTGGCCAACAAGTCACGGCGAGAATGTTTACACCGTGTCTTCAAAAAAAGAAAACTTTATCAACGAGATCTTTCCAAAATTAATTACTCAGAAAGGAAATCTTACCAAAGCTGTTCAAGATTGCAGGTAAGCTTTGATTGACAATTCGACTTGTCCTATAACAATTTATTTTGTATTTCAATTATTTAGAGATTTGATACATAAACAGATGATAACCACTGAGGAAGTTATATTGAGCATGCCGAAGACGTCCTCAGACCAAGCAACTGGGAGTCACAAGTATCTGCTCGGCTGATGTGATCGTGCTTGTACTTTTTACTTAAAAGTTTTTCCAAAATAGTGATGTTTTACATAAGAAAATTTAACTTAAAGTTTACAAATTGTTGTTGTATCAAAATTTTTTTCAAATTGAGTTTTTTATAACATCATGTCTTGGAAAGAAAACAGCTTTACAATTCTTAGATCATTGAATTGCAATTGAATAGATTTCCATATTCAAACAAAAACAGAATGGAACAAAATATACACAGCGTCATTTAAATTACCTAAGTCATTAAAATTAAATCGAATTTGTTCTCAGAAACTTCAAAAATGCATTATATCTAAACTTATTCACAAAACTCTAAGAAGAGTTCAATTCACGTGATGCTGCTAACTATACTTTAATGTATACAAAATTATAAATACACGCAATGATTTGGCAAGGTTTGATTAACAAATTGATGAAAGCGGTAGCAGGCACAAGAATTCTGGAGAATGGGAATATATTGCCATGTTTTAAACAAAATATCTATACGTCAGTATTGGTCTAAGTAAGGTATAATTTCCGTGGATGAGAGCATTAACAGGCACTCCAAACTCTTTAGTTCCGTACTATGGGGTCAAACATAAAATACATCTCAAAATATATGTATACAGGGTGTCCCGTAATTCGATTTACATACTTTGGGATATGATTCTTGGTCATATTCTAAGAAAAAAATTGTTCTACTGTAAAGTCCGTTTCTCAAGTTTGACATCACTTTTTGACAATTTAAAAAAAGGCTAACTTTGGTGTACCCTGACCTGTGTTAAATTCGATATCTCTGTCAATACTGATGATAGAGACCTAATTTCAGACTTAATTTTTTGTAGAAATAACAATCTTTAAGACTAAATTTAAGTTGAGCTTCCATAGGTTTAGGGTTGCCAGATTTTCAATTTTAAGTGGTGTTCAAATTTTGTTCCCAAAACAAAGTTTTGACTTTGAGGTCTTTTTTTTGGAGAAAAGACCTGATAAACATAGAGTTTCTGTATTTTTTTACAGATGAACAAAACAATAATAAAGAAAAAACTCAGCATTAAGTTAGCCCAAAAACCCATACATTTTATGATACTTGGAAAAATACAAAATGAGTAAAATTTAAAAAAAAATAAAAAAAAAGGTTTTGCTTTGAGGTTTGTTTGAATTAAATAATAATATGGTCACTTTAAGTAGTTTTCTTATGTATTTCATACAAATACAATTATAACAAGTGCTCAAAGCGCCCTTCTTCGATTTGAATGCATGCCAGAGCCCGTTTTTGGATTTCATTGTGGATGTTTGCTTTAAATGTGGGGTATGAATGTTCAATAGGTAAATAAGTCGTATAAAAGAATAAGAAAACAAATTTATTCATCAGTTTGTCAAAATAAGTCACGATTGCAGTTTGATCAGAGAGTTTTTTGAAATGCCTTCAATTACGAGAGAAGAATACGCAGACATTTTTTTTTCTTATATGAGTTTTGCAATGGAAATTCAAGAAAAGCACAACAAAGATACCAGGAACTTTATCCTAACAGAAAATCTGGCAACCCTAAGCCTATAGGAGTCAAATTTAAATACGGCTTCAAAGATTACACGACTACAAGTAAGACAAGAGTTATCGACAGCAAACACCCAGAATGAAATCCGAAAATTGGATCTGGCATGCATTCATATCGAAGAAAGGCTCTTTGAGCACTTGTTATAATTGTATTTGTATTAAATACATAAGAAAACTACTTAAAGTGACCATATTATTGTTTAATTCAAACAAACCTCAAAGCAAAACCTTTTTTTTATTTTGAAGTGAAACTTCTTATGCGACTTGCAAAAATGCAGCGTTACACTTCCGTGTTAAACATATTATCGATTGCATAGTTTTTGGCACTGCTATAAATTTGTTGCTATAACAGTTGTAAAGGGTGATTTTTTTGAGGTTAGGATTTTCATGCATTAGTATTTGACAGATCACGCGGGATTTCAGACATGGTGTCAAAGAGAAAGATGCTCAGTATGCTTTGACATTTCATCCAAACATGCCAAACGATCTGCCACAACGTCGAATTTTCAGTGAATGGGCCCTAGAAAAGTTGGCAGAAAATCCGCTTTTTTATCGACAAATTTTGTTCAGCGATGAGGCTCATTTCTGGTTGAATGGCTACGTAAATAAGCAAAATTGCCGCATTTGGAGTGAAGAGCAACCAGAAGCCGTTCAAGAACTGCCCATGCATCCCGAAAAATGCACTGTTTGGTGTGGTTTCTACGCTGGTGGAATCATTGGACCGTATTTTTTCAAAGATGCTGTTGGACGCAACGTTACGGTTAATGGCGATCGCTATCGTTCGATGCTAACAAACTTTTTGTTGCCAAAAATGGAAGAACTGAACTTGGTTGACATGTGGTTTCAACAAGATGGCGCTACATGCCACACAGCTCGCGGTTCTATGGCCATTTTGAGGGAAAACTTCGGAGAACAATCCATCTCAAGAAATGGACCGGTAAGTTGGCCACCAAGATCATGCGATTTGACGCCTTTAGACTATTTTTTGTGGGGCTACGTCAAGTCTAAAGTCTACAGAGATAAGCCAGCAACTATTCCAGCTTTGGAAGACAACATTTCCGAAGAAATTCGGGCTATTCCGGCCGAAATGCTCGAAAAAGTTGCCCAAAATTGGACTTTACGAATGGACCACCTAAGACGCAGCTGCGGTCAACATTTAAATGAAATTATCTTCAAAAAGTAAATGTCATGGACCAATCTAACGTTTCAAATAAAGAACCGATCAGATTTTGCAAATTTTATGCGTTTTTTTTTTAAAAAAAGTTCTCAAGCTCTTAAAAAATCACCCTTTATGTTATATGACGCGTCATTATGGGAACTAATGCTGGATTTGGTATAGTTTAGTTTATGTAGATTATAATTTATAAAGCACAAGAGTTAAAAAGAGAAGCGAAAAGAATTATGGCTGCAGATGAAAAATTATGGGTGCAGTGCAGATGCATGTAAATCCACCTTAACTCTTTGTTCTTTCTTAATTTTCAATTTATGTCGTGTGTGTGAAAATCGTGCCTGGCTTGCAAAATAAATTTCGATTGCTTCATTGAAATTGCGGAATTTTATTTCGAAGACAATATACATATGTACATATGTACATAGATCTTTAAAATCCTAGTTTTCGTCCTCTAATCTCCACCAAAAAATAAAAAATTGTTCTATGAAATGGTGTTAAGCAGGGATGGAAAATTCGATACAATTGTACCGAATTCGATACAATTGAGTTTTTACAAGTACAAAAGTACAATTCGACAGAATTCAGTACAATTTACATATCTGCGACTTTCATATTATGTGTTTCTGAAGAAATAAAAGGAAACTCAACTTTCAATCAGTTTAGTTTCCTTTTATTTTTTCAGAAACATATAATATGAAAGTCGAACGAAGTTCATAATTTGGTAACAGATAAAATCCTAAATTCATAATCCTGAAAGCATACATTTCCATACCAGAAATCTGTTGGTCACAGCTGTAAGGCCATTAACTCTTTGTTTACAGTTTCTTTTTAAGTCATTGACCAATATAAAACTGACATTTGGCTCCCGCTCGAAATCTTGACGCGAAGTCAGTATCATACGTAACGCTAATGGCTTCCATTTTCGTTCTGTGCGTAAAGACGAGAATGTGGTTGCAGTTTCTTACTGAAATTATTGAATTAAACTTCAATTTCCTCTGGTTCGTGGTACACGGCCCATGCCACTATAGATCTTTCGCTCACTAATCTATTGAACCGCATTAACAATTGTTTTTTGTACGTCAACTGGGCGCCTCGCACCTGCGAATTGAAAGTTAATGTTGTTGTTTTGTATTTGTTGATTAATGCTCGAATTTCTTTTAATACAAAACTGGTTTTCAATACAATTGGCACCATTTCAGTACAATTTCAAAACGGTTTTAAGTACAATTGAAAAATTTCATTTTCCATCCCTGGTGTTAAGTAGCTATCCCGTGAAAATTTACTCCGATCCATCTCTTTTCTTTTTCTTTTAAAGAAACAATACGAGTTCACTCAAAATAAATTTCTACCCCTTCCTATTTTCATTTTTATATTAGGAAGTTTCACTTCTTCCGCGCGGGGGGACTGCACGCACTATTTTTTTTTTTTTTTTAATTTTACTCATTTTGTATTTTTCCAAGTATCATAAAATGTATGGGTTTTTGGGCTAACTTAATGCTGAGTTTTTTCTTTATTATTGTTTTGTTCATCTGTAAAAAAATACAGAAACTCTATGTTTATCAGGTCTTTTCTCCAAAAAAATGACCTCAAAGTCAAAACTTTGTTTTGGGAAGAAAATTTGAACACCACTTAAAATTGAAAATCTGGCAACCCTAAACCTATGGAAGCTCAACTTAAATTTAGTCTTAAAGATTGTTATTTCTACAAAAAATTAAGTATAAAATTAGGTCTCTATCATCAGTATTGACAGAGATATCGAATTTAACACAGGTCAGGGTACATCAAAGGTAGCCTTTTTTTAAATTGTCAAAAAGTGATGTCAAACTTGAGAAACGGACTTTACAGTAGAACAATTTTTTTCTTAAAATATGACCAAGAATCATATCCCAAAGTATGTAAAACGAATTACGGGACACCCTGTATATGCATCCTTATTTTGAAATTATATTTCGATAGAAAGTTAGTCGAATTCAAAGAAGTTCATTTTGAAACTCGACCGATTCGAAAGTTTACGTGTTAAGTTTCGAGTCGTTCGAGTCTCAAAATGCACATCTTTCGAATTCGACCGACTTTCTATCGAAATAGAATTTCAAAAATGAAGCATGATGAAATATCAAATAAAATAATCATCGAAGTTTGGACCACACCAAATATAGTTTCAAAACTGATTAAATTAGCTGAGGAGTTCATACCTATGTCTGTAGTCTCACTTGTACCATTAAGATATGTTGATAAAGATGGCGGTATTAAAATATGGTCAAATCCGTCAAGTTTCTCAATCAGAAAATTCGAGTTCCTTGTTTTACAATTTTCTTTGAACTGATCTGATTTATATTATAATCAAATTCAAAATTTTATCAAAAAAAAATTAGAACATTCCTTTTCAATAATGTAGGCCCTAACTCAATCGGCTGATACGTTCTCAAGATATAGTACGACAAAACTACTAGTCAATCGTTAGATATATTCAAAATTCGACCAATTCCAAAATCTATTTTGAGTGCTGAAAACCAGAACTGAATTGGTTGATGCGTTCGTAAGATATCGCAGCTTACTTACGACTTTGAAGCCTTAACATCCCGAAAATCCTATCGAGTCTGTCGGTATCAAGATGTTAAGGCTTCAATATCTAAAAAATACAAGTTTAAGCTAACTTTGAGTATATGTGTTAACATAAAAAAGAGTCAAAAGGAAGTATTTTTTCCCAAAATCTGGCCTGGAAATTATTAAGATATTAAACTTCAATAGTTGTAAAACACCGTCATGCGTTATTTTGAAGCCAAATCAAAGTTTCGAAAAAATTTGAATCAGAACATATTCTTGCATGTTTCTGATGTGCTGAGCTCAAATTACCCGTGGCGTAATAATTAGCATGACTGCCTGTTAGCCCAGAGGTTCGTGGTTCGAATCCTAACAGAAGTCAAAAATGTTTTTCCACGGGTGTCGCCTTTCGCGAGTAATTGGCAAGTCCTTCGATATTAAATTCATTGCTATAAAAAGCGCTTTCTCGATTAACCGTTCGGCGTTCGGAATCGGCAGAAATTTGTAGGTTCCCTCCATTCCCTCCCAAGTCGTGTTAAATGCGCTAGGCCCCAGGAACCCAGGGTTCCCCGCTCTGTTGCGACACCCTATGTATAAATGTGAGTTCAAATTCAGTCAGTTAACAAGCTTGGCGGGAGCCAGCGCAGAATGCGACTGCGATCTGTTGAACGTATTCTCATTTATTTGTTCCGCAGGCTCCGTAGATGTGCGTATTATCATAAAGGCTGTATGGCAGTTTAGTTATTCAAGACCTAGAAACCCAATTCCAAAAACCCTCTGTCGATGTCGGCTCTCTCACAGACCCTAACTGCAAATTTAAAAAAAAAATTGGTCAAGCTGTTCAGGCTGTAGATCCATATACGGACAAACAGTCAAACAGACAGACGGCCCTATCGAGGTAACCGTCGGCGTCGGAGCGGAATTCTCTCCGATCGGAGACATTTTGCTTCGTGGTAGTTCTCCGATCGGACGATCCGACGTTTTCCGACAAGTTTTTGTTGCGCAGAATTTAGTTTTGGGAATGCAATGCATTGCCGCATTTGTGAAAAATTCCTTTCGACGACAACTACTTCGAAGCCAAATTGAATCTCCGAAAAAAGATGCGTTGCGGAGAAAATTCCGCTCCAACAGCCATCGCCAGCTTTTTTGTATTCTCTGTCATCGTAATGTCATATTAAATTCTTATCTCAAAAATATTTTTTTACAAGGAAAAATCTTTTTATTCGTTTACGGTTCAATTATAAAGAAACAACTATAAGAGGGCAAACGTTTACTTCTTCGAAATTTTCTGTAGAGCAGGAGTCCCAAAGCTGAAAGCCAATGTTGGCTGTAGTTGCTCGCTACTATGTTTTGACTCTTTTTTTGGCTAATTAGGAAACTCAAAAAGTAGCCACTTTTTTTTACTCTAAATGAAATTACCTAGCGGAATGCTCTCGATCATAACTTGTGAGGAAACGGCTGATTGAGAGAGCGCTTCTTTGGTATAAAAATACCATCCTAGCGAAAGGAGATACTTGTCGGAAAATATTTTTTTTTCTGGGACTCAAACCTCGAACCTCTCACTCAACAGACAGGCACGCTTACCATTAGTCGACCCTTTTATTGTTGTTTGTTCTAGAGAAACGCGGTTATGTAAGTAAGGTTTCCCTCTTTTTATATATTTTTTTTTTTAATATCGAATCAAAGATATCAGTCCATTCAATTCGAATTCGTCGTAATTTTTGTATATTTCCAACTTCTTATTAAAGTCTTCAAACTAAACAAAAAGTTCTTATTTTCGGTTATTTGTGCAAAATTAAAACTTTTACACTTTTTTTACAAAGAAAAAACGAGTTAAAGTCAAGAATAACAGTGCTAATGTTCGATCTTAAGCCAAGCACAAAATTCTTACTCTAAGCTCGTTTTTTTTAGTTTATTTAAGCATTCACATTAACATGTAAAAGTATGTGCATTATTATTATTTGTTTCATAAATAATTCATAAACTAACAAAACTTAAATTTAGAGCCTGGACACGACCCACGCGACACAAACCACGGTGAAAACCAAATCAAATAAACACCAACTAAATATTTTCGGCTTGTTTTAAGCTCCAACAATCTTAGAATAAAGCTAAGTGTACACGATTGCCTGATCTGCAAATATTGCCAGATCTGTCAGTGAAAAATTTGTCTCGAATGGCTGACAATCGTGTACACACCAAATTTTTTTGCAGAAAAACTATTTGGCTGCTAATTTGTAGACAAATATCTGCTAATTAATTTGCAGATATCTGGCAATCGTGTACACGCAAGCTGACAACCGTGTACACACCAAATTTTTTTGCAGAAAAATTTGTTCATCAATCATTTTGAAGACAAATTAATTTGCAAATGTGGCAATCGTGTGTACACAAATTTTGTTCATTTTCTGACGCTTCTGCAAATGTCTGGCATAAAATAAATTTGCAGACCCAGTTTGAGGAACATTTTCAAATTTATTCATTGGCAGACAAATCTGACAAGGATTAAAGGAATTTTTTTGACAGATGCGATGTGACAATGAACTGAAAATGAATTCGCAGATCCACAAATGGAATTTGTGTGTACACGGTTTGCAGAAATCTACAAATATCTGCAAATCTATTGCCAGCTATTTGCACAATTATTTAGTTTGTCGACATTGTCAGCCAAATAGCTGTCAATAAACTTGCAGATATTTGTAGATTTCTGTAAACCGTGTACACACAAATTCCATTTTCACCCTCATTGTCAGCTCATTTGCACACATTGTCAGACGCTTGCAGATCTGACAATGATTGTCAGACCTACCCATCGTGTACACTTAGCTTAAGACCGTTTTGTTCTGAGAGTGTGCCTAACGGTAAGATTTGAACATTTGATCCTCTCAATTTTATCTCGAATCAAGATTTTTGTTCTTAGTTCAAACTAAGATTAAGAACAACATTCTTATATCAAGAATTTTGGGTGCAATCTTAAAATTCTGACCTAAAGAATGAGATAATATAAAAACAAGCTCTCATTCAATTTCAGATTGCGATTTTTTTCTGAGTGTACGTGAAATTCTTTTTCTTTTGTTTAAAAAAAATGAGAAGTTGTTTTGATTGAAACCCGTTCCACTGTTTCTTTTATTTATTTTCATTTTTTGATTCTTTGATCGAAATAATAACAAGTTAACAAAAATTTTTTTTAAAAAGTACATTCGATGTTTAAGTATAGACTTGCAAGAAATTCCTGTTGTAAATTTTATAAGAATACACAATACTTTAGAGTCCCCGCTCCAAATATAGCAACATAATAATTGTGAATTCCCAATTGAATAAGAAAGAAGCAAGAAAATAGAGGAGATGAATTGCCGCCAATTGATTTGGGTTATTATTTGTCATATCATGTAGTAGTACTAACAATTGATTGACACGCGCGTGAAAATGACTGAGCAATTCAAAACAATTCCAAACGTAGTAAGAAGCAGTAGTAAAAATGAGTAGCCTCAGAACGTGGTTGAATAAGTTCCAATTAGTTGTGACTTGAATTTTACCGGCAAAAGTTCAGTTATACGTTCCAAACAAATTTTTTCACAAAAGTTGTATCAAAAGTAATAAAAGCCAATAAGTCTCAAAATTAATCTTTTAACTTTCTGTACAAACGACTAATTCAGAACAAAGAGTTTTTATTTTGGTTGTTCCACCTGATTGCATATCATAGAAAGTAAAATGAGTGATAACAATTTATTGATAAGATCAACCTGTTCTTGCTTCTTTTTTTTTTGTTAGTTATATGTGAGGGCAACATCTTGGGATTATGAATGCTTTAAGTTGAATTTAGATTCAACAACTAAAAAAGACGAACGGTGTTTAAAGTTAACAGTGCTCGTTGTTTTGTGATTCAATTGTATTGTTTTATTGTTTTCTTACAATAGCAATAGAAGAGCCTTCAATGCAAACTGAACAAATTAAATGTGAGAAATTTGAAATCCAAACGCAGCTGTTATTGATTTTGCAGCGTTTCAATTTCAAAGCTGTTTTTGGACATCTTAAATATTTATTGCCGGCTGGGTAAATGTAAAACAAATAATAATAATAAATGAAGATAACACGAAATAACAGTTGTGAGTTGAAGAGAATCCAGTTTTAAAGCGAAATGGTTTAATTCGAGTTGTGTTGCTTTCCTGCATTGTTTGTGAATAGTGTTTAATTGTTTTTCAACTAATTACGTGTGCGTGACTCTTAAAGTAAATTGGTCAATGTAAAATTGAGTTTTTTTTTACTGTCAATAAGGAGCAGTACTCAGTTTATGTGAATGCAGTGGGCTGATTCCAAGATCTGAAGCTGTAAGTTTTTCTAGCAATATCATCACAGGTTTATGTTTTTTTTTTTGATTCTTCACCACCTTCGCCTGATATCCGGTTTCCATCAGAAAAGTGTGTTACCTGTTATTTTCGTTAAGTAATTGCTAATTGCAGTTACATAAATACCACCTAATTCTTTTACAGTGTCTTCGACATACCAAAACAAGAGAAGTTTAAAAAATACTTTTTTTCCAAGACAAAAACTGTGAAACAGTGGGCGCACTGTTGACTGAAACGTTCGTCGCTTCATTAACAGTCTTTTTTTTTAAGAAAAACGTTCACTCTCTGCTGTTACATTGGCTTTTCGAGAAACATCTGATGTTTTCCGAGCCCCAATGTGACAGTTCTGTTTCCTAAAGGCCCCGGCCCATAGAACGCGGTGCGCGCGTGCGGCACCGCTTCCAACTGACAGCTCGATTAAATACACACGTTCTTATGAGAGGTGACCCATAAGCACCGCGCGCAACGCGCCGAACGCGCCGAGTAGCCCAACTTTCTACTTTGCCGCGGCTCTCAAGCGGTGACAGAACCAATTTGAAATTTTCTCTCTGATGACATGCGCAGTAAGAACCAATTTGAAATTTTCTCTCTGATGACATGCGCATTAAGAACCAATTTGAAATTTTCTCTTCTGTTAACATGAGTGGCCTTGTTGAGTTGAGACACCGCAACGGATTCTATGGGTCACCCCTATCAGTTGCGTGCGGCAAAACCCACCGCATCAGTTGCCGCGCCGCTCCTACCGCGCGCACCGCGTTCTATGGGCCGGGGCCTTAAGGCCTAGTACGCTGCTGAAACGAAAAGGAAAATCCCATACAAAAATGACAGGACGGAATAGTTAACGAAAAATTTCGCTCACCTTTTCGTCGTGCAGCACGCTGCTGCCCCGCGAAAAGGGCTTTATAGGTGGATAGTTGTAGTAGACTTTTTACTACAATTTTTATAATTCTCCACACTTTTCCGTCCATCATTTATCTCCCGGGACAATAAATGCTTGCGAAATTTTGACAGTTCCATTGTTTTTTTTTTTTGTTTTGTGAATTTATTGTTGAATTTTCTAAAATAGAAGGTGGAATAATTTTATTTAGATGAGAAAAGTTTCCTCTTCTAAAGTGAAAAAATCTCCTTTCATATCCAGTGGAGACAGACCATGTTTTTGACAGACCAGCACACTCGTTGTACGGACAAAAGCAACAAAACTTGGTTTCCCACAGACTTGCAACACAGGATTTAGATGTGTTTATTGAATAAGAAGATGAAAAGGAAAAAAAGCGATTTAAATTCAAATGAAAAAAAGAAACTAGCTTCGTGAAAATAAAAGAGCCAATCGGTCATGAAACGTCCTTTAGTTTGTTTTTTGCTGTAGAAATGGGTTGACTCGAATCGAAGGAAGTTTTTTTCTTCCTTTAGCATCAAAGCATCATCGAAAGTGCAGATGATGAACAAATTATTGCCAAAAGAAGTAATTCTTCTCCATATTGTTTTGTAAACTCTAGTTATGATTAAAATATTAATTTGTCTTATTGCCTCTTGTGACACTTTTGACTTGACTATAACTGTCACTTTTTCTAAACAGCTGATAATACTCTACACAACTATTCGTTTGAGTGTTCGCTCACGATTTCGTCGTGCTAGTGGAAATCAACGAAAAATTCCGTTTCGCATCAGCAGCTTACTAGGCTAAATAAAGCAGTCGCCGAGATGAAAAACCACATCATCAGAAATGATAATTTTTCGTCCAAAACCGTTGTGTAGTTCAATTTGCTCTGAGCCCTAAACTTCGAAGCGAAGCGATAACGAAGCGGATGTTCAAATGGCTGCCATTACTGAGTCAATTGAACCTTTCGAGCGAATAATCCGAGATTTTCTTGCAGAATACAAGAGCTGTTGAGATCCATGGCGTGTTGATGTCCATGGATTGAGTGTCACACTCTCTGCTACAGCAGCCAGTCCTTCAGCCACATTCTCGTCTGTGCGCATTGTACGAACACAGTGAACATGAGTGTTCTCAGCTAGCATGACAGTCTCACGAACTTTTTGCACAAACTTGCGTTTGCTGTACGCGCGGTGGAGTATTCATTTGAGCTAAGACTTATTTTCAAAATGCTTTACTATTTTGAAAATAAGTTTTAGGTGGTGTGACACAAGATTTTGAGCGCAAAAGAACTGTCCGTGTCAAAATAGCCTATGACTTTAAAACCAATCACTAGTTATCCATCCTGTTTATATATGCTTTTTTTGTCATCAAACAACAGACTTCTCAATCCAACTCAATTTTTACTTGCGGTACCACCACTACTAGTACCACCATTTTAATGGTTAATAACAGTTTGGATGTCTGCCTGTTCCGTCGTTTGATTCAAGCTGCTGCGAATCAAATTGTTTTTGGAAGAGAGTATACGCATACGCCATGAAAAGAGCTTTCTCACTAAGAAGTTCGAAATCGGCTGAAACTTATATAGGTCTCCTCCATCACTCAAGATATGGTTAACAGAAGTGTGCAAGGCATCGAGGCTTGATTCATTTATTTATTTACTTCTAAATTAGAAATGCGAGTCTTGTGGTGCCACCCTGTTTATCTATTTATTTATTTCTAAGTTAGAAAAAATCAATAAAAATTCATAGTTTTACAGGAATCAGTGTTATAACCTTTCTCTTAGTTAAATGAATTACCTCACCTATTCATAGTTTAAGGTCGGGATATTTCAATTACATTCTGATGATGTCCGCTGGACGTGTAGAAAAGACTTCACTTATCGTCACAAGCACCTAATTATTTAACTATGAAAGATCGATTTAAACTCACCCATCCACAACTTATGTATAGTTTCTATAAAACCTATTGGCAATTAGTACATACACATAAAAATTTAAAAAAGAAAATTGCATACTATTTAATGAAGTGCCGTCGTGTTTCGTCTAAACAATTAGCGTTAGCGTGATATTGCACTGAAAGATTGAGTTCGTTTCATCAATTGAAAGATAATGTTTACGGAAATCTTATAGCAGGCGGGATACAATTAAATTCAATTGCTCGATATGCTGGTTATATCAAATTGAATATACCGGCAAAGTCTCAAACAAAGCACAATGAGGGAGTCTTGCGGCAGGTGGCAAGAACTTAAGATCTTTGATGGCAATGAGTTCGAAATAGAGTAAATTAAAAGAATCAAACAGAAGAACATTTCTATGCTCTAGCCATTGACTCATAAGTCATAACTCATAAAACTCTGTTGCTCCAAATTTCTTGAAAGACCCTCATAGAATTGTTTGAAAGGAGTTTGTACTTAGATTTTTTTAGCATCTCCAGATACCTCAGCGGTTCTGAGCTAATCATCGCCAAAGCAAGTCTTAGTATTTAGTAAAGAACGCCAACTACAGCACAAGAAGAACGTATGAGAAGAACGGGTGAGAAGAATATAAAAACTCTTAATTACGTAGTTGATGACACCCCCGCCTTTTTTTTATAATTAACGGGCGCATCAAGGGGTTATGACTACCCTTATAATGTTATAAAAACACAGTGCGAGCATTTAGGAAAATAGGAGAGGATTTGAAAGGAGACACCGATGCACGTTGCTTTTGAACTTTTATGAATCGTAATACAGGGGAAAACAGGGTCAGGTAGAGCATTCCACATTCGGGTGAAATACGAATCTCTATACTTGACTGTACGTCCGAATTTGGGTTCAAGGTAAAACTGATGAGCATTATTCCTAGCGAGGCGGGTGTTGCGGCTAAATTGTTTCAGGGGAGGAATGCAACAGGCTACTTCACTAGAGCACTGTTTGTGAAAAAAGCGATAAAAAAGAGAGAGACGGGTAACGTTTCGACGATGGTCAAGAGAATCAATCGATTCTACGATTGAACTATCAAGTAGGCGCAAAGATGTTTGAGGAGCACCTGACCAGATATGGGAGTTATACTCCAGTTTTGGGCGGATGAAGGCCTTATAAATTGTAGCCAGATCAGAAGGGGTCAAGAGCTTCCTGCATCGTCTCAAGAAACCTTAGCATTTAGCAGCATTTTTGGCGACTTCAAATATGTGGTCATTCCAACGAAGATCATCGTTTACACACATACCCAGTACTGACAGTTTTTCGGTTTCTTGGATGCAGGTACCATTCATGGATAATGGCAATGGGGGAATGTTAAGCTTCAACGACAAGAGACAGCATTGAGTTTTCGAAGCATTGAATTCTACTCGGTTTTTAAGACCCCATGTAACAATGCTGTCAAGGTCAGAATTCAATGAGCTTATCATACGCAACCGTTCCAGTTCCACATCCGAAGAGCAGGGACGTGAATTTGGAAACGAATATGAAAAGCTGAAGAACGAGTCGTCAGCAAAACAGTTAAGCGGATTAGAAGTTTCAGACAAGAGATCATTTATGAAAATGAGGAAGAGAGTTGGAGACAAAACGGAGCCCTGGGGCACACCAGAATTTATGAAGTGGGTATCAGACTAAAAGCCATCCAATACAACTTGTATTGAACGGTCGGATTGTTGTGTCTAATGTGAGAGAGGAAGTCATCAATTGATGAAAAAATATTAAATCATTGCTAACCTGACGACCTGACCTGTATCTATCAGAGAGTACGAAGTCTACGATATTTCCTAGGAAGGCAAAACGCATGAATTTGTGACTTTAAAAACGTGAGATGTGGGAAAAACGCTTTAAGTTTTGAACCTATACCAAATTCAGAATAAAACGTTCAAAAGCGAGTTTTATCAGCTTACATCAAGCTGAATCATCGTTGCCAAGTCCATAAATTATGTTATTATCTACGATGCCTAAAAATATTTTAAGACCTCCTTTAGGTCTAGTACGCTGCTGAAACGATACGAAACATCATACAAAAATGACTTGACAAAATCGTAATCGAAAATTTTCACTCTACTTTTCATTACGCTGCGGCGAAAAAGGTTTTACAGGCTTCAATAGATTTCTTACCACAATTTTAACAACTCTCTAGGGTTTCATTGTTCGTTCACCAATTATCTCCCACAACAATAAACCCACTCTTTACTATTGTAATCAAACTGTCATAGCTTCACGTCGTGTACTCAAGTTTGGTACATTTTGCACGTGAATGAGGTTCACCCGTAAACGAAAACACTCCACTTCGGTCTCCATGTGGTTTCATGAGCAAGTTCACGAGTGAATGAAAATGGCAAATTAGTATGCTGTATGGGTTCACAAGTCACGACATGCTTCAAAAGTCAACACTATGTTAATGGAAGAATGCTTTTTGGAAGAAGAAATTAAAGTCTATTAAAAACAAAAATAAAATTTAAATGTCAAGGTGACAACGAAAACCCAAACAAAGAGGAAACAAAGATTACAGAAAATACATTATTGTATTAAATATATTTCAGTCTCCAGCAGACTGAATATTAATTACGAATAGGTATTCTTTTTTGTTTGTGACGCTTCTTCGTTTCATCGAATTTTCAAATGACACAGCGCTAAAGAAGTTTCACTTCAGCAATACAACACATTTTCTTGGTACTTAAGCCTTATACTACTCGTATGCAAGTACAATCACATGTATTAAATGGAGACAATAGTAGGGGAGCCCGGGATGCTAAATTTGCAGTTACTAAAGCGTCATGGGGACTTATTGGACTGTGAAGTTTACGTTCTAAAACGAAAAAAAGTGTATGGCAGTTTTCCATTTTAGTGGGGCGATGGGCGTGTATGAGCTTTTAAAAATGTAAAAAAAACAGTCGAATTGAAATACTCGAGCGCGTCAGATTTTCATAGAGTATACGCGCTTTGCCTTTTTGATAACCGATATACATATATTAACCTAACGATTTACTGGGGTCAAATGGGCGTAAAGAGAGGTTGAAAAAAAAAAAAAGTTATTCGAGCGTGTCAGATTTTTAAAGTGTATGTTAAGTGTACTCTAAAAAGTGTATATTTCAATAATCTGACAATTTGAGTGGGGCTATAAGTCATGGCTGATTTTTAAAAATGTAAAAAAAGCACGTGACCTTGAAATACTCGAGCGCGTCAGATTTTTATACAGAGCGATTAACTTGATGTCTTCGTCCTCCAGGATGATAATCTGACAATTATATGGGGGCGTACTCTTAGTCTGACAGTTTTAACTGATTTTTTATTTTTAAATTTCTATAGCTCAGCGGCATTTCATGGGATCGCTTTAACCGAAGATGTTTTTATCTCAAAATAAACGCTCTACAAAAATGTTCTTTGTGGCGAAGTCGTTACTCATACCGGCCAGGTGGTACGGGCCACTAAACCAGATTTTTCCATAAAATTCACGTTTTGTCGCAGTTATCTCGTAAATAACAAAAGCTACAGAAAAATTGTAAATTACAAACTTGTAGAAAATTAAGTTTTCTACAAAAAAAGTCTTTTGGACCAATTGCCAATATCAATATTAACCGATATATTAACCATCATATATTTTACATTTTACTGAACAATTTTACCTCAATTGCCCCAAGCAAAATGTCAGATTATATGTTTTCCGTAATCCTGATAAAATTACCTTCAAAATAAAAAAAAAATTAACCGCGCTAAAGTATTTCAAAACATCGATTTTTTTACATCTTTGTGACTTGCCTACTTACTAAGGCCCCGCTCATATTGTCAGATTATTGAAATATACACTCTTCTGGATGTAATCAACCTACCATCTCTTAATCTAACGCTCGAGTATTTCCGAGGATCGACTTTTTTTTACTAATCTGACGGGCTGCCCTCAACGAACGCCCCAACATTTAAGTTTCATATATGGTAGGAGTACATTACAGGGTGCAAGGTTTCTCCCCATATGATTTTCTGACGTGCTCGAGTAACGCGCAAAATCCCTTCCTGGGCTCCCCTACTACAATATAAAATAATGTGTAAGTTCCATCATTTTCTCGCTAACCAAATCCTGTACATTAATGTGTTTCTTTCTTCATCGTGACGCATTTTCGTTTCATCGATGTTTCTCTTCTAAAAAAGGATACACCGAGAAAAAAAGTGCAAACAAATTATATTCATCTTCTTGCATTTTTTTTTTTAATTCATTTTGCTAGTATAAATTACTGTCTTCAACAATTTAACTTGACTTTGAAACTTTTTTTAAATAACTCTACATAGATATTTACTGCTATGTTTTCGTTCACGGTTTGTTGGTGTGAACAACAACGAAAAATTTCGTTTTGCTTCAGTTTAGTAGCCCTTGTCTACACATTGCTAGGTTTATGACGTTATGTCTTTAGTTGCTAGTCAAAAAGAAAGGGACAGGATTTGCCAAAAAACAACACAATGTAATTTCTAGGCAGCGAACGATATAATGTCATGTGTCATGATTCATGAACATAACCACAAGCTAGGGCAATTATGTGGAAAGTAGAGAACACATCTACACATGACGAAAATACGGGAAATAAAAATCGAATTTTTCTTTTGATTCATTTGAAATTATAAACATATTGAAGACATGTTTTTTTGTATACCTTTGTAAGATCCACAGAGTTGACCCACCAATTGATCTATTTTAAAAATGTTTCTCTCAAAATTTACATTTCACATATTTGAAGCAGTAAATTGGGTTCGACTGTAGTACATGTATGTACTACATCCACAATCAATAACATTAGCTCAGCTCAAGAAAAGATAATGTCCAAACGAATTTTCTCTTTTCACTGACTAGTTTTCGTTTGCTCTCTTTTTGGACCAGAACTCATTCGGTTCGAACGCATCGTCTCTGTGTTTCTCGTTGTTGAACTTGTCACTTTAAAATCATATAAAACAATGGATCTTGATAAGATTCTTGAAGAAATTGGCGAATGCGGACGATACCAGAAAATTAATTATATTCTAATATGCCTGCCAGTGATGTTTGCGGCCGCCAATAGTCTGTCTTACGTATTTACAGCAGGAACACCAAGCTATAGGTTTGGAGATATTTATATGTTTTATTTATTGCCAACATACTAACAACAATTATTTTAGATGTTTAGTACCAGAATGCGAAAGCTTTCATGATTCGGAACTACGTCCACCCTGGTTGGTGAACGCAACTCCTGGTACCATAAGCAATGGAATATTTACACCCGAAAAATGCTTTCGATATGAAGTGAATGACTCGGCTATGGCAGTTGGCACTTGTCCAAAAGAAAAGTTCATTCAAACGAAAAAAGTACGATGTAAAGAATGGATATTTGACACACAGGAGAAGACTATTGTTCAAGAGGTGAGTTTTTTTTATTCAAATGTGATTATTCAAACTTGGTTTTTTTATTAAAAACATTTGAAAGTTTTAGCTTTTAATATTAAACCAAGCTGAATTCAGTGATTTTCAATAGTAACTAGGCAGTTTACTAAAATACCTGCGCCGACTTTAATATACTCGTAAATAATTCACAATAATAAATTACGACATACTCATCTAAATCTTCGCACAAGACTTTCGTTATTGCTACTAATGTTTTAGAACCGACTAACCTCACAAAAAAAAAAAAAAACCGATTTATTAGAAATAAAAAATTAATCTGTGAGATTCAAAGAATTTTTTTTCGAGGAAATTTAATTTAAAAAATTTTTCAAAATCTACCTCATTGCATAACCCTTTATAGGGTGATTTGCATAAAAAGAACTTGGCCTTGTAGGTCATTTCCCCCATTTGGCCCCATTTGGGGTTCCAAACAATTTTTTTGGCGTATATTTTTTCTTAAAAACCGAAATAAAGCTCGTTAGCTTCTTTTAACCAAAATCATAAATGTTAGAATTTAACGACTTAATTTTGGATTCAATTAACACGTATATATTTTGGATAGTTAATATGTTCATTATTTTTTCATTGATTTCAGAAAAACAAAAATATAAAACAATAGGAGAGTTCCAATAAGTCACATTGAGCAAATATTGATATTCCTTTTTACATATATGATTAAGACAAGGTTTGCAATCGTGTAGGAAAAAAATGGGCACGACTGGGTCGCACGAACTTGCGATTGTGTTCTAAATACGATGACAAAATCTTAAGGCTGAGTTAAGGTTTTGGTATTAGCTCTTCATAGTATATTTTGTGGTACAGGGTTGCCAACGACACATTAATTATGAAAATTGAACTAAATCACGCAAAATAATGAAAAAATTTAATTAAATATTCCAAAGGTTTCAACCTAAAATCTAAAAACGCCATTCTTTCGAAATTGCTAATACATATGCATAATGAAAATTTAATCAAAATCGTTGGACCGGTTTTTTTCAAAAAACGGTTATTTATTTTTCACTTTTTTTGAAAAACTGTTTTTTAAAAGTCAAGTATGAAAAGTTCTAGATCTTGCTAGAAGTTATTTTGGCAAAAAATTTTAAAAAAATCAAAGTTATAGTTTTGAAGTTATTTTTAAAAATCAAAAATTTTTAAAAAATTTATAAAAATTTCCTAAACTAAATTTTTTCAAATATTGATATGCAGTCTTTCTAAAACAGTTTAAGACTTCTGAAATCTAAAATTTCGTTAAGATCGTGTGAGCCATTAACGAGAAAATCGGTTTTGAAAAAAACGGTACTATGGGGGGTACCGTTTTTAGCCTTTTTCGAAAAAATTTTTTTACATCATAGGAAAGATAATCAAAAATTAATTCTTCACACAAAATTTTATCGAAATCGTTGGAGCCGTTTTCAAGAAAAATAAGTATTATCATATCAATTCCAAAAACCCCTCTTTAGACTGTCCCACAGACCCTAACTGCAAATTCTGAAGAAAATCGGTCTATTAGTTCAGGCTGTAGATCCATATACAGACTGACAGACAGACACACAGACACACAGACAGACAGACAGAATTGCAGGACCCACTTTTTTCGTATTCTCTTTCATTGTAATGTAATATTTAATTGTCATCTCAAAATTTTTTTTCTGCACGATTGCAAGACTTGCCTTATAGTACCTATAATCGCAAGTAAAAAACTTGAGATAACAATTAAATATGACATTACGATGATAGAGAATACGAAAAAGTGGGTCCTGCAATTCTGTATGTCTGCCTATCTGTTTGTCTGTATTTGGATCTACAGTCTGAACCCCTTGACTTGTTCTCTTCGCATTTTTTAGTTAGTGTCTGTGGGGATATCGATAAAATTTTATTTGAAGGATTATTTCTTAAAGGTCTTTCTTATGATGTAAGAAAATTTTTTGTAAAAAGTCTAAGATCGATACCCAACATAGTACTATTTTTAAAAAACCGACTTTCTCGTTAATGGCTTACACGATTCAGACGACATGTTATATTGATAAAGTCCTAGGCTCTAAAAAAGATTGCGAATCAAAATTTGAAAAATTAAAATTTTTGAAAGTTTTGCTAACTTTAAAAAAAAATTAATTTTTTTCAATATTTTTAAAATAATGTCTTTGATTTTTTTAATTTTTTTTTGTCGAAACATCTTCTGGTAAGGTCTCAAGACTTGCACTTAATTTTAAAATAAACTCATTTTTTAAAACAGTGAAAAACAAAAAACCGGTTTTTAAAGAAACTGCTATAAAGATTTTCATTAAATTTTCAGTATGTATTTAAAAGTACTAAAAAGAGGGGTTTTTAGATTTTCACTAGAACCCTCTGGAATATTTAATTGAATTTTTTTAATACATTTTGCGATTTTATTAGGTTGACATAATTAATGTGTGGTTGGCAGCCTTAATGCGTAGTTGGCAGCCCCGTACCACCAAATCTATTACGAAGAGCGGATACAAAAACATTGTACTCAGCCTTAAAATTGATATCGTAGTTAGCATCAGCGTTGCCACAATAGCCGCGTTTTATCGAAAATTTTCTATATTCAGTTATGTTCATTTACGATAAAACGATTTTTGGTTTATATTCATTTAGCACGTCACTTTCAATTTTAACTTTCAGAGTTGGTACCCTTGGCACTTGTTCTAAGGATAAAAAACATTAAAAATTTGCATTCAGAGGAATATAAATGCATACCTTTTATTTTCCATTTCTATTGTTCTCTATTTAATTCTCGATTCTCAATTTATTTGCCGCATTCCAACTTTTTTACTTTCGAGGTAAACAAATAAATGTCACTTTAATTTTTTTCGCAATGGCTGTGTTCAATTACATTCATTTTGTGACTCATGTTTTTGGTTGCCTTGGTTCTGATGTTCTTATGTGTTCTGTCTGATGTTCTTTTTTTCTGACCGATTGCGAAACTTTCCTTGAGTGTGTGTGTGTGTGTGTGTGTGTTAGTAACTGCGTGTCTATTTATGTCCCCACCAAGTCACCACCTGACTCTTCTATTAGCTATTAGGTGTGTTTCTTTACTGAAAATTCGCACGAAATGCACCGAAATTCGGCGAAAATCAGTCTAATCCCGTTCCGATTTTTCGTAGCAGTGCACAAAAAAGAGAGTGCTCTCGAGAGAATAAAAAAATTTCCCCGTCCTGCGAATTTCCGCCACCAAAATTTCTGTGGACAGAAATCGTGCACAGCCAAAACAAATACCACAACTGTCAAACAGACGTTTTTCCAAGCGTTGCGTTGCTGCGAATGTTTTGTTCAAGGCGTTTCTTTACTTTTAAGACAATTACGCTCTTTCAGAGAGTGTCTGAAAGAATTTTACAACCACTCCTTAAAAAAAAGTTTCTGTGCACAAAAAGTAAAGAAACAGACCTATTCAATCTGTTGTCGAAAATCAGAAATATGAACGAACACAAACCAAAGACTGCCAACCTCTGGGTGCCAAAAAAGAAATTTACCAACCATCCCTGTTGTGCAGTTAGCTAACTGCGATATTTATGTTCATTTAGGCTATTGACATAAGGAGTTGTTGTTTTCCCATGAGCGATGTTTTACTGAAATGAACATAACTGCACATAGAATTTCGATAAAACACGCCTAATGATACAAGTGTAACAAAAGTGTTACACTTTTCAATTATTTTATAGTTTTGTTACAATGTTACTTTTTTTACGTTTCGTTACACTTTTCCCGTAAAAATTTTTTTGTTTTTTTTTCGTTAAAAAATATTGAAAAGTTTAACTGGGAGCACTTTTCTCTTCCGAACTATTTGTATGTGAATTCTATAGTCTGCTTTACATTGAGACGTTCTTAGCTCGACGCTTTTCGAAAATACGTTAGAGCAAAGAGTGAAAGCATCTTTTTCAATCTATGTTTCTCTTTTACCCTACAGCATTTTCGAATTGCGTCGAGCTAAGAAGGTCTCCATGTAAAAGCAGACATAGTATTTTAGAGGGAACGTACTTAGTTACGCGCCGTTCGGGCAGCAGATGGCGAAGTAGGTCTATCTATTGATGAAAAAAAAAATGTATAAAAACAAAAATGAAATTATTTTATACAGAACTACGTCAGATTAAAAAGAGGTTCGATTTTACTAATGAAAAATTAAAAAATATTGCGCTTCTAGATCCTGGAAAAATAGTTTCTGAAAGCAATTGTATCTTGTCAATATCAAATAATTTCACGAATTTGTATGATCCCGAAAAAAAAAGAAAAAAATATGCACTGAGTTTAGAAAGTTACAGTCACAACAAAACTTAAAATATATTGACGACATTGAATTAATTTGGGGCCTTGTTAAATCTTTGGATTTTATCCACAAAATGAGCAATGTTTGAAAATGTTGTACAATTTTCCAAAAAAAATATTAAGCTTACTTCACAGTTCCGCTACTGCGAAACGTGTTTTTTCTGAACTTCATTAAATGAAAAATAATAAGGCGAACAAATATGATTTAAAAACAATTGAGGCAATAATATTTGCAAAGCAAATCAAAGACTTGTACTTGTAAGACTAATGAGAAAAAATGAATTTATTACATTTCCTTAGTATGTATGTATGTACATATATAAAAACGAAATGTGATAGGGTGTTCCTAATAAAGTTTTTTTTTCTTTTTGTTTTTAGTTAAGAAAACATGTTTTTATTATTATTGTAGTTTTTTTCAGTTTGTTACATTTTCTTTCCATTTGTTACACTTTTTGAAAAAAATTGTTACACTTTCAAAAAGACCTGCGGCAACATTGGTTAGCAAACAATCGCATAAGTTCGTGTAAATTCGCGACGAAAAAGAAAAGGCAGGCCAAAACACTCCTGGTACAAGCAAATGCAAAAACAGCAGCATTTGGTTGGCCTCAGACATGGAACAATCCAAAACCGGGAGGCTTGCCGACGCTTTCTGAGGTCAACGCGGCGTACCCCACAGGCGGATCACTAGTGTGAAGCAGAAAAGTGGGAGAGTTGTGATCGCTTCAAGATCACTACTCGTAACGCCAGAAATGGAAAGAAGAAGAAGAAGACAATCGCATAAGTTCGTGCGATCCAGTTGAGCAAATTTTTTTTTATGCTTTATGGAAATTATTTTTCTTGTTGCATAATTATTTGACAGCGATAATTAGTTTAAAAAAATATTTTTTATGGATTTCAAACTTTTTGCATGTACTAACTCGCCGGAGAAAACGAATTTTTATAGTGAACTTTCTGTAGTTGTAGTATACTAGTTACGCCATCTTTGTGTAAATACGTATATTATTCGTTAATACAATATAATGTAACCTTGATGGCACAAAGAGTTGGTGGGTAATCACACTCAGACGTTTTTAGGAAGACGCAAATAAGTGCGAAAGAGAAAGAGAAAAGAAAGAAAATGTATGAAACACGCAGCAACAGAAAGCCTGAATGTAATAACCCAAAGCTTTATAAAACAGATGGCGTTTAATAATTCGTCTAAAATAAAGATAACTAATAATAGCGTTTCCCGCGAATTTTAAGTTGTGATTTTTTTTTGTTAAAAATTAAATTGTGATTATTCAATTATTCAATTTTTTATAATTAATCATAACTAAGCATTTGTTAGATACATAGTTTATTTAATTATTTTTAAGTTTTTGGGTGAAAAAAGGCTTCGGCTCCAAATATCGACATTTCGAAAACGGAACGAGATATGCAAAAATGGTATTCTTCATTTCGACTTACTTTGGATCAATTAAAAAAATGGCATAAATAGCATAATGGAAAAACTGTTATTGTGAATAGATTGCACTATCGAACAATTAATGAATGTAATAAGCCCAAATTGGAAGATATTGAGACGAACAACTTTAATTTTCAGCTAGATGGTCCACACTTAGGGATTGCAATCCCGAGATTCGTGATCCCGGGATCCCAGGATTCAATTTTGAGGACATATTTTGCTAGTATTTTGGATATTCATTGAATACTACGAATTATTTTTTCATTGAAAAATGGAAAAACTTATTTGTTTGTTTATCTGTCGGATATTTTGTTTCCTCAGTATTACCTGAGTTTTACCCGTTTGTTTATTTTGAGAATGAAAAATCGGCCCTTAAAAGAATAAAACTAGGTTAGGTTAGGTTGCATGGGGGTGCAGCCTCAAGTGGCAGCACCTCACTCGGATCTCAAGGATCCATTGTGCTCTCCGAGAAAATCAGAGGATGAGGAGGTGGGAGGGTTGGAGAGGTAGAGGGTTGGGTTGGTAATTGGTTTATTGGGGTAGGGAACCCCCACTGAACCATTTGGAGCCCTGAGTAAATTTCAGGACGTTGCTCAATGGGAGATTAGAGATGTCGCCCAGTTTGTCGAAGAAGTATTCTCCGAGTGTTTTTTTTTTCCGAGTGTGGGAATGATCCTCCTCATCTTGGCATCCTCTACATAAGTCGGATGTGCTAATGCCTATTCTCATCATGTGGGTACTCAACAGAGAGAGCCGAGGTCTGCTTAGCTGGAGTAGAAATTCTGTTTTTTTTCTTGGAAATATCAGGCCAAATGTTTCTGGAGACTCGGCTTTTCTAAAGATGACCACCTGTCATTGGCGGTTTTTAGAAAATTGTGTTTGATTCTGTTTTTTTCTTGCTCTAGTCCAAACTCCAATTCGGGTCGCTAGTTCTAAAAGGTTGGGAACCACTGCTCTAGTGGCTTTAGAACTGAGGTGTTCGTTTCGCTGGATTCGAGTGCTGACCCGATTTTAGCCAGCTTATCCGCCATTTCATTACCGATTATGTCACGATGTCCTGGAATTCAGGTTAAACTTACTGTTTTTGTTAAGAATAAAACTAGTAAACTAGTTTTCGGGTATCCTTTCTCGTTTTGTAAACCCTATTGTCCATTGTTTTTTTTCCTTTTGTATTTTTGAATGCTAATATCGCTGCGTTCAAGGTCTAAATTTAAACTTAATTTTAGAAAAAAACCACTAAGTTTTTGGGCGTTTCCAGTTTAATATTTAAAATTTTCTGAAGATCAAATGATCAAAGCTCATAGAAATGACGATGATAAAAATCAAATCAGTTTGAAGCTAATAAAATTACTACACAAATCTCTTAAAAAAATAGAAGGTGTCAATAAAAGGTTTGCACACCTCTTTGTCATCGGATTCCGATAACAATCAGCCATCAACCAAGTAATTATTTTTTGACAATAAATCGCTGACAACGATATCAAGCCAATCCCGGGATCCCGGGATTGAAATATCTGTATCCCGAAACCCAAATTGAAAAAAACCTTTCGGGATTGCAATCCCTATCCACACTAAATGCCACACAAGCGTCGATACCATCGCTCTTTTTACAGTTATGGGATTTCTATAGCCGATCATAATTAGCCATCGAGATCTTATCATTTTACACCTTTGGACTTCTTTATTTGAGATTTTGTGTAAGACAAGGTCTGTATCAATGGCTCACAATCGGTTCAAAACATCAAAACAAGTTAAGTTATTAAGGGCAAAAATGCGACTTTTCCATCTCCAGAAAATTTCATTTGAAAAATAAGGTCCTGTAAAGCATATGGTAACTGATAAACATGAGCATTCTAATGACATACCCTCCTATTTACGATTAAATGAATTTTCTGTTCAAAATACCAATTTTTTTTTTAATAAAAAAATGAAATATCTCATTGGAAGACCCTGTCCTAGCTGTGCTGCCGACCCCGAAAGTAGGATATCAATCAGTACAGAAGAATAGAAACTTGAAAAGTGCACAACATTTTTAATTTTTAACTTTCAATTTAGTATTTTTGTGTAAAGGCGTACAAAGTCATCATTTCAAATTTGATGTTTTTTAAGATATATTCATGAATTTGATAAATTTTTTCTTATTTCAGTGGGGACTCACGTGCAACGAAAATGCATGGAAGTTAGCTTTAGTTGGAACGATGCATTTTGCGGGTCTGGTTGTTGGAACAGCTTCTTCAGGATTTTTTGCCGATAGGTAAATTTCTATGGACAATCACTAACATTCAAACAATTTATTGTTTCCTGCGTTATTTATAGATATGGAAGAAAAGTTATTTTCATAATTTGTATAGTTTTCATGGCCGTGACTGGTATTCTGCAAGGATTGGCGTGGGACTATGAAAGCTTTATTGCTTTTGCATTCCTAAATGCTGTCGGCACAGCCGGAGTGTATCCTTTAGCCTTCATAATCGGTGTCGAAATGGTTGGACCGAAACGAAGAGAAATGTCATCGATTGTGTTGAATTATTTTTATGCTGTTGGTGAAGCTTTAGTCGGACTTGCCGCATGGCTCACCCACGATTGGCAACTGCTACAAATTATCCTCTCAACCCCACCATTACTTTTCATTGCATATTATTGGATGGTTCCAGAATCTGTTCGTTGGCTTATTGCACGCAACGAGCATGAGAAAGCTAAAGAGATCATAAGGAAAGTTGCACAAGTCAATAAAAAGGAATTGTCAGTAGCATTAATTGCTTCGTTTCATAAAAATCAGGAGGACATTTGCAATTGTTCCGATGAAAAGCTTAAAATTACTAACAACGAAAAGAGAGAAATCTCTGTGGCTTTGAGAGATGTTTTCAAATCAAAGAGTTTGTTAATTCGGTACACAATGCTGTTGTACATTTGGTGGGTTGGTCTTTATAAGAAATGCAAAACATTTTGTCATCATTCAATTCAAGGGCTGTTAATGCAACCGTTTTCTATGGACTTTCATTAAACTCGACTAACCTAAGCGGTAACAAGTACCTTAATTTTGCACTTGTTTGTCTCGTTGAGATTCCTGGTTATACTCTAGCGTGGGTAAGTCGTATATAATTTTTTTCTCTTTATTCGATTCATTTGAGGTTTTTTTTTCAAGGTTATGCTGAATAAATTTGGCAGAAGATTGTCGCTGTCTGGATCGTTATTTCTTTGTGCAGTTACCTGTGTAGCTGGAGGGTATGTGGCAAAAGGTAAGAATATTCTTTGTCTCTCAACGAAATAAGGAGTAAAAAAATGCAAAAGAATCTCTCCTGAGGCCATCATATATAATTGTATTTAACGTACGGATCCAACAGCCCTTGGCTGTTAGTGAATCTGAAACTCGTCTCGCATAAAACATAATGTCGATCTCAAACGGCTCAGGGGTTGCTGTGAGAAAAATGTTCTACGGATTTTAGAAAGAACTTCAGATTAGTAAAACCTCCCTAATCTAATGACTGCATAAAAATTTATGATTTATTATTTTATGATCCATAATTTTTTATATAAACTTTTTGATTTGCTCTCAAATATCCATTCGGGTTTAAATTTATCTATCACAACAATGTGTCATGTATCCATTTCGTCTCATTTTAATTAGTAGCATTTTAGTATAAAACCATATCTTATTATATCATTCTTGCTTACTCTTGAATGGATAGTCTCAGGTGAAATAAACTTATCCAATGCTTTCATATTGCATCCTAATACATTATAGTACACTAAAATTTATCAACAGATATCCAATGGGTAATGATCACTTTGTTTCTCATTGGCAAATTGGGAATAACATCTTCGTTTGCAATTTTATACACATACACCGCCGAAATGATGCCAACTGTAAGTACATTTCAAGTTCAGGATCTGATTAGCTATATTTACTTTCACGTAATTGACTTTTTTCAGATTATACGAAGTGGAGGAGTGGGTTGTATGTCTACATGTGCGCGCTTTGGAGCAATGTTAGCTCCATTTGTACCGCTTTTGGTAAAAAAAAGTAACTTTATTTCTCATTTAACAGAAATAACTTATAGATTTTAGGGAATGTATTATGAATCATTACCGCTACTGATATTCGGAGTAATTTCTTTGTCCGCCGGATTGCTGGGCTTGTTTTTACCAGAAACATTTCAAAAAAAGCTGCCGGACACGGTTAGTATTATAAAATTGACCATTTAAATCAATTATTATTATTATTATTATTTTCTTATATTTTTCTAGGTTAAAGAAGCTAGATCACTGCTTTCTGATGAACAATGACAGTCATTTTAGTATGTATGTAAATATATTTACCGTTAATAATTTGATACATGAAACAAACTAATTTAATCTTTTTTGTGTTGTGTGTTTTGTTATATATCACTTGTTACAATTTCGAATAAATTAAATTTATTTAACGAACTCTTTTCATATATTTTTTTTTTATTTCGTCATACTCAGTTGATTATTGCAAAAACAATAACAACATATACAAAACTCAGTGGAAATAGTAGTGATGTGAAATTAATTTAAAATGGAAATATTCAAACAGAAAGTACCGCTTTCTTAGCAATATTAAATGACAAAAATTACAAGAAACTAAAGCTTTATTTTGGGGATTGGAAACCTTAACGGAAATGAAAAGTTCATATATTTTAGTTAGCGGGGAAATTTACGTAGACTGCATTAATTATTATTCTTTGAAGAAAATACGTTTTAGGAAAGGAAAATTTCTAATAAAATTGCTAAAAACTACTTAAGGGGTTAGGCCACCCTAGAATTTTCGAAAAATCGATTTTTTTTTTTTTTATTCCAAATGGTCCATTAGGACCTCAAAAATGATGTCCCAAAAGATTATGGCCGAGAAAAACCTTTAGGTACTCGGTTTTTGAATTTTATTACAAGGCCGTCTGGTCCGCAGTGAGCTCCTTTTGTGAGCGCAAGGGGGAAGGTACGTTAGGGAAGAAGAGCATGTATACGGCAGTTGTAATTGAAAATATTTATTTCCTGACTAGTCTAGACTAGAGTTAGATTTGTCGAACGTCTCTTTCCGGCATCGCAGATAAAAGGTATTGTAAAATTATTCATGATTTTCTACTACTCAAAACTTTAAACGCGTTTATCTCAATACTTTATTTTTCAAGTTGGCCGGACTCGTAACTCAAGCAATTTTCAACCGATTAACTTGAAATTTTAAACATGTCTTGAAATATACATTATCTATGGAAGTACGTAGGATTTTTTATATTGCGTAGTTCACTTGTTATTAACAGTTTTCTGACAATTTTCTAGGCAAATTTTGCACTTTTCACTTTAGAAGGGCGCCATTTGACCAAAAATCGATATATCGCAAAAATCCTACGTACTTCTATAGCTGTTAGTATATACAGGGTGTCCCCGTACTTCGTGTATTATCCTTTGGGGTGTGATTCTTGGTCATATTCTAAGAAAAAAATTGTTCTAAATTAAAGCTCGATTCTCAACTATGACATCACTTTTTGACAATTTAAAAAAAGGCTAACTTTGGTGTACCCTGACCTATGTTAAATTCGATATCTCTGTCAATACTAATGATAGAGACCTAATCTTAGACTTAATTTTTTGTAGAAATAACAATCTTTAAGACTGTATTTAAGTTTAGTTTGAGCACTTGTTATAATTGTATTTGTATAAAATACATAAAAGAAACTACTAAAAGTGCCCATATTTTTGTTTTATTCAAACAAACCTCAAATTTAAATTTTTTTTTTTTTTTTAATTTTACCCATTTTGTATTTGTTCAAATATCATAAAATGTATGAGTTTTTGAGTGCACTTATTGCTGAGTGTTTTTTATTATTGCTTTGTTAATCTGTAAAAAATAAAGAAACTCTATGTTTATCAGGCATTTTTTTCAAAAAACTTACCTCAAAGTCAAAACTTTGTTTCGGGAAGAAAATTTGAACACCACTTAAAATGAAAATCTGTCAACCCTAAACCTATGGAAACTAAACTTAAATACAGTCTTAAAGATTGTTATTTCTACAAAAAATTAAGTCGAAGATTAGGTCTGTATCATTAGTATTGACAGAGATATCGAATTTAACATAGGTCAGGGTACACCAAAGTTAGCCTTTTTTTAAATTGCCAAAAAGTGATGTCAAAGTTGAGAATCAAGCTTTACTGTAGAACAATTTTTTTCTTAGAATATGACCAAGAACCACACCCCAAAGGATAATACACGAAGTACGGGACATCCTGTATAATCGCAAAAATGAATTTGCTCATTATTATTTGAAAAATTGCATGAGCTGTTGGTCGGGCCGTGGACCTCAAAAAATAAAGACGTCGTCGCAAAAACGCTGCACAGCCGCCATTTTGTAATAAAACGCTTCAAAAAAATTATTGTAAGCTGTCATTGATATCTATATCTATTAGGGTGGTCCTTAGGAAAAAAAAAATTTGGGACGCCCTCCAGATTGGTTCTAAATTAGGAAAAAAAAATTCCCTAATTTTTTTCAAATTTTTATTCCTAACCCTTCCTGGCCCTATTCATTAAGAAGTTTTTGTTTTTCGATCATCCGTTCAAAAACGGCTGCTGTTATAAGAAAATTTTTTATCGAGTTTTTGTTAAAAACAAATGAAATGATAAATAAAAAAAAATCTAGTTTAATGTTAGGTCAATTGCCGTAGATATCTTTGAAAAAAAAATTCATGTCAAAATGTTGCTTACTTTTGGCGGATTGAGCGATTTTGAGCCTTTTTGTTTATTAACAATAGAGTATAAACAAATGATCTAAATTTTATCAAACATAAACGCGGCTGTAGAGTGTTCAGAGACGCTTCATTTGAGCCTAATTCGAAGTCCTTCCGTTGATTAGTTCAAAAATGACAGGAAAATAGGGCCAGGAAGGGTTAAGAGATAAAAATATGAAAAAATTAGGGAATTTTTTTTTTCATTTTTTAGAATCGATTTAGGGGGCGTCGCACTCAATTTGAAATAAGGACCACAATAATATCTATACATATAATAAAAAACGTAACTGTTTGTTTGCTTATTTTTTCAGCCTCTAGGGTGGCCTAACCCCTAAATATAATGAAAAGATTTCAGATTCTACAAATCTGACGGATTCCACAAAAAACCGCGAAAAGGTTTATGCATTGTGTTTTGCATAAGATGCGACAAAAGCCCAGGAGGAAATCTACATATATCCTTCCGTTAAGGCAGGATATCAATTTCATAAAAAATGGACTTAAGGTTCTAAAAAAGATTATTTAAAATCAAGTCAGTCACTAACTATTACCTACTTGTTATTGTGTTTTTGAAAGTAAATACTTTGTTCTTTAATTAACATTTTGCTTTGAGTTGTTTTGATGATCAATTTTTGAATTGTCAAATTTGAAGGCCTTCACTAATTCAAGGTAAGAACTTATTATTCCTACCACGGCCAGCACAACAAATTGATATAGTTTAGATATTACTAAAATTAATAAAAAAAAAAGTATAATTTAACTATAAAGATTGAAATGTGACGGAACGTTGCAAGATGATGAGTTTGGAAAGGGGGCATTGAAATTGTGACAGAGAGTGACATTAAGATTCGTGTAACGTAGGTTAGGATTTTGCTAAAACTGCTCCAGAACCAAACGGTCAAAATGTCGAACGTTTTTTGAAAACAAAAGTGGAACACATTTACGTATGTACTTCTTTATATCGTACCCTTGTTTCCTAAAAATGTGTACTATTGAATAGAATGCATGAATTGAAGGCTTTCTGAGAAACTACCAAAAACAACTTTCCTTTTATCTAATTTTGAATTCAGGATGAGCAATTTTATAATTTTCTCCATTAAAACAAAAAGCAAAGCATTGCTAGATCAATAGTTAGAAAACGTTACAAAATACGAAGGTGTATGGTGAGAAGCTCCCCAGCATTTTACCACTTAAGTTGAAAACCCCAACAAATCCTCATGAACTTTCAGATATCATTGAGTTTTCAATTGTGCTTCAATTGAAAAGTGTGCCCGGAGATCGTTCTTTTTTTTTTGCATTACTTTTTCTTCGGGACGGGGCACATAAGAAGCGTTAAGAAGTTACAAGTGATTATAGAAATTTAAAAAAAAAAAATCAATTAACTGTGACACGATTTTAAACTATTTCAGAGAAAGAAACTCGCGGAAAATTATTACTAAGTTCAATTGTTTATTTTTAGCTTTAAACTAGTATCTGTCAGATACACATATACAGTGAGAAAAGTGTTTTATTTTTTGCACTGCGACGTCACTGATCGCAGTGCTTTTGTGTAAATATATCGAAAGTGTTCGTGTTTATGCGTCCATCCCGGCCAGTCTAACCAATTACTATGCGTGACAACAATAATTAAATTTCTGGTCAGGTCACCAACTAAGTAGATTGCATAATTGTATTGTTGTTTCAAAAACCAATCAAGTGAAATAACGAACTTCAAGATGTCAATGTCAGCTTTAGGGGTTAGCACTGGCTTCATGGTCGGTTGTTGTCTTCTAGCACAGATCGCACGTAAGGTAGCTGGTCGTCTTTTGAAGGACGGCCTTGTTCCGGTGTTGGTTAATGAAGCTATAGCAGCTGCCGAGCTCTGTGCTTGTTGTTTCGAACTCATCATAAGTATTAATATTTTAAATAATTAAAAAAAAAAAATCTTAAAAATTTGTCATTTTTCTATTTGATAGTTGCGGATAATTTTGGCGTTGCAGCATATGCGGTATTTCTTTTCATCCTCACCGTCTGGTGGGGTAAAGTATGGGGGGATGCGTCAGCGTGTCCCTATACTCATATGGAAGATTTGCTCGAAGGAAAGATTTCATTGCGAGAAGTAGCATTACGAACTTGGGCTGAGCTAATGGGCGGATGCTGTGTGTATAGGATTGTTCAAGTTTTCTGGTGGTTCGAATTTGCAGAGACTCATAAGGGCAGAGCTTTTGAAGAATGTTCAGCTGATTTACAGGTAACAATGAGTGCTTGGCTCTTTTTTCGTTTTTTCCTCCTTTGATGGAAACTTTAATAGAGTAGACAAAAACAGCCCTAAGCAATGTGCTGACAAAAAAAAAAAACATTTCAAAAACTTAAAAGACTTAGAAACAAAATTATTTAATAACTTAAACTGGTTCAAGTCTGGTCTAGTCGAGTCAATAGGTCCGTTCGTTGCCAGGGTTCCTCAGGGTTGACCCAGGTTTTCATGACAACCCTATGAGTTGTCAAAAAAACCTGGGTCTTCCAGTCCTCAAAAAACGCTAAACCACAAATCACCACACATCCATGTCATTAAAAAAAAAATACATGCCATTTGACAGCCCTCTACTCGCCACAGCAAAAAGCTACGGCGAGTTTATGGAAAACCTAGGTCAACCCTAGGGCTCAAAAAACACTCAATTTGACATTCAGGGCGACTTTGGGTTTCTCAAAAAACGCTCTATGGCGACCACAGAACAACCTTAGGGCTTCAACGAACAAAACCTAATGAAACCGAAAAACAGGCTATCTTGGAATCTCAAAAATGTTTTTCCGCGAGTATCGTCCTCCAATAGTAAATTCATTGCCATGAAAAAATTTGGTTGTGAGAAATGCGCTAGGCCCTGGGGCTTCTTGCTCTGTTGCGCCATCCTATTAATTTTATTTTAAAATGTTGGTTAAATAACAAAGTAAGGTTTCAAAAACACTACAGTATGTGGTAGTAAGTGGCCTTAGTAGGCTCTTAATAATTTTTTTCACAAAATAATATCAATTTTTTATAAAATTACCCCTCCTACTACTACTACCTAAACGGATAGTAAAAAACGAATAAAATTCAATGCTTCAAAAACATAATTATGCCTCTTGCCGTTAGAGCTTACTATACCCAATTACCATTATTCATGAGTGGTACCTGCATCAACGAAACGAAAAAGCAGTCAGTATTTGTATAAACAACGACTTTGGTGGAAATGACCACATATTTGAAGTTGCTCAAAATGCTTAGGTTTCTAAAGACGATGCAGGAAATTATTCACACCTTCCGATCTGACTACAACTTATTAGGCCTAACTCCCTCCAAAACTGTGCCAAGATTTAGCTTATTTCACTTTCCAGGGAGTGAGTGAGAATCACTGCTGCAATGCTTAGTGAGTAATCGGAAAGCCAACTGCATTAACTCTCACTCACTAAATTCCTTTAGCTAAATCAATTTTCAATGGAAAGTGACTCACTTCACTCACCCTCGGGAAATTGAAATTAGCTAAATCTCGGCAGTGTCGTATAACTCCCATATCCGGTCAGGTGCTACTCAAATATCTTTGGTCCTACTTGATATGGTGCAAAACAGAGCGTTGCGATTGATCGTAGAATCGATTGATTCTCTTGAACATGGTCGAAACGTTACTTGCCTCACTCTTTTTTATCGCTTTATTCATAAACAGTGCTCTAGCGAAATAGCCATCTGCATCCTTCACCTGAAACTATTTGGCTGCAACACCCGCCTTGCTAGAAACGAATCTTTTTGCATTAGGAACGGATTGAGAATGCTCCTAGACGCCTCTGGACGTCTAGGAGCATTCTATTCATTCTTCTATTCAGTAACGTAATTGCCTTTGTTTATTTTCTTTTTCACATCTGAGTAACATGTGTTAATAGGTTTGTGAGTTGAAGCCCTAGGGTCGCCCTGGGGTCGCCACAAAGCGTTTTTTGAGAAACCTTAAGACGACCTGAATGTCAAATTGAGGGTTTTTTTGAGCCCTAGGGTTGACCTAGGTTTTCCCTCAACTTGCCCTAGGTTTTTGCTGTGGCGAGTTGAGGGCTGTCAAATTGCATGTATTTTTTTTAATGACTGGGATGTGTGGTGTTTTGTTGTTTTATTGTTTTTTGAGGACTGGAAAAACCAGGGGCCGAATTACGGCACACGCTATCGAATAAGTCGTATCGGAATTATGGGAATTTGGTATTACCGCTCACGATATCGAGTCATCTAGTACCACAATTCGGCATTCTCTCATCAGTAATCGATCGGAATTTCATTCGATGCATAAAGTGCTCTCTAATTCATACATGAAAGACTATCGAAACCATCTATTATCAATATTTCATTTAATAACACCATCCGAGTGTATTTTATGTTTAAATTTTCCGAAATTCTTACTAAATATTGTCTTTTTTTTTACAAAGGCATGAATTTTACCTACCAAAAAATAATGAAATAAGTATAAAGAGACACCAGCGACATCTATGAATTAATAGAAACTCGAAATTTACTAGTGATTATTCGATGATACTAGTACAATTGTAAAGAGCAATACGATACGAGAGGTCACGTATGCTGTAATTCCAAAATGGTTACTAACTCACTCGATCTCTAATGCCACTCACTCACTCGATATCGTGAGCTGTGATTCGGCCCCAGGTTTTTTGACAACTCATAGGGTTGTCAAGAAAACCTGGGTCAACCCTGGGGAAAGTTCAACGAACGGACCTAATAGGTTTGTTCGTTGAAGCCCTAGGGTTGCCATGGGGTCGCCACAAAGCGTTTTTTGAGAAACCTAAATTCGCACTGAATGTCAAATTGAGTGTTTTTTGAGCCATAGGTTTGCCACAGGTTTTCCCCAAACTCGCCCTAGCTTTTTGCTGTGGCGATTTGAGGGCTGTCAAATGGCATGTGTTTTTATTTAAATGACAGGGATGTGTGGCGATTTGTGGTTTAGCGTTTTTTGAGGACTGGAAAACCCAGTTTTTTTTGACAACTAATGGGGTTGTCAAGAAAACCTGGGTCAACCCTGGGGAAAGTTCAACGAACAGACCTAATGCTCCTTGAGTGGATTTTCACTTCAAATCGAAAAGTGGCTGTCAGCCCTCAGAATCATGAGAAGCGATCATTTTGCACCAAGAACGTGTGTAATTAATCGAGCTCTCAGTTGAATCTAGCTGTCACTAGTTAGTGTGGTATTTATAAATCGTTTGTATTTAATCACCCCGCATTTGAAATTTAGAATGAACTTAACAAGAGCCGGCACTTTCTCTAAGAAACGCGCTGAGTATAAATTTGCGCTAATGGCTTCAAATTAAAACAGGGTTTGAAAAATATCGGCAAACAAATTTTATCTCAAAAATATAAAAAAAAGCAATTACCAGGGATAATTATAAAATATTTAATGATGATCAGTGATCTCTTTTTGTGCGATGCTGTGTACTGTTGATAAAATAGACCTAAGACAGTTATTTATCCACAGTTCGCTAAATATTTTCGAAAGATTAAGAAATTAATCAAAAAGCAAATTGATCAGATTTTCCTATTGAGTCCCTTTTCCAAATTTCGGTGTCGGACTCATATTAAAGCGGAAGCGAAATATATTCGGGATGTTTTATTTGTACGTAGAAATCTGTATGCCAAATTTCTCTAAACAATCGCAAAAAAAATGAAAATATTTCAAACTTGTTCTCCACATTCGACTCTTTTAAACCATAACTGATGTTTGTAACTTTTTTTTTGATAAACTCTTACCTGTATATACTCAGGTTCATCCATATGTTGGAGCTGTTATCGAAGGTATAGCCACCCTCCTTTGCCGACTAGCATCAAAATCACTAGCTGAAACAGGACCACGCTTTAGCAGCATCATTGATTCATTTATTGGCACGAGCCTTGTTGTAGCTGGTATGTATAAATGTTTGCCAAGTTCAACCTGTAGTATAGATCTTATAATCTTAATTAAAAACATTCTTATGGGAAATACCTTATCTCAATAAAAGTTTACGCTTTTAATTACTTCATGTTTTCAGCATTCAACTTCTCTGGAGGTTATTTCAATCCGGTCTTGGCAACTGCCTTAAAATGGGGATGCAATGGGCATACAAATTTGGAACACATTATCGTATATTGGGTAGGAGCGTGTGTGGGAGCTGTGCTTTCGGTGCCATTGTTCCGTGTGCCACTTGTTCGACAGTACTTAATAAGGGAAGAAGATATCGTTAAAAAGATGAACTAACGCCAAAAAGTATTAATGTTCTGGCAAAGCGGCTCTTAAAAGTTATTATTCTGGCTTCAAGGAATTATTTGTAATGTATGTTTGTTATTATTGTGTTGTTGATTGGTTTGTAGTCAATTGTTTTAATGAAATAAATCGAATTTGGAGATGTTTATCTCGTTATTATTAATATTTGTTTATTGTTTATTGTTTTTTTTTTTAGCAGTTCATTCACTCTACAATTTTATTGAGAATCCAATGATTAATACACATAACGTGACCAAGAAAGGTATTGTACGGACTCATAATATACATTATGCTGACTCAACAGCATCCAAACAACCTACAAAACTACAATATGAGGTCTGTTCGTTGAACTCTACCCAGGGTTGACCCAGGTTTTCATGACAACCCTATGAGTTGTCAAAAAACCTGGGTTTTCCAGTCCTCAAAAAACGCTAAACCACAAATCACCACACATCCCTGTCATTAAAACAAAATACATGCCATTTGACAGCTCTCAACTCACCACAGCAAAAAGCTAGGGCGAGTTTATGGAAAACCTAGGTCAACCCTAGGGCTCAAAAAACACTCAACCTAACGCTTTATGGCGACCCCAGGGCAACCCTAGGGCTTCAACGAACAAACCTATGACATGCAAAGCATAGGTACTGATAATGCACTTTGCACTATCAGTAATAGCATAATTTCACCGATTGATCCGAAAAAGAGATAGTTGTGTACTGTCAGTGAAATATCTGCAATGGATGATCTTAACAAAAATAAAAAAATATTTTAGATTCAGAAGGCAAATGGCATGCGATTTTTGGTTTTTTTAAAGAAAACACTAGTTTTTTCATCGTTTTTTGCCAAAATAGTAAAAATAGTAACACTCAAAATGTCAATATTCGTATAATATGTACTATAGTTATAATCATAAGGAACATGTGATTCAATTTTGGTAAGAGTCGGTTAAATAGCTTCGGAGATTTTATCATCAAGCTACGCAAAAACGTCATTACGAGAAAAATTCGTATTCAAAGTTTTCTTTAACGAAAAATCGTGAAACAAGGAGACATAAACGTCACCCAAAAGTACAACTAGACTGATCGGATCTTTATTAGATTTTAGTAAAATACTTTTAAATATATTTTAAACTGAACAAACAAAAGTTGAAATTAACACACATTAAATTGAGCTTTCAAATTGAAAAGCAAAAAAAAAAAACCAAAACAAATACTTTTTTACGTTTTAATTTTTTTATTTTTACTTTGTAATCTTCGAATGCATTTCAAGCGGTCTACCGCTCATCATCAGCAACACGACTAAAAACATACATACATCAAGTTTGGCTTTGTACAAATGTAAATATGTACATAAACAATTATTAAGACGCTTCGTTCTCTCCATCCTCATCGTTATCATCAGTGTAGTGCGAAATTTTCCAAGGTACATAAATATGTATGCAAATAGGTGTGCGAGACGAGCCCCCAAAAAGAAAATGCAAATTTGTTTCTCTGTCAATTAAATTATTTGTTAAAAAACAAATCATTCATTCATTCATTCATTCATTCAATGTCGCTTTCCATTGGTTTCATTTAGGGCATCACTCATTTTTAAAACCAACAGAACACCCAAAATCGTTTCTATTCAGTTTAACGTAATTTCTTCTTTGTAAGTAAAATACCTATGGCTCTTAAAAAATATTCCTTGAAGAAAATTTTCTTTTTGACATTTGAATAACATGTTGTAGTGCTTCTTGAGTGGATTCTCAATTCAAATCGAGAATTGGCTGTCACTTCTTAGGATCATAAGGAGCGATCTTCACCAATGAAACGGTTTGAGAATGTTCCGAACTTCATTACAAGCAACACCCATAACCAAAACCAGAAGATACTAGTAACAATTTAGTGCCAAACCAAACTTTAGCTTAAAGTTTCGTCGTTATAACCGAAATGTTGTTATAACCGAAGTTACTATATGCTAATTCCACTTGTTATTAATTTCACACCCATTTTTTCGTTTTTTCTGAAGGCGAAAATCGATGTTTTCATTTCGGTCACAAAAATTAAAAAGAAGAAAGAAATCATCTCAGGAACACCTTAAGTCTGTATCTTTTTTTCTTTACTCACCCGGGATCCCACGGGATCCCGCGGGATCCCGAAACGTGTATCTTTACTTTTTTTTGACGTAAAATTGGCAGAGCTTTTGCTTTTTTGTCACTTCCCCTCCAGTAAGAATTCACCCGAACAATTTGCTCGTGCACTTTCTTGCTTGTCAAATCGGCTGTTTGTGAAATCAGCTGATCGAAACATTTCGATTGAATTCAAATTTATATTTGAAATTAAATGAAAAATAGAAAGCATAATCTCTCTTTGTTGGTTTGAAAATTCAAAATAATGTTAAATATGCAATGCAATATTGCTTTGAGCTCATTTTAGCACGTTTCTGAAACAAAATTGTTTGTATGTTTTTTACATCTCTACAGAGAGTGCATGACAAATGTCATTCAGCAAGAAACATCCCAAAAGGCGTATCTTTACTTTTCATTTTCGGATGGAGATTACAAAAACAACATTAAAAAGCTCGAGCCCAAACTTTTTCCCGGGCTTTTTCCCAAACTTTACCCAGAAAGTAAAGAAACAGACCTCTTGTATTATCGATTATTTGTATCTAATGTTACTTGCTTACCAAGGTGAATTTTGTGCTAGCTCTCTCCAGTTTTGTATTCTAAGTCAGTTGAGGTCTTCTTCCTTCTTTTTGCGCCATCTACGCCGAGGTCTTCACCTTCCGCGAATTCCCTCCAAAGTGCTTTCGCAAACCCGTCGAGCCGGAGGCGTTGATGTCCATCCGCCCAGACTAGTATATCAATGATCAAGAAATCTTAGTTTTTTTTATTTGATTGAGATCTAACGAGTGAATTCATAAGTAGTTATCTTTAGGCCTAAATAAATTAAGATGAAACAAAAATGAATTAAAAAGAATTGAAAAATGTAGTAAGTACCTATAGTCCCTGTCTCGCAGTCTAGCTTGAAGCGGGACTGCGAGACAGGGACTATAGGTGCAGCCCACTGGCTGTCGCTACTAAATTTGTTTTTTTTTTTTTTTTGTAATAATAAAATTAAAAAAGTATCTATTTTTTGTTTGTGTGTCCCACTGACAAATGAAAAAAAACAAGCATCAAAAAACACAATTTAATTTATGTTATTAGGCTCACAATTTTTTTTCCTCCCCAATTTTTTTCTAAATTTACAAATAAACACAAAATAGACCTACTTCCTTTAATTTTTTTCGTAGACTGATAGGTACCACAAATCCGTTTAAAAAAAAGGTTTTTTAAAAATTTACTCAATTTTCTATTTTTTTTTTTTTGCTGATTGAAATTCGTTAGCATGTTTGATTGTTTCAATTATTTTTAGTTTATTTTATTCATTGTTAATTAAGACGTTCTCTAGTTTTTTTTAGTTTTTTAGTTTCTTTTTAATAGTATACTCTTCTAATTTAAATGTCTTGCTATAATTTTTTCGTTATTACTATTCTTACGTTATCTCTGTGCTGGTGTTGGTGTTATTACTAACTACTAACGGTGTCATTAATGATGAAAAGCTAAGACAAGTGTGTACACATGTGTTCAGTACTTAGACTACTTTTCCTCTGAAATGCAAAAAAAATAGCAAGACTGAAGTAATCAAGGTCTTACAAAGGGTTGCCTTCATTTTTCTATAGAGAGAGTTTTATTTTTCATTTTCCCTTCTTAGCTCAAACAAGGACCGACTGGCTAGATTAATTATCCGTTTGATCTCAAGACTGCTGTTGCTTTCCGTGTCTATAGCAGTATCGTGTAGTTTTTTTCTAATATTTTGATTTGTTCCAGTCACGAGCTATGTGGGCAAAGCTAAGTTTTTGTTTAAATTAAGCTTTTGGGTAGCGAAAAGATATCAGTAAGTCACAAACATCACTTCTACGTATCGTCTGAACATCATTCAGCTACAAAAGCTAATTGCCGAGTATTTTGTGAAAACCCCCAGCAGTAACAAAAAAAATGCCAACCTTCTTTATTTTTATGAGTTTTTCGCAGAAGTTGGTTTCAAGCAGATGAGTGCTTTCTTGTTTGCATTGATTTTTAATTTCCAAAGGTAGGCTTTTTTTTACTAGATAGACAGATAGAACCCTCCGCGCATCCCTTGGTTTTCGTTCTCGATATGCTCTTCGCTTTTCAGTTGAGCGGTAAGGAAAAATGAACCTAATTAAGATCCATTATTCACTTTAGGCTTGATTTATTATCCTAAAAATAAAATAATCACCCTTATTGCGATAGGCGTTTCACTAAAACGCCTAAAAAATGACAGAGCTTCAGCCGCTATAATTTTTGTTTTCATAAAAATATAAGTTCAACCCTCTGTATGTTTCTCATTGCTCTTACGATTCAATCAAAAGTTATTTTATTTAAACGGCAATTGTGGCACCTAGAGATAAGTCATCTTATTGGCGTTTTATTAAAACGCCATTCATAATAAGGGTGAATAAAAAAAAATCTGCTACTTTTAACGAAATTATTCACAATTTCCTATTATTTATCTTTCAAAAATAAAATCTTTGATGCTTTTCTTTTGCCACTCGTTCATTGTTGAAGATTGTTACGATGGGACCTGTTATAGGAGCGACTATATGCTTACGGTTATAGTTAAGGAGGAAGGTGTTGAGCGAAACAAAATTCAAGAACCAGCGCAATAAATACAATGGTCGGCACTCAAAAAAGAGTCATCACGAACTATATTAATTCAGAATCCCCTATACAAAATGGAATCAAAATCGATGAGCTACAAAATACAAAATGAGTAGACAAAAAATTGGTAACAAATTCTACACATTGTTTATTATTTAATATAAAATAAAGTTTAATAAAAAATATAATTTAAATGATTCATGTATGTTTAAACATAGAAGAAAATCCTTGTTCTTATTTACATCAGGGAAAACAGTAGGAAAATGATTGATCTATACAATCTTGTCGTATCATGTCGCAACGGCAACTTTAGCCCGCTTTTTACATTTCTTCCGGGTAATAAAGACATTTGCCGTATGTGTATCAACCGTTTCAATAACATAATCTTTAGAACCAAGTGAAACTTTTCTTGAGATGGTTGAGCTATCGCACTGCGATCCATTGCTCTGATTAAGTGTTTCTGCGATGGTTAAACTATTGTTGATATTCGATTCATTTCTATTTGAATGTTCAAATGAACATTCTCCACCAACCGATGCTTGGGTATAGGTTGGAGATTGAAACATTGAACGCAATCGATCATCAATTTCTTGATATTGTGCATCTTCTTCATTCGCATTGTAAACAGGTGGTGGGTTATCAGGAAAAACATCGTTTAGAAATATTTTATGGTGTGTTGGAGTTAAAGCAGTACTTAGTGATTTTTCGTGGGAAGGTGATTGATTATTTTCTTTTTCTGTAGAAAGACTTGGTTTAGCTAGGCAGTTGTCAAGATTCGTTTCCGGGAGGCACTGTTTCCTTGATCGTTTTGAATGAGCAACTGGTTCATCACATTCAGATAGTTTTCGTTTTTTTTTCTTCTGAGATTTCTTATTGCTCTTCGTCGAGATAGAGACATTCAAAGACGTGTCAGTTGAATGGGAGTTATCTGTTAATGTTTCCGAAGTTTTCTCGCTACATCTCTCAGACCTGTCCACTGCTGTGAAAGAAGATATCGCATCTTCTGCAGTCACATTGGTAGAAAATGATGCAGAATGAATTTTATCAAGTATTTCTTCAACATGATTTAAAGTTTCCATAGGATTCACAGGCAGCTTTGTTGGAGACATTGGTTTCGAAATAACAGGGTTGGTGCTTTCTGCATTTGGTGCAATAACTTGTTTAGTCTTTTGTTTCTTCTTTAAGTTCTTCAAATCATGACTATGACCGGAAGCATTAACTCCAGTTTTGCTTACGTAATAATGTGTCGAAGTTGGCAGAGAATGATCAACATTATCCCCGAAAATATCAGATTCCCCTGAACTGTCGCAATACTGTATGATCCTTTTGTATTTTTTCTTATTTTTGGTTTTGGGGTTTCCACTATCGGGAGAGGGCTTATCCTTTTCCAAAGATATTGTTGTGTCGGGCTCATAATCAAAATCAGGAAAAGTTGTGCCAGTCTTTCGTTTTCTTCTTTCAGCACTAATCGCTGTATCTTTAGGTTTTGCAAACTTTTTCAATTGGCAGCCATTTGTACCGTTTGAGAGGGAAGGGGGAATATCTTGTTCATCTATTTTCTGATCCTTTAGCTTTCTATGTTCGTGTAAGGAATCTACTGAGCTTTGCAAAGCACCTTGCTCTTCAAAGTGAGAATTGGATCTACTTTTTGATTTATAACAAATATTTTCAGTCAAGCTAATGTTTTTGTAATCAGTGGTAGATAGTTTTGTACTGTTCTCAATGCTATTATCGTTATGTAATTTTACTTCTGTACAATTCAATGTAGTCTCTTTTTTTTCGTCAATTTTTTTCTCATCGACTCCATTTGCAACATTTTCTATTGCTGCGTCAATTCGTGTAGTACAATCTTCTTTTTTAAAATCTTTAGCACCTTCCGACAAAACAATTTTTTCGTTACTTTCATTTGGCTCTTTTAACAATCGTGTCTCCGAGTTCAACATCAAACACCTATCACCATTCGTTACACCTAAAGAAACTTCTGATCTTTCTTTCGTAATGCGCTCAAGTCCTAAAACTTTTGTTAAAGTTTCTTCAACTTCGTCCTCAACTTGAAGAAGTTTTAAATTTGCCGTTTCTTTTTCATCAGACAGTTTTCTTAATTCTAAATTTTCTCCTTCTTTTTCAGTAGCGTGCTCCAGTTTTTGCTCAGAAAGTCTTGTCATTTGATCATCTACTTCAAGCTGTTGTGTATTATGTTCTATTGGGGACTCTTCAATGGAACATATCTTTGGGGGCTGGTTACCAATGAAAAGGTTGTCCCATTTACATTTATCATCATCATCTCTTGCATTTTCTTCGAGACAACTCAAATTACTGGACGATTGTGTCCGGCGCATGGAAAGTTGTACGAGTTCATTAGAATAGAAACTATGCCCTTCTTCTGATTTTGAGTATCGGCGATTCTCCACAATTCTCGCTAATGTACTTGAAGAACTAGTAACGTCATCCGGCCATTTTCGAGGAGTTTTCAGCTTCTTTCGACGCCCAGAAGAGACATCTTCGGATGTTGGTTTGTTGATTGGTTTAAGTAATGTTTGTGGTGAAATCAAAGAGCGACGTGAATCAACTGTTTCCAGCAGATATTCGTTTGTGCTAGAAGCTTTATAGCTATTGGATACTATACTTTGAACTTCAGACGAAGGCAAGTCATTTTCTTCTAACAACAACTTTTCGGTTTTCCTTGCGTCCAACGTCGACAAGATTTCACAGCTCATTGTCACCTCCTTTTCTTTACAATCGCTTGCTTCGTTTAACATTTTTTCTTTTGATATCTTATCCTCTGTTGTGATTTCCGGAGCTCTGTCATCTTCGTTACCATTTTCCGTGAAATTTTTCGGTCGGCTAGGCAAACTAGATTCACAACCTTGTAAATAATCACTGTCTTTCATTTCATCTTTGCGGACATTCTCAGAACTAGAATTTGTTTCAAGTTCGTCGGTGTCATCATTCAAACTGGTGCTTTCATTTTTGTCTAACTTTCCATCATTCACAGGCTCGATGTCACTAAGTGGTAATGAACTATCCGTCATAGCTTTGATGTTTAAATTTTCGCTTTTATTAAAGATTTTTTCTTCTAGCTTTTCGTTCCTCTCTCCCTTTATTGTATTATCCTGTACATTTGATAAAATAACCACCTTATTCTTGTCGATGCAAAGAGAATCGTCTTCTTCAACCGTACATGGTTCTTTTGAAGGATAGTTAGTATTTGTTTCACATTGAATTGCACTTAGTACTTGAAGTTCAACTGCGTCGTTGTGAACAGTCGTTATGTCATCACATAAGCTAACTGCGGCTTCAATTTCATCAAAACATTTATTTAAATCTACACATGATTCTCCGAATTTCATTCCAGTGTCAGAAGAACAGAATTTTTCAATGTTAGATGGCTCTTCTAGAGAAGAAGCCTTCACATTTTTGTTCTCTTCAATTGCACTACTTCTTTCTTCGATTTCATTATAAACCGCGATAAAGCCATTAACAGGCTCTCCCTGAGTTTGGTCTTGACTTATCAAACTACAGCTAGTGAAATTATTTTTTTCGTTGCTCGAAGCCTGTGACACGTCAGCCTTGGCTTCGTCTATAAGCTGCTTTCCTTCACTGGCAGCGTTTTGTGTGCACACATCAGCCTGACTATCAACCTCTGAGTTCAATTGGCCCTCTTTATTTTGTACCACCCTGTAAAACTTCTCTTCGAAATTTTCAGCAACTTCAGAAGAATTTTCACACTCGAAGTTGTCGTCACTTGATAACGTCTCCATTTCAACTGCCGGTTGATCATTTGTATTTTTCACATTAACATCATTTTGTTCGCCCAATACAAAAACCTCGCAACAATTCTTTATTTCTTGATTACGTACATCTTGGCAGTTTTCCTCACATGATTGTTTTGGTTCAAGTTCTTGTACTTTGACAAATTCTAATGACTTTTTGTTGGATTCATTCTCGTAGTTTAACTGTTTCACCTGCGCTTTGCTTTTCATCAGCAAAGTATCTTGTACGGTCGACTCTCCATTCACATCATTCGTTTTCGGTACACTGTCATTGTACTGCTGTTGATTATCCATTATATCAAATTCATCTCCTTCGTCGTCTGATATGTCATCACAGTGTAAGAATATTACCTGATCTTGGTGCTCCTTCAGGCCATTGGTTGAGTGTTCTTTTCGTTGAGGTACCTTTACTGGTGATTCATTGTCATCAGACCACACTAACATTGGGCTAGATCTGACACCATCTTTTACTGACCTTCTAGAGTCGATATCTTTTCGGTCATGCATTGTCTTAAGACGACTGTTCCTGGAAGGTTTTGAAACACTGTATAGTTTTTCACTTCTAGCAGATTTATGTTCTTTCGATCGATGGCGGCGATGGTGTTTTCGTTTGCGATCAGATTCTGGTGATCTTTTGTCATATTTTGGCGATATATGACGACGACGGGAGTTATATTCCTTGGCGTCACTTCTAGCTCGGTTACTTGGAGAGTGATGCGATCGCTTTTCTTCTTTTCTACTTTCAACTGTAATGAAAAAATAGTTGGAGCTAGACTCGGCAAAAAAAATCATTCATTACTTACACTTTTTAATGTATCTCCTCTTTTCATCGTCCATTTTACATTTACTTGAGGTTCCGTTTCTTTTTGCAATTTTGTCCTTATCCGTCATTTCGTCTTGAATTGATAAACTACTCTTTTTGTAGGTTTTGAGCTCGTCAGTCATTTTGCCTATACCATTCATAGGTTTCTCTATAGCATTTGAAGAGTCGTCAGATGCAATCGAAGAAAAACTGTTTTCTGAATTCACAACTAAAACATCTTCAAATGTAAAAGACTCAATATCAATTATGGGATTGTTCACACTGACAGAAACTCCTGCGTCCGTACACTCATCATCTTCACTTGAATAGAAACTCGAATCTAATTCTACAAATTTAAAGGATTTTTGTTCCTTAGAAGTTGTTGCTGTGTTATTTGTGATATCTTTTTTAGATTTTTCATCTGTCGCATTATTTTTGTTGTTCTCTTTTTCGATAGAACTATCTTGGATAACCATTTTATTTTCTATTACATCTTTTGACGTTGAATTTGGTGATGCGTTTTCATTATCAGCCCCATTCAGCTTTGGGATTATTGGCTTAACAGGGATGTGTACAAAGTCAACTGTATCATTAGAACACTCACCTGCAGATGTTACAGAATTTCTTCGATTTGCTACCGCCACAACACTTGCGGCGGGCGATGGTCCAAAAAGTTCTTCAAAAAATTTTTCATTAGGTTGTTTGATTGGCGTTTGAAATTTAACATTGCAATTTTCATCCATTTTTGCTAAATTGTTCAAATCAGAGTGTTTGGCGGCTTCTAGGTCATCATATAAATCATTTGGCTCTTCTACTTCATTGTTTGTCATTGCTGCATCATCAAACAGAGCGTCTAGAAACTGATTGGATTTTTCAGTCGCCACTTTTTCTGGATCTTCTGGGTTCTTTTTTTCGTTTTTGCTTTCGGATAGTTTATTTTTTTTAAGCTCCTTGGCGTCTTTCAATATCTCAATTTGAAGTATTTCAATTTTTTGATGACCTTTTTTCTCATTTTGCTGATTTTGAGTGTGTTTAGAGTTGATTGCATTCTTGGGTTCGTCGTTTTTGATTGGTTTTTGGTCTTCAGATGTTTGTCTTTTTATTCTTTCATTGGTATAGTTTTTCTTCCTATCCCAGCTTCTGTCTGAACTGCAAATTTGAAAAGAAGATAAATTTCTTGGTATATAAAATAACAAAAAGAAAAAGCATCATTTTCAAGCACTGAAAAGACAAAGCGAGCTATGGCTTTCTCTCCATACATCGTTTAAAAGAAGCAAAAGAATGTCAAGTGATAACCTGGGAATAGCCTGGATAATATGGAGATACACTGAATTCACTGTACTACGATGAGTAAAAAATTTTTTTTTAAATATTAACAAAACAAAATGTTCGGTTATTGATGGAAACAACTCAACCGATCAACCCTAAAATCTATTATAAAACTTTAATGGACTCTTGGCAGACCTTTTTTACTTATGGTATACTTATTTTTTGAGAATATACTCTTTCTCTTCTTCACTCTGAAGTGATGTAGAAAATACTTAGGTTAGGTCAAGGGAAAGCGGCTGTTAGCTCGGCTAACACACTTAAGTCCGTTGGGCCCATTGTGATACCACAATGGATCTAACGTATCCTTATCCTAATGGAACCATTTCGAGCTTACAATGAAGCGGGAGAGTCGCAGCGCGTCGACGTGAGTAAGATCAATACGAAATACGAACCTAGGCGTATCCTACATTTGTGAGCTAGAGCTGGGCAGAAAAGGTGGGAAATTGTTTCCTCCTCCTGCTCCTCCTCATCCATGCAGCTTCTGCAAAAATCATTTGAGACGACTCCAATAACATGATGTGATGACACCTATCGTCGCACTAATGTGTTTTCTTTTGACAGAGATCAAGTCGTTCGACCGCTTAAGTTCTAGTTTGGGCCAGATCTGTTTCGTTGCGTTATACGTTAAACTGCTTGACCTTCTCAGATTAGTTTTCTTGTATGAGTCCAGTTTGAGCAAGAGTAGAAAATACTTAAAAAGATTCCTTGAAAGTTTGCCCTTAATATTAACATTAAAAACTCCACCAAGGCGCTCAAAGAGTTGTCATAACACCGAAACTATGACTACATATCTTCTTCGAAACTCTACGGCTCAGAGGCTTTTTTAGGTAAACTATTCGTCGATGTAGGTTTTATTCCAAATTGAATGTTCTACAAAACGTAGCAGCATTATAGAAACTTATTATTTGATTACCCTGATCACCAGCACCAGAGCACACATTATGAGTAAAATTTATACATTCGGAAATGCAAATAAAAAGAAAAGCTTCAAATTTTCGACCAAAATTTTCTTTATGATTTAACAACTTAACAATAATTCTAAGTCAGAAACTGCAGTTTTTCGTAAAACCAAATTGAAAACGATTTTATTATTTGCAAATCAGGATTAAATTTGTTTGAAAAAAGAATTATGGTTGTTAAGCCTGAACTACATCGAAACACAAAGTAAAAAGTTTTCTAAAAAAGTCAAATGATATTCCCAACTCCTCTATCAAAAACAAATTTGTATATCTTCCTCTCAGTTTTAAAAAGTGTATATGAAAAAAGCTCGCACATATCGAAGCTTTCACTTTAGGCAATTTTTTTAAAACAAACACAATCAAATAATTTTGTTTATTTTTCTTGACAGGTAGCGCTTTCATCACTTAAATCCTGTAGTTTTCATAACAAAAGCTCTTTCATAGTTTCAAACCTATTTTGAAAATTTTAAAATTGAAGTAAATGTCAACTTTGTTTTCAAATTTTAAAGTAAATTGAGGCGTATTCAATTAAAATTATTGAACATTAACCATAGCCAGCTCCCAAAAACAGAAATTTTTCTTTTTTGACAAGTTGGTTATTGTTTTGCTTTGAAATATTTAACCGTCAAAAAGCTTTTCGGAGTTTTCCTAATGTTGCCAACAGGTGTCACGCAGTAATATGTGTGTATTTTAAAAGCTTTGACTTTATTAAGTTTTTTACTTTTTTCACTTTGTGTTTCGATGTAGTTCAGGCTTTAGCCACTGTAAAAAAAAAGACGAATATGATAGTTAATAATACTTGTTTCAAAATTCACAAGAATTTACCGTTTTTCGATGACTTAAGTCTTTTTGATCCTCTCATTTAGTACTATTTATAAAAATCTTGTTTCATAAGACTTAAGTCAAAATATAAAGCATTGTCTTCAAGTTACAAAAGCGAAAATTGTTTAATTAGGAAAATAGGAGAGGATTTGAGCATTCCACATTCGGGTGGTGCGACTAAAATATGAATCTCTATACTTGACTGTACGTCCGAAAATGGGCCCAAGAAAAAACTTATCGGTATTCCTAGTGAGGCATGTGTTGCATCTAAATTCTTTCAGGGGAGGAATGCAGCTGGCTACTAGAGCACTGTTTGTGAAAAAAGCGATAAAAGAGAGAGAAAGACAGGTAACCAATCGATTCTACGATTGAACTATCACCTATCAATTTAAACGCTCTATTTTGTACCTTATCAAGTAGGCGCAAAGATGTTTGAGGAACACCTGACCAGATATGGGAGTTATACTCCAGTTTTGGGCGAATGAAGGCCTTATAAATTGTAGCCACATCAGAAGGGGTGAAGAACTTCCTGCATCTTGTTTCTATTTCCATGGTTTTTGTTTTTGATGCTAACAAAATACGTTTTTATTATCCACTGACATTGACCAATCGACGACATATTGCGACTTTGCGTAATTCAACGCGAAAAGATTTTTATTGCATTTTAAATCGACCTCTTAATCACAACACAAATTCCTTTGGCCTAAAACACAACTTTCAAACACTGATTTTCTTTTAACCTACAATCTCTTTGACCTTCAAATTTTACCGGTTGATAGACAATCTTGTCGACTTTGCAACAAAACATTTGTTTTGGAAAAAATAGTCATTCTCAATTTTGCATTTTGAGCACGCTCTCCATACAGTGGGCCCCAGTGTGCATCGTCTCAAGAATCCTAAGCATTTAGCAGCGTTTTTGGCGACTTCAAATATGTGGTCATTCCAACGAAGATCATCGTTTACACACATACCAAGTACTGACAGCAGGTACCATTCATGGATAATGGCAATCGGGGAATGTTAAGCTTCAACGACAAGAGACAGCATTGAGTTTTCGAAGCATTGAATTCTACTCGGTTTTTAAGACCCCATATAACAATGCTGTCAAGGTCAGAATTCAATAAGCTTATCATACGCAACCGTTCCAGTTCCACATCCGAAGAGCAGGGACGTGAATTTGGAAACGAATATGAAAAGCTGAAGGTCGAGTCGTCACGGCAAGAGATCATTTATAAAAATTAGGAAGAGAGTCGGCGACAAAACGGAGCACAGGGCACACCAGCATTTATGAATTAAGTATCAGACTTTAAGCCATCAATACAACTTGTAGGTATTGAACGGTCAGAAAGTTAGTTTCTAATCCAACGAAGAAGATACTCATCGATACCAAAAGCACGCATTTTCGATGAAAGAGCCTGATGCCAAACTCTATTAAATGCTTCAGAAATATCAAGCGCAATAATCTTACTTTCTCCAAAACAATGTAAAGATTGGTTCCACTTTTCGGTGATATAACAGAAAAATAAATCATTTCTGGAAATAGAATAAACAAAAAGTAAATGTTTATGTTGTTTCTATTTCTTCTTTTTGTAGAAGTTTCAAGTTTCACGACTTCTACAAAACTAAACTTTTTTTTTCTCTTCAGATATTTGGATTAAGGTTTTGTACCTTGCTTGTAATGGATAGTCTTTGATATTTCTACACAACACTTTGTTGATATTTTAATGGAATATTTATTTGCTATTGAAAATATGGTCAATCGTAGATGACTAGATGACGGAAAAGTGCAAGATTATAAGCGTTCAATAACCGCTAGTTTTTCTCAGCCTTCTTGTTTCGTTTTTCAATGTTTTTTCATCGTGTACGTATAGTAACACCATAAACACTTCCGGTACTCTAGCCATCTACCTTCACAATACAAGGACCGCTTTTTTGAATTGGGAATAAAATGATGTATAGAACCGCAAAGTACTTTAATCGTGAAGGTGGTTATAGCATCGGAAGTGTTCATAGTGTCATTGTATATATAAAGAATAGTAGACTAGATTCTCTTTAGTGGCTCCACCTTACGGCTCCGCTCACAGCTAGTATGTGCCTTTGCATATTGAAACGAAAATAAACTCAAAATATACATAAGTATATCCACACTATTATCATATTTAATTTTCGGTTGAACTCAAGAGACTTAAAACTCAAGTTGACTTAAGTCCCCAGGAGAATCTTAAATGATTCACAGACTTTGGTCACAAGGACCTAAGAGATACCCATCGAAAAAGTCAAAAAGTATTTAACTTATTATAAATCTTAACACTCTATACTATCTACTACTACTCAAGTAAAATGTGAATTAAACCAATAGCAGTCGACTGCAGTAAGTTTTTTGGCTATTTGGAAATAGACATGAGTAAAATGTGAATTCATCCGATAGCCTCAGCAGCTAGTGCTTTGAAAATTACTTAGTAATTCTATTAAATTATTCTGTTAAAATAATAGTATATAGGTGAAAAATTTCATTTTTTTTTTTTAAGCTAAGGACTCAATTTATAGATGCTTTGGCTTCTAAATAATAATGATCGCTTACTTTTCAGTCTTTAATTGGTCTCGTAAGTCTCGTGTTTTCTGTGTTTCATCCTTCCTTTCATCCCTTCTCCTTTCATCCCTTGTATAAGATGTATCCCTTCTCGAGTTGCTTTCTGGAAGTTGCTCACGATCTATGTTTTTGTGATCATTCCGCTCCTCGCCATACCTGTTTTTATTACGACCACGATCTTCCAAACAATCCCTACTCCTATTTCTACTTGGTCTTTCCGAGTGGTCTTTACTTCTTCTTCGACTTCGGTCATCAAAGTAATCCCTGCTTCGAGGTTGTTCGTTCTCACGAATACATTTTTCAGTTTGTTGCCTTTGGTCCGTTCTCCACTGTTTTGTTGTATTATCATCATTGATTTCTTTTGAAGCGGAAGCAAATTTCTTTGTTACAACTCTTCTAGTATCAAGATCTTTTCTTGGCTCGTACGAAAAGGGATTGACACGGAAACCTTCACTTGGAACATCCTTACGTGTATCGCTCAAGTCCCTATCTGGTTGATGTTTCTTTCGCCGAAAGCAAATATCATCTTTTCTGTTTCAAAAAAAGAAAAGAAAAATAAAAACCTACAACCGAAAAATACACAAATAACTTACTCTTTGCGGAGCTCGAGAATTTGTTTGTCCTTTCTTTTTATTTCAGTGCGAGCAGTATCGAGGAGACTTGCAAAATTAGTTTCTAATTGTTTTATCTTTTTGTTAAGTTCCTTTTTGTCAGCCTGAAGTTGTTGAATTGTTTCAAGTGCAACAGTATACTTTTCTTTCCACTTTAGGTCTTCAATTGCGTTCTTCGAGGGAAAAAAGGGCACATTATGAAATTTTTCCATGGAAACCTGCATCAACTTACTTTTTTTTCTTCTGCATGGAGTTCTTCCAGGTCTTGATAAATATTAAAATTTTCCATTATTTGGAAATAACTATATCATCGCTCAATGTTCCTTAATTGTTGTTTAAAGTAAAACTTATTTTATTTTTGCATTCTCGACAACACGGTTGAACGTTTATGTTCAAGAAAAAGAAAAGAAATGCTTTTTTTTCTTTTTTGTTTTCCTTCTGTCATTTGTCAAAAGGGCGCCAAAAAAATTGTTTTCGGACTTCCTTAAGCTGACTACACAATCTTGTTACCGATATAGGTTGCTAATAGCCGAGTTTTTTGTTGGACAGACTTTTGGGTTGAACGGCCAATGCTTGAAGTTTCAACACATCTAGTAATGTGAACTTCGTCATAGATGATTGCGTCCTTCTAAAAACCAAGATCTCCAAAACCGATCCAAAATTAAAAAAATCAATTATTTTTTCTTATAAATCGCAAATAGTGCATGAACTACTATTTTGACAGATTTGGGAAATAAAAATTTGATTCTTTTTTCCAATGGAAAACCACATCAGTTATTTTTATTATAACGGCCATACTATTCACTCTTTAAATTTAAACCCAATAGAAATAAACCCAGTTGTCAAATTTTTGTTTTGTTTTTTATAGTGCACGAACAGACCCAAAATACATCCGGATGTAAATACATAAACCCAACAGCACAATGCGGCTTAAATCCAATGGGTTTATTAAATAAATAAATAAATAGGGTGGCGCAACAGAGCGAGGAGCCCCTGGGCCACAGAGTATAACCAGAGAGTCAACTCCGGCAAGGTAGTGCCATTTTGCCTACAAGCTAAATCAAACCGGAAAACCGCACCCGGAAAACCGCACTGGCCTTCACTTCCCACAGATCAAAGTCAGTTGAGTTTGAAAATTAAAAAAATTTTTTTTGGTTGCAAAAAAAATCGATAATTTTTAATTTTCATACATCCTAGAATTTAGAAAAATGAATTTAAGTTGCAGAAATTAACTTTTTTTTTCATTCTGACCAGTATTTCACTGAAAAAGACAAAAATTAGTAAAAAATTTCATACCGATGCAGGCGTTTAGTTAAGTTTTTACAGTTCATACTAGTGAGCACAGAGCCTCAAACTCAGAAATAGGACGCCATATTGAAATATTTTTTGCGGGTGTTTCGGGTTGAAGGGGTGGAAGTGGATACTCTGTATTATCTACTCTGTGCCCTGGGCCTAGCGCATTTCTCACAACCATCCCTTGTGAGGGAATGGAGGGGACCTACAATTGTCTGCCGGTTCCGAACGGCTAATTGAGAAAGCGCTTTTCATGGCAATGAATTTACTAACGAAGGACCTGCCAGTTCCTCGCGAGAGGCGATACCTGTGAAAAAACATTTTTGCCTCTGGTGGGATTCGAACTCGAACCTCTGGATTAACAGGCGGACATGCTATCCATCACACCACGGGTACCACGGGTTTATTAGGAGTGAATAATATAGATTTGCATTTGACAATTGGGTTAATGCGACTTTGCATCCGGATGTAAATTTAAACCCGGGTTTATTGGGTGAATAATATGGCCGTAAGTCTTGCGCCACAATTTTCTAAAAAAAAACTTTTTATGTTGCATAGTGAACGCTCTTCATTTCATATCTTTGTACACTAATAACCAACACTTGCTGTCAACACGAACGAAATAGCCAAAAATCCAACTGACACGATCATTCGAAATATTTTTTGCAAGCTAAACAACTTTTTTGTACATATTTTATAAGGATTAAAATAATATTTAACATACCTAATGGACTCCACAATATCAGTTTCGAAGGTAAGTAAATTCACCATCGCATTGTTCCACTTAATTCAAATATCAATTCCTTTTCACAAAGGGATGTTTTGTATTCAAAAATGGTGCAACACGCGCGGATAAGGGAAAAACAAAAAGTAAAAAAGCTAAACAACCAGCAGCACCGCTATTGGGAAAGGAAATAATTGATCAGCCTTTTTATAAAACGTACTCCGAAACCTGGAAAAGCTTTATCACGGATATTGAGAGCCTTCAACGGAATAGTTATTCGCAAACATTGAAAGACTTGGTCAATCACATCGAAAAAGCTTACAGTGGACACAGTTCAGTTAGAAATATTCTTCCTGCAGCTGCCCTTCTGACCGGTAAATATAAAAGTTTCACTTCTATTAACAAATTCAGAACTCTCCTTTTGTTTTTGTATAGGTATAAACCAACCGGATCATCATGAACAATTTGAAACTTTGTCACAACACATTAAAGAAAAACTATCAGCTAATGTGTGCGTCCTTCAATCTCGGGACTGTCCGAGTGTTAAAGCGGCAATTGAAACAATGGTCTATGGTTTCGTAGAAGCACCCTATGAAGAAGATGAAGAAGATAGAGATCACAAGCGTTTGCGACGATCGCAATGCACAATGCAAGTGCTAACTGCCTGGTACAAGAGTTCGAATAAAGAAACGCCACTTGTAGTAATTTTGCCAGATTTCGAATGTTTTATTGGGAAAATTCTGCAGGATTTTATATTGATTCTGAGTTCGTACTGCGCTAAAATACCAATTGTACTTATTCTGGGAGTAGCCACAGCTGTATCAGCACTTCATAGTACACTCCCATACCATGTGACCAGCAAGATCAGACTCAAGATCTTTCAAACTCAAGCCGCTCCAGTGAGCTTGAATGAGGTAATTTGATAATTTTGTTGAAAAATCATCATTGCGATCAATGATCACGGATATCTTCAGATTCTGGAAAACGTGATACTCTCACCCAAACATTCCGTTCATCTATCTGGCAAATCCTTTAAATTTCTCACGCATATATTTTTATTCTACGATTTCTCCATTAACGGATTTATTCAAGGATTCAAGGTAATTATACAATGGTTTTTGTTTGATTTAGTCTGTTAAATACTTGAATTTTGTAGTATTGCCTAATGGAACACTTCTTCAAGGGCAACGCATATGCCCTTTGCACCAACTACTCATCGTCCCTCAAAATGAGTAAATCCCTTACTCACGACGACGTGGAAACCATTCGCCATTTACTATCCTTTCGTCCTTACGTCGAAGATTTAAATGACTGCAAGAAGGTTATAGCTATACTCACCGATGATGCGTATTTAAAAAAGAAGCTACCTCAACTTTTAAAAGACTGCCATTTGCATTTTATCTACCTCCGCGTATTTCTTGAATTTCTTACTTTTCTTGTGCAAAATCTACCAAAATGTCCACTAGGCAAGTTCCAGCGCGAGCTTTACTCCAGCTGTCTGTCAAAAGATATAACAGAAACCGTTGAATTTAAAGAATCGTGGCAAATGCTTTCGTTTATGTCGAAAGACGAGTTCGTTGGAACTATTTCTCGCGCCATCAAGGCAACAACTGATTTTGTCAACACTAAAATTAAGCATCTGGAGCTCGCCGAAGCTTGTCTTTCTACAATAAATGATGTGAGTTGTTTCCTCTTAAGCGGTGTTTAAAAAAAAAAAGAAATATAATATGTATACCTTTTAGAAACTAGACGCAATCAAAGAACTGCTAACTAAAGTTGTAATGGCCGGCATGGAGGCCAAACAACAGATCAAGTCGTCTTCAACTGATCTCAAAGAAGATTTGAAGCAAATAAGTCGTCACGAATTAAAGGAAAAACTATTGCAAATGTCTAAGCAAGACAAACCAGTATCAGATTTCACTAGGGCAGTGAATGAGATACTGGATTACATTAAGACTAAAGTGGTAGAGAAGTTTCTCAAACCGCTTAGCAAAGCGCCGCCACTGCATGAATTGTTTGTATTTTCGGATATTGCAAATGTTCGAAGAAACATCATTGGAGCCCCACGAGCCGCTTTGCACATGGCCCTTAACAATCCCAATTATTATCTACAATGTAAATGTTGTGAATTGGATAGTAATTTATCGATGGTACCTTCACTGCCCGATCTTTCTGTCGCCTACAAGTTGCACTTGGAGTGTGGAAAAATGATTAATCTCTTTGATTGGTTACAATCATTTCGATCGGTGGTGGATTACAGCGAGGAAGACCAAGAGCAAGTTGATCCAAAGATACAGTGAGTACATATAAATTTTAAAAAGCTTTCAGTTTTGTCTTTTTACATTTTTTGTCACCATATTGTCTACTTATAGTGCAATATAATTATTATAAAGAAACATCAGAAAACTAGAAGTTATAACAAGATTTTTGAAAATAATTATAGCGGTAGATCATTGGGGATTTAACTACAATGTATCAGCTTGAGACCAGGTTTATTTCTTCATATATTTTCACCACAAGGGTTCCATTAAATCTACAGATGTGGAGTGCATCCTGTTAGGATCATCAGCATATAGAACTAATTTGGCAGCATGAGAATTTTTTTTTGCACCTCAGAGACTTAAGCGGTACTGAACTTAGAGCAAGCTCATTTGTACACACTTATCTACGCTCTTCAGCATTAGTGCAAGTGTTAGTGGTTAGTAAATAACGCCAACAAAAGCACAAAGAGAATGTATACGAGGAAAAAAAAGAAAGACGTTACAATTATTACAAAAAAAACAAAAAGTACATTAATAGAACAAAAATAAGCTAGGGCAACATTTAAAAACCAAAAACTATAAATAAGAACAGAAATTATATTATGTACAATAATAAAATACTGAATAGAAGTCATGCAGGTAGAACACTGGTTCTTAGTTCTAATTTTAAAGTATTTTTACTTAGGTTTAAATCGGAAATAAAAGGATAGGAGTTAGATAACTACTCATGCGAGCTAATGGCTCATGCATGCCATAGTTAGTTCTGTGGTGGGAGCAATGTAAAAACTCTAAATTACGTAGTTGGTGAGATCCTCCACGATAGTTGACACTAATGTGGGAGAGCAAGTCGGGGGCATCATTTAAATTGGTTATTAATTGATGAAAAATACTTAATCATTGCTGATTCGTCTCTATTAGAGGGTTTAAAGATTTAATATGATTTTCATAAGGAAGGAGATTGAAAGGTTCTGTGTTGCTTCGATTAGAGATTTATGAATATCATAAAATGGTAACCACACCTGAGACGCATATTCTAGACGAGGACGAACAGTTGTATAAAGACAGGGTGGCATAGGGGTCATTAAATTCTTTTGCCCATCGCTTAAGCCAAGGATTGAATTTGCTTTGTTAAAATGAAGTTGATGTGTTCATTAAATTCGAGGTTGCTACTAAAAAGAACACCGAGGGCGCAGAATCTAAAAACATGAGATAGGGACTGTTGCGATATTGAATATTCTCCCATACAAGGCGACCTTTTGCGGGAGCAGGTCATATTTTGGCACTTGGAAGCGTTAAAACTAAGCTCGTTTTTAGAACACCATAGAACAAATGTTGGAAAGATCATTTAAAAATAGGATAAACAAAGCCCGGAGGTACATACACAGAACCCTTAGAAATGTAAAGATAAGAAAAGCAGTTAGTTCATTGAAGTTGAACTCAACCTAAGCTTCCTTTTAAGGTGGACATTACAGTTCGGAATGAACCTCAATCAACATCTTTCGACAGCAATTTTGGTTTCGAGGGAGCTCTTTCCGGTTTTCCACAAGTCGATTGGTCTTTCCGCGATTATCTGAAATGTGCTGTCAAAAACCAGTCGAGCCGGAACGTTGATGTCCATCCGCTGTACATGTCACAGCAATCCCATTGAACCTCGTTTTGCCTTTATTAACAATTTAATTCATTTTGCTGATTCAATGCTCGCAAAAGCACCTATCAAATCACGCTTGATCCTTCCCAATACTTAAATATCACCTGCGTGTAATTGTACACTTTTGTCTTTTAGTCTTTTAAAGTATGATGTTAAAGAAATCGCATGGGAGTGTCGCCTTATCGAAAGCCTTTTCCGACAGCAAATGTCTCGTTATTCCTTAACAGGGTCTTCCTTTCTATAGGACACCGAGGTCCGATTCATCGGACAAGCTTTTTTCCAAACACAGCTTCAAGCGAGTCAAAAGGAAAATATCGAACTCATAACGACATGCCTCGCATTTAGGTTGTTAAGAAAAAGTTAAGTTTTCTTAATAGCCATTTATTCGATTTTATAAAAGAAACATAAATTTTATCGATATTATTGAAAGTTCATCGAGATTTGTGAAGAATGCTTTTGTCAGTTATTAAAACCATGTGGTGTGTAGAACAGGGCGTAGGAATCAAAACACTGTTTCTTTTTGTTGCTAGGTGGGGTGGTATAGGGGATTTCCAATCTTGCTAAATGCTTTCCAATCCTGGCTATGCATAACCTAGCCTTACATAAAAGCTCACTTGATATGGCTTTTCATAGTGGAGTTACCGGAGTTGTAGGGCTTTATCGTAGCAAAATTTCTATTGCAACTTTTCCCGTATTCGAAAAATTGGTATAGGCAACCGTGCTCGAAAGTTCCCTGGGGAATTTTAAGCGATCATGAACGAATCAGGAAATTTATCTGTTACTTGATTGGTCTCGCAATCAATTGGTCTGTTCCTTTATTTTGTGCACAGCAATTTACAATCTGTCATATTTTAAGGGATTGGGTTCAATTCTCTCAGAAACTCTCTGAAAGAGCGTAATTACCTGAAAAGTAAAGAAATGAACAAAGCATTCACAGCAACGCTTAAGAAAACGTCTGTTTGAAAGCTGTTGTATTTGTTTTGGGTAACTCGTCGATACTGTTTATTGTAATGGTGAAAAAAAAATTTGAAATAGTCCACGTTGTTTTTGAGTTCCAATTCCAGGAATAAGACCTGGAATTGTCTAATACAAGAAAAAAAAAAAACTATAAAAATCGGTCCAGCCGTTCTAGATTTATAAGTGTTCGGACCAAACCGATTTTGTTTGATATATTAAGATTTTATGAGTGTAAACATTTTTTACGTGACCAACATATTTCAAAGTGGGTTCCCGATAGCGCGTAATGTTACATGGGAACAAAATATTGAGTGGGAAACAAAATTTCTTAAGAGGTAGCTTTTCATATAAACTGAGGGAAAAGTTCTTGTTTTGAACAAATTCAAAATGTTGCTCAACAATTCCCAAACCATTTTCATATAAACAAAGTGTACGAAAAAGTAAAAATGTTTCTTCTTTTTTCAGAGCCCGTTTCACACGCGCCGTGGCTGAGTTACAATTTCTCGGATACATAAAAACTTCCAAGCGGAAGACCGACCATGTTACACGTTTAACATGGTAAGTTAAATCATTAAAATGTTTACATTTCGTTGTAGTGTTTTTTATGCCATTTGTTCTATTTATTCAAATAAAAATAAGATTTTCAATTGTATTGTACGTTTGTTTCTGTTACTGTTTGGGATTTTATTGTAAAAAGCCTTGTGACATACGAATAACTTGGCTAAGAAAAGAAATACATAAAAGTGATATCATTACGGTTTAATAAGTTAATCTCTTGTTTTTTTTTGAGCACTCAACGCCTGGGTCTACATCAATTTTAAGGTTTCAATAGCTGCAGTGATCCTTTGCATCTCACTGGTCGATTCGGTTAGTTTGTCAGTGTTTGCAGTTTGTACATCTGTTGGAACTTTGGTGCTGTAATCAGCAGCTAACATTGCTTGATTTAATTTATTAACGGTCTGTTCGAGTTGTAGTTTCTTTTTCTCTAGCTTGGTGACTTCCTTGTCAGCTTCGATTAATCCCTTTAGCAGCAAATGAACCTCACACTGGCCTGACACAGTCAGAATAGCACAGCCTTGTGGTGGTTCCGTATCAAAATGTATTTTTGAACAAAAAGCAACGGTTGTGAGATCATTTGCATAATTTTTAAGAATATCATTAGGCTGAGAGTCGGTGCACACGATGTAGGCTTCAGTTTTCGTCTTATTGGGTAAGTTGTAGTCACTGCGTGCTGAACGAATTATACGTGCTGCTTTTTGCATGAATTCCACTTCACGCTCAACTTGCTCGTTGCGCCAGCTTGTATTCTCTAAGGAAAATCATTGAATAAAATTTAACAGAGAAAAAGAAAAACTAAATTGTACTTACCAGGATAAGAAGCCACACATATGCTTGGCGTTTGATCTAACCGCGGTAGTCTCTGGTACAGCTCCTCGGATATGAAAGGCATAAACGGAGATATAATCCGTAAACCCAAATCCAAACAAGTATATAAAGCTTTGCGGGCCGATGCTTTCTGATCATCAGTTCCGTTCTGGAAGATTGGTTTCAAGCACTCCAGGTAGACATCACAGAGATCATAAAGCCAAAAACTGTAACAAGCACTTGTGGCTGTAGCAAACTCGTAACTTTCGAATCCAGCGTTACACGCCTCGATGGCAACAGCCAACCGGGATAAAATCCAAACGTCCATGTTATTCTCTTTTCCAGTGAGTTTGATGTCGGCGGAATATTTTTCATCCCCGCCAAAGTACATCAGAGCAAATTTAGTAGCATTCCACAATTTGTTGCAGAAAAACCGATAACCTTGAACACGATTAATATCCAAGTTGATGTCGCGTGCCTGCGTTATGTATGCACAAAGGGCAAATCTCAGAGCATCAGTTCCACATTCTGGAATGCCATTAGGGAAGTCTTGCTTTTGGCCGTTCTTTGCTCTTTCAATTTCTCTAGGATCCAAATTGGATGTAAGTAATTGTTCGTGTAACTCCTCGAGAGTTATACCGCGGATGACATCGATAGGATCGATGACATTACCAAGACTTTTTGACATTTTACGCCCATGTGCATCTCGAACCATTGGATGGAGATATACTTCTTTGAATGGCAATTTGCCTAAAAGCTTTTGTCCAAAGAAAACCATACGTGCTACCCAGAAGAATAAAATGTCGTGGCCTGTTTCGAGAAGCGATGTGGGATAAAATGCTTCCATGTCAGCGGTATTTTCTGGCCATCCAAAGACCGAAAAGGGAAACAGTCCTGAGCTGAACCAAGTGTCGAGTACGTCTTCGTCTTGAGTGAGAATAATTTTGGTTGCATCAACGTTGAACTTAGTAGCAGCTTTCTTTAGAGCTTCTTCTTTGCTTCGAGCCACAATCCAAAAGTCTTCATTGTCATTCTAGAGTAAAACACAAACTCAAATTATAATTAATTTGAATTTGCAAGGCTGTTAAACTTAAAAAATGCTTGTTAATTTCATACCTTCTCCGGCTGTTCAAAAATAAGCGGCGTCGTTAGGGAATGTTTTAATAAAACTCAATACTTGTTCCCTCAACAAACCCAACCCCAACTTACCAATTTTGCTACGATACTGGGATCATTGAATGTCACATAATAAGCGGGAATACGATGGCCCCACCAGAGCTGCCGAGACACGCACCAATCCCTGATTCCCTCCATCCAGTGGTACCATATCTTAGTATGGTGTTCAGGGACGATTTTTAATTCTCCATTCTTGACAGCATCTGTGGCAGCCGCTGCCATTTCATCACACTTAACGTACCTTTGAAAGAGAGAACATTTTAGCTGACGCAGACTTAAAAGATCAAGCTACACCTACCATTGAGGTTTGATCATTGGTTCAACGACGTCTTTGGAACGACTACAGAATGGGACCACCATTGGGTTGTTGACAGTGTCCCGATACAATCCCAACTCCTTCAATTTTTCTATAATCTTTTTGCGACAGTCGAATCGTTTCATTCCAGTGAATTCTCCATAATCCCCGATGATGAAACCATCATCATTGAAAATTGTAATGAATGGCAGGTTTTGGCGCTTGCCAACCTCGTAGTCATTGGGATCATGAGCTGGGGTAATCTTTACAGCACCAGTACCAAAATGCATTTCTACAAACTCATCACAAACAATCGGAAGTTTTCGGTCACAAAACGGATGAGTGGCGAACTTGCCATGCAAGTGTTTGAACCTCTCATCGCTGGGATGCACAGCAACGGCTGTGTCACCCAACATAGTCTCAATACGCGTTGTAGCGACAACAATCTCATCATCAGTTCCCTCCACTTTGTAGGCAAACTTGATAAGGACGCCAAACTCCACCTTTTCAGTGTAGCCTGGAATATTGAAAAATGTTCGTCCGGGAATGTCGATTTTATCAACTTCGATATCTGAGATCGCCGATCGTAGCGCACACGACCAGTTCACCAATCTGGAACTTCTATAAATGCTTCCCTCTTCATGAAGTCGAACAAATGCTTCAGTCACTGCACGACACAACTTCGGATCCATAGTAAATGCAACGCGACTCCAATCATAGGAAGATCCCAAACACTTAAGTTGGTCATAGATTCGATCACCCTTTTCGCGACGCCAGTCCCAAATTTTTTCGATGAATTTTTCACGACCCAAATCATGTCGACTAAGGTTTTCTTCCCTCCAGAGCTTCTTCTCCACAACAACCTGTGTGGCAATACCGGCATGATCACAGCCTGGTACCCACAGAGTCGTGTAACCTTTCATTCGATGATATCGAGTAATAGCATCTTCTATGGCATTAGTTAGAGCATGACCCAAGTGGAGAGACCCAGTGACATTGGGTGGTGGAATGACCATGACAAATTTACCTTTAGAATTTTCATCCGAAATCGATTTGCGCTATTCAAAGTATACAAGCTCATGAATCACTCCGAATTGAATGATGTAACTCAGTAAATACTTACACCGTACTCTGGCTTAAAAAATCCCTCTTTCTCCCACCAACTGTACCAGGCAGCTTCAACGTAACGTGGACTATAGGCATCCGGCAATGCATCAGTAACATTTTTCTTTTCCCCTGGAGCATGGCTGGCACCGTAGACGGCAGCATCTTTCACTTCTTTTGTTTTTTTCTATTGTGTTTGGCAGTAGGTATTAAAACTTTCACTAATCTAAAATTACAAATCAACACGCATACCTCGGGTTTTGCTTTGACAGCAACTGGAGCAGTTGCTTTTTTGTCGAGCTTTTCTTGGAGTTTCTGCAATTTTGCTGCTTTTTTCGCTTCTTTTTCTAATTGCTTGGCAGTTTTTGGTGGCTCATCACCATTGACAAGGGTTGCAGGAGGAGCTTCTTCCGACATCTTCTATTTGTTTACTTTATATGTTGGAAATTGAAAATATGTGCCACGACACAAGGAAGTTATCAACAATAGCACCAGACGGAACTTTTGAAAGTTCTAAATGAAAGACTTGGAGTGGTATTCCGTCGTCGTCACCGAATTGTAGTTCAAATGCAAAGGTAGCAAAATCGAAACACGCTGCTGCACTACGATTTGCTTCACAGTTGTCAAAAGAAGTGTCAAAAAACTAGACTTCGAAGTTCGAAGTTTAATAAAAAAAAAGAACGTTCACATCGTGCAACTAAGTCGAAGTTCACATTGGTCGATTTGTTGAAGCAACAAATCGACCAAAGTGATTACATTGTTCAACGAATCGACCACAAGTCAATACCTACAAATAGGTGTAACAGAGAAGGAGAACAAGAAAACAGTCGCATTTATTCGCACGAAGTTTCAACAAATCGACCAATGTAAACAAGGTAGAAAGACTGCTATTATACGGTGAAATTTGTTTCACGAAACAACTTCGATTTCTTCTTTGTTCTGTCATTCCGTGTCGCAAGTGTAATTACACGATGAAATCCAGTTTCATGAAACTAGTTTCACATTTCTCTTTATTTTTCATTCGGTGTTTTTATTTTTGGGGAAAAATAGACAAGATACGGCTTTCCGAAATAGGCTATCCGATAGGCTCTCGAACGCGCCCAAAGAGAAACGTCAAAGCTGTTTCACCATAGCCCATGCGACACAGGGTAGCTTATAGGGCTTTTCGCGAAGCTATCTCTTTCTAATTATACCTCGTATTTCTTAAACGTCAAATTGTCACTTGTATGAAAATATTGCTGGGGGCAGTACGTAGAAATACGAAATATGTAGTTTAAATTAGTTTTTCAAAGACGTAGGTTCATGAAAAAAGGAAAAAAATTGTGTTTATCAAAACTGTGACGTTTTAAAAACAAAACAATATAAAAGTGTTGTGAAGATGCCCGCGAATCGCTGTCTAAAACAATGTTCAAACCATACAATGAAGACAGAAATCCGTAGATCCTATAGTTTTCCTCGAGTATAAAACAGAATTTCTAAGTTCTCTCAGAGGAAAGGCACAGAATGTGGTAAGAGGAAACATCTGAAACATCTGAACACTAAGGTTCTCCCAAACCAAAGCGTTTTTGCCGTCGCGGCAGCGGCATTTGCAGTTGTCAAAATCAATTTACACAGCGGCATATGAGAGTCCCCACACCAACGCGGCGAAGAGCAGCGACAGTCCCATACATGCAGCGTTTTCGCCGCTGCCGCTCTCATTTGTCAGTTGTCAATGTCAAAATCGTTTTGTTATTTGTTGTCAATGAACCCAAAATAATTTTTAATTTGCTTTTTTTGCAACAAAACTTGTTTTAAACTAAATAAAAATCGCGAAAATATTTGTAATTTGTTGTCCCACAAGCCAAAATAATTTTTAATTTGCTTTTTTGCAAATAAACTTGTTTTAAACTAAATAAAAAAATACCGAAAACCGCAAACAAACAAACGCGTTTCTTATGATTCCTGGATGTAATCAAATTGATTTGTAATAATAAAAGTTACGGATGAAAATGTGCCACAAAAGCAAATTAGATAACAATGCCGATTATACTCTACAAATAGTATTCAACTTTAAATCTAGAAAGGGCAGGAGAAATAGCAATGTAGTTGCAAATGGCCAATATAGTTGGAGTATAACCGATATATATATGTGATTGCAGATGAATCAACTCATTAACGAAAAAGATCTAGCTGCAACTCCGTCCACCTTTCAATCTCGAGCGTACGAATGATATTGAGGAGCAGTACCAAGCAGCAGTAATGGTTTGAATGTAGAATGTAGTACATATATTGAGCCTATTGTTTATTTCAGAGATGAAAGTCGAAAGTTCATAAAGGTTTTGGACGAAAATCTTGATATGGAACTTCCGCTTCTAAATGTGATTCCAAGATTCACTCTAAATACAGTTTGCGGTAAGCTTCGAAGTTCATACCTTCGTTTGGATAGTTTTCATAGTCTTTGTCATTATAGAAACCGCAATGGGAGTGAAACTTGATAACCTGAGCGAAGGCGATGAGTACCGACATCAAATAAACGAGCTAGAAGCTCGACTTACTAAACGGTCCTTTAATCCATTGTACTACTACGATTGGATTTACAAAACGTTTGGTGACTTCACAGAGTATTCGAAACACGTGAAAAAAGTTCACGACTTTACGATATCTGTGATCAACAAAAAGCGTGAGGAGTTTAGAAAAAATGTTTCATTTTCTAACGTCGAGAGGTTAATAATTTTTCTTGAGAAAATTCAACAAAATGACCCCAAGGTATTTTTCAATATTTGCAGTGATGACATTGGTAAGAAGAAGCGATATGCCATGTTGGACACTCTTCTTGATGCAGAGTTAAAGGGTCTCATAGACCACAAGGGAATATGTGAAGAATTGGACACTTTTATGTTTGAGGGCTATGATACAACATCAACTTGCTTAATTTTTTCCCTGATAAACATTTCACTTAACCAAGAGATTCAGGATAAATGTTATGCTGAAGTCAGTCAGTTAGGTAATTTCATTGGTCTTCCTCTCCAATTTTTTTCTTCTATCTCGAATATGTGTTCTTTACTTCCAGATGATTTACATGCTCTTTCCGTTTTTGATTTTAACAAAATGGAGTACCAGGAATGTGTGATCAAGGAAACACTTCGCATGTATCCTTCGGTTTCGTTTATAACACGCGAAAGTGTAGGGGAAACAACTTTGAATGGCATTATCTTTCCGAAAGGAGCTCAAATTAATATTTATCCTTTCCACATACATCGTGACCCGAGACATTTTCCAAATCCATCAAAGTTCGATCCGAGTCGATTTTTGCCAGAGAATAATGTCAACAGACATCCTTTTGCATTTGTACCCTTTAGTGCAGGGCCGCGAAATTGCATCGGTAATTTTTTTTGATTGTTAGGTAATTACCTTACAGCAATAATTATAAATTCTTTTTCTTATAGGTCAAAAGTTTCCCATGGAAATTAAAGTTCTTTTGGCAAATATCATAAAGAACTTCAAATTGTTACCTGTGACGCGAGAGAAGATATTATTTTTGAAAATGGATTGATCCTTCGAACGAACCAAAAAGTTGTTATCAAAGTTACTCGCAGAACATGAGCTCTGATAAAAATTTTGTTTTCTATTTTGTACTGATGTTTTTATAGTTAGTAAAAATTGATTGTCTTCTTTCAAAGAAAGAAGAAACAAATCTTTGCATGCTTTCTTTAAGTCAAAGGAGTCCGAAGCCAAGCGAAAGGAACGAAGTTAATCGAAAAGGAGATGTGGAGATCTTACAACGGTTCTAAAACAAGTCAAAATTTTTCTTATTTCTCAAAATTACTAATGAGCTCTGCACAAATATTAACTCTCTTTGTTCTGTTATGAACTAAGTCGTAAAGAGTTTGGTTCCTTAATCTTTACTTGAAGATAAAAGAGAAAAGAAGTCAGTAATTTAGTAATCAATGGCAATTTATGTACTTACCCTTTAATTTATCATATGATATTACTCCATCGATTTCGGTGAAATTTTGTGTTAAGGATTAATTTTGGATTGTCTTTATGATGTAAAAAAAATTTTTGGAAAAAGCCTAAGAACGGTACCCCCATAGTGCCGTTTTTTTAAAACCGACTTTCCCCTTAATGGCTGACACGATTTAACTTGCATACCTAACTTTAAAAAACTTTATTTTTAAAAAATGAAAAATAAAAAAACGGTTTTAGAAAAAAAATACTCTAACGGTTTTTTTGTTTTTACCTAACATATCTATTCTGTGCTTTTGTTGCGACGCAAAACAGCCTGTTCCTAGATAGATTCACCCGCTTAGCCCGTAGAATGCCACCACTTGGGTATTGCTTGCAACAATACCGACACCTGTCTCGAATGGCTTTGCTTTGACATTCGATTGAGTTCACAGCATTCTTACCATCATCGTCACCACTGGTTAATCTTCCAATTGTTTTTGTTCCGCCGCAGCAATACCTACCAGAGAAAAATACACCACCAAGCATATTCCAATACCAAAAAAAGACGCAATTTTTTTCAGTTTTGAAGTAAATATATGCCACTATTTTTATTCATCGACGAGCGAAGTAGCACAGAAACATAACAACAGTAGGATAATCCATTAGGTATAGGATAAGCTTATTCATAGTGCGCTTCCAACTGTTGATTTATAGAAATAAGTTCAATTTCCTCCATTAGTTCAGGTGTGTCTAGGATGTTACCGTGACGTCTTCAGACATGTCAGGCAGGGTGACATTAGTGTTCCGCTCGCTGTACCGCGGTTTGCTCAGTTCTTCAAACCAACCTTCGATTCGATCTGTGAACAAATTTCGTGTCGTTTTAACCATAATAGTGTGTGAAAAAATGTTGGAAAGTAACAACATAAATATAGATCATACTCGTAATTAATATCGGGGTTGTGTGTAAACTTTACCTCTTCGAAGCATGGACTTGGATTGCAAGTCTGTCCCTTATCCCTTGCCGCAAATGCCACAGAGATTAGAGCTAAGGCTGCTCTCATGTGTGGGTTAAAATATGTGTGCGCATTGGGCTATGCTGTCGATATGTTTTTTCACAAATATTACACTTATATAATATATGTGTAGTCATGTGGCGTTTCTTGTTTTGAATTTCTCATCACAATGGCTACAGAGGAACGGAGTAGCATCCGAATGCAACTGCATATAATACTAGTATGAACTGTGATTTCTGAAATGTGTGCTCGACATAATCACAGACAATCCAGTTGCTGTTGTACTGCAGCAACTCACAGATATCAATGGTCCACTCAATTGCTTGTCCTTGCATAGCCGTGACATTTCATGAGGCAGAGAATCACTTATACAAGAGATCTCATATTGTGTTCGCCAGTGTTACTTCTTTTTACAGATGAGCGATTTGGTTTTCGCTCGTTGTGGAAGAATTTATTGTCGTATGTAGTGGAGTTATATCACCACCCGAAGCGTTTAATTGCATCCTCACTAACAATCTGAAACGAATTTACATTAGTTAGACAAATATTTGAATATTTATTTATATTTTTACCATGGTGGCTGCTTCCACTAGTTTATAGTTCCAAGATTCTGGTTTGCAAAGAATCGATATCTTTTATTATCTTTCTCTCTACATCCATGTTTTCTGTGGTTCGTTTTTCTAATTGTTTTTCAAAATCAAAGATACACTCGGCATGCATTTAAAGTTTTTGATTTTTATCGCATATGTTTCTGAAAGAGCACATATGTATATTATGCCTCGAAGGACTTTCACAAATCACCAACAAATAAATTTACCTTGAATCCAGACCTTTGAGTCAATCCCTTGTCGCAAATGCTCTGCTGCTGCTTTTTCAGGATCTTTAAATTTACCTGCCCAATGTCTTTCGTCACGATTTCTCAATTTTTTAGACTACCATTGCGAATGTCTTCCCTTCCCAGTGAAATCAGAGTTTTCGTGAAGAGAAACTGGCTGTAAACTGTAAAATTAGGTATGTGGAAGACCAATTGGTCGTCATGCAATGTGCTCTTCCCAAAGCCGTAGTCCTGGCTTTGTTGTGGTTATCTTGGATGTCTAGTGCTGATGGTTTGAAAAACTTTATTCCATTACGATTGCTGCCAAAAAACGCACATCCTCTAATGCATTGACAACGACTGATTTTCGTGCTGGCATTGTTACCGGACCTACGAAACCACAGGCGCTTCGTTTTGACATCATGTTCCCGAATGAAAAAGATAATCCACAATTAAAAACTCACAAACCTCAAAAAATTTTAGTTTCGCAGTTGAAAAAATTTGCCGAACAAAAATCTTTAATTAAATACACACAAGTGACAAATGTCAAAAATGAGTTGCTTCGTCGCTGCAAAAAACGCTTCGGTGTGGGTATACTAACGTTTTTTTCGCCGCACTCCGAGCGGCACGATGTCGCAACTGCAAATGCCGCTGCCGCGACGGCAAAAACGCTTTGGTTTGGGAGAACCTTTCGGCTCGTGTCTGTTCCAGACATTTCATTTCAGGAAGGTAAATATCTGGTTGAAGGTTGTATACAAGTAGATCATTAATAAAAACTCCAGGGAAGAATGCAAAACTTTTGGATAATCTAATTCCAGATTGGGTACCAAGCTTATACACGCAAAAATTCAGAAATCTAGATAAACAATACCCAATCTGTATTTAGATTGTTCTTACTAGGAGTTCTTACTATAATCAAGCATCTAATATACCTTATAACCATGTTTACATAGGTACCTGAAATGAAATGTGTGGAACAGAAACAAGCCAATTTAATGTTCAGATGTTTGATAGGAGCCAACAACGGCCTGCGCCTTTCCTCTTAGCGATTTTTCAATCTAGGAGTTCTATTCCACAGTCGTGGAAAACTGAAGTCTACAGTTTTCTGTGTTCACTGTATGGTTTGAACCAATTTGAACACTGTTTCACACAACAACTCAAGGGTATTTTCACAACACTTTTATATTATTTTGTTCTTAAGAGTTCGCAATTTCGATATACACACTGTTTCAATTTTTTTATTTCAAATTCACTTCACTAAATAACAATTCTGAAACAATTTTATGTTTTTGCCTAGTACCGCCAAGAATGTTTTCATACAAGTGACTTTAGCTGTCAATTTTTTTTTCTCTCTCTTTTGACAGTGACACTATCGCGAAAAGCCCTATTGTCCATCTCTCTTTTTCGATCTTTCGTTCTCTTTTGCACTTATAGTGTTCGAACTGTTTCGTGAAACAAATTTCACCGTATAATAGCAGTCTAATAATCGATGTCCCACAAAACAGAAAGCTGCTGACTAGCCTCCTTTTATTGAGAAATCAAAAGAAGCCAAGTTAAAAAAGATAAGGTCCAAACTTCAAAAAATATTTGATTTCAAAGACCAATATTCTCAACAAGTTATAACTAATTGCAACAAGATCGAAAAGATATATCGGTTTTCTATTTTATGTCTCTCACATGGATGATCTATATTCGTCCCATTTTTTTCTTGTTTCTTTTCTTGGGTGTGGCGTGAAGATTTTTGTAGGAAATAGAGAGAAGTAAAGTCAAAAAGTCAATATGTTAAATTGCTTGATGCACTAGTTGATATAAAGGGTGTTTTAAGACATGGTTTTCAATCTGGCACTACTTTTTTCCTAGTAGGTCTTTTGGCAGTTGTCATTTTATTTATTCCCAGTTTGGTTTGCCATTTCATAGTGAAGCCACATGACCACTGGGTACTACATACGTTCGATTAATTGTCTCGAAACGAAATCAGTGCTGACGCTGATTTTTACATAACGACGAGTTTTAAACCTATGAATTACCTCCAAGGTCAAGCGATTTAACACAGCTGGACCATTTCTTATGGCATATAAGAATACCCACACCGACACGACAATATACATTTTGATTGTCACTACGACAAAAATGATGATAGTAGCTTTTCTGAAGCTACCGCAACAAGGTAAAACACTTTGGTTTGGGAGAGCCTTAAAGCCTTGGCCAAACCAACGCGGTGAGATCGTACGATGCGACTGCGATAAGTCAAATCCCTATTGGTTTGGCCAAGGCTTAAAGCATTTCAAATTTGTTTAGCACGCATTTCGAAAATGGTCAACATGTAAAAGTAGATGAGTACTTCTTTTCGAGGTTCACCTCATGAACGCATCCTCATTTTGACAAGTAAACATTTGATAGACAACTGTCACCTAGCAGCAGCTTCAAGACAAGAAATAATTTTATTTTATTTTCAAAACAGAAATATATTGCACTTTGACCAAAACTACGTTAAGTAAGTAAAAGATATGGACGAAGTTTTGCCTAATCAATTTGATTTGGTAGTAGTGGGCACAGGTAGGCTAGCAATTTAATCAATAGTATCCGCACACCGATGACTCATTTGGCTCATAAAATCAATTTTTAGGATTCTCCGAGTCAGCTGTAGCTGCTGCAGCTAGTCGTATAGGTAAAACAGTCCTTCATGTCGATCCAAATGATTTTTATGGCAGCTGTTGGGCCTCTTTCAATCTTGAAAGTTTTCAATCATTCCTATCGAACGACCAAACTACTAAATCCAATGACATATCATTGGCCAAACAAATTTGGTTTATTCCTACTGGTGCCAGCGACACTGACATCAATGAAGACGAATGGACACAGTCAAGTGTTTTAAAAAATTCTAGAAAATTCAACATAGATCTGACACCAAAGCTGTTGTTTTCAGCGGGTAAATTAGTGGATCTTCTGGTGTCTTCAAATATTTGCCGGTATGCCGAATTTCGAGCTATAGATCGAATATCAACACTATTCAATGGCGAATTGATTAATGTACCATGTTCACGTACCGATGTTTTTAATACAAAAGATCTCTCTATTGTAGAAAAGCGTCTGCTAATGAAACTTCTTACAAATTGCATGAGCTTTGAAGATAAGTCTGAAGAATTTGCTAAGTACCAAGACAAAACATTCCTAGAATACCTTCAAGCAAACAAATTGACCGAAAAAATCATTCATTGTGTGATGAACTCCATTGCTATGTGCAATGAAAAGACTCCTCTCTATGAAGGAGTAGAGAAAATGAAGGGTTACCTACAAAGCTTGGGTAGGTATGGAAATAGTCCATTTCTCTTTCCTATGTACGGATGTGGAGAGTTGCCACAATGTTTTTGCCGTCTCTGTGCCGTATTTGGTGGTACTTATTGTTTAAAAAGAAAAGTGAATCTTGTTTCTACGGAAGAGGAGCATATTGTTTTGGAAGTCGACGGGCACACCATTGAAACAAAACATTTGGTTGTATCGAGTGGCAGTCTGCCAGATGGTGTTTTGCCGAGCAATAGTTTGTCTACTGGACAGCATCAATGCGGCAATTTGGTGCGAGGAGTTTTTATAACTTCAACACCCATTGGAAATGAGGAAATGAATTCAGGTGGCGGTGGGGTTAACGTTATTAGACTAATAGACAGCATGAATACTAGCAGAGGAGCCATTCTTCTGCAGCTTTCGCATTATTCAGGCACTTGTCCAAAGGGACTGTGTAAGTATAGCGAATTTTTAGTATAACCTTTTTTGCTTAATGTTAAAAAAAATTTCTATAGATCTGATTCACATTACTGCCGAGGCATCGGCTGACGACCCAGAAACTGATCTACAGCCGTTTACAAAGCAAATATTTAACAATAACGTTGAAGGCTCTCCAAAGCTTCTCTTTGCTGCATATTTTCTTACAAAAAGATGTAAAATATGCGAACAGCGTAAACCTGTAACATCTGCGTGTGTCCCAAGGATTCTCTCAACATGTGGCCCATTCTTTGAAATCGACTATGACTCATCCATTCACAATGCTAAAAATATATTTGAAAAAATATACCCCAACGAATCGTTTCTTCCCAGAGCTCCAGATCCAGAGGAAATAATCATCGGCGATGAGGATCCTGCTGCATTGACTGAAAGTTCTTTAGCAGATGACCTCAGGGAACAAATAAATAAAATTGAGGATGGAATGGAGTCAATGGATGTATGTGAGGCCGACAAAAGCAATACAGGTGGAGACATTGGGGATTCTTAAGCCATAGTACTTTCCACGATTATTGTTTTCTAAACAACTAGGCTTTATAGTTATACTTTATACACATATTCGACGTACACTTTTCAAACTATATTAAATTACTACACCTAAAACATTTTCTTTTCTTTTCTTTTTTGAACACCGTGGAACGAACAATACCCGCCTGATTTATATAAACATAAAGTTTCAGAAATATCAGGGCCAAAATTGGGTCTTGATGTGATTTTTTCGACTTAATTTAATAATAAAAGTAATTTATCATTATAATTCAATAAGCTCGTCTTTAGGAAATGGGCACAACACAAAGCTTAAACAAAAACATCGTATTGATTTATAACAATAGATCAAATAGGACAAATATTTATTGAAACTTAGACGTTACTTCCAAAAGGGAAATAAAATAAAGATATTGGCATTGTGTAGCCTGAAAAGCCTGTTTCACTACCTATCAATTTTTGAGAACGATAATATTTTTGTTCAAAATGGATTCTATAAAAATCCAATTTAGTGCAAAAACAAAGAATGAGTAATGGCCCAAACTATACTACTTTAATAAGACTTGTCCAAAGCTAAAGAAAAAGGTACATATGAAGAATATTTCCTAAATTTTTCAGGTCCTAATGTCATCGAATTGCGTAAATTAAGTAAAGTAGTCTCTCTAGGTTACCGTTCCCGTGGGAATATGGGGATGGAATATAGTTCTTGTTACTCAGGGACAATGCAACATTCTTACTCTTAATTCAGTAGTCAGTTCAGGATCAGTAGTTATGGAGCCTATTCAATGCAAACAAATAAACAAAAATATATTCTTTTTATAGTGTAAAGATTACTCTATGTCCGCCGGTGAACATAATTTCGAGACTTAATCATCCGAAATCAAAAGATTAAAATGCTATTATCGGTTAAGTGTTACTCCCAAGTATTGTGGTTACCGTGGGGTAATGATTAGCATGTCTGCCTGTTACGTAGGAAGCTCGAGTATCTAATCCCAACAGAAAACAAAAATGTTTTTCAACGGGTATCGCCTTTCGCGAGGAATTGCAAAGTCTTCCGACAAAAAGTTCATTGCCATGAAAAGTGCTTTCTCGATTAGCCGTTCGGAATCGTCAGAAAATATAGGTTGCCGTCATTTCTCATAAAATGATTGTGAGAAATCAACCAGAACCCAAGTTTTCTCGCCCCACTATATGTACTTATCCCGAGGCATTCCTGGGAGAAGTTTTTTTTTAATTTTTTCTGGCACTAAGAAGTGAAAAACACCGATTTGCGCCAAAAAAAAAGGGCCTTTTTGCTGTCGAAAATTGTATACATATTTAAAAAAAAAAAAAAAAAAAAAAGGCGCCCAGATTGACCTGGTCAAACAAGTCCAGAATTTCAAAAGAACCGTTGGAGTGGATTTTGATTAAAGGGATCATCTCAGGGTGAAATTTTCAAAAAATCGAAATTCGAATTATTTTCGTCACTTTAGCATTTCTTAGAGAAAGGGAACGGAGTGTCATATCTGCGTGTCCGCCCGGTCGTTCAACCGTTATTCCTTTTCCTACCTGCGCGTGATATTCAATCGGTATTCAGTTCATTAAATGTAGAGTTCGACGAACCCGAAGGAATATTGTATGAACCTAGCATCGCCGATTGATCGTAAATGAATGATTTATCTGAAAATTATCTGAAACATTCTTCTTGTCATCCTCTGGAAGTTTTTATTTAAAAAAAAAAGCTTCCTATTTTTCTTCTCGAAAAACTGTCGAAAAAGACCAAATTCACTACTTTTTGTTCAAATCGCCGCCATTTTGTTAAAAAAAAAATTTTAAAAAGAGCCTCTATAGGACGATAGTGGTTTTCCTACAGATTTATAATCTTTTTAAAGTTTTTGTTTCAGATCAAAACTGAGCCCGGAAAAGTAGACACCGATTAGGACTCTTTTTTTTAACAACATTTTTGCTTTAATTTATTTAAAAAACCCTGACCAATTAGTATATCCTAACCATGAAAAAAAATCGCGAAAATCAGTGATTTTTCGGACGGTCACAGTGAGATGATACCTTAAACGCTTAAATTGTTCACTATTGTGATGAATGATTAAAATTATATGTCTTCATAATTATTTAGCTTCGAATTGTTTCAAATTTGGACATAACAATCTTAAGATTTCCTAGATGCATATACAATTTTAAAAAAATGGAAACACATTTTTAATAGGTAGGTTCTTTCCATTACTCTGTACATAAATACCTTTTCAAAATTCAATTAGACTCCTACGAATCAGACCGAATAAAAAGGTTGCGAGACTTGGAATCAGAGAAAGTCCAAACAATCAATTTTTAAAACATTTTGCGCATATTATAACTTTAAATGTCCTTTTACAATCATACATATTAGAAGTGGGCACGATTACAGTATCCGTGGTCCCGCTATTGTAAGCGTTCTAGACGCTCAAATCGCATGGGAATGGTTGGAAATGATAGATAAAATCTTCAAGAATTTAATTTTGGGGAAAAAAAAAATGAAAATAGCAAATAATTTCCGTATGCAACAGCTTTCCGCATGGCCCGCTTCGCGGGGCTCATTATTTAAACCCTGTTTCCGCAGAGGCTGCTCATGCTAAATATGAAAATAGCAAATAATTTCCGTATGCAACAGCTTTCCGCATGGCCCGCTTCGCGGGGCACATTTTTTGAACCCTGTTTCCGCAGGGTTAGGCTGCTCATGCTAAATATGAAAATAGCAAATAATTTCCGTATGCAACAGCTTTCCGCATGGCCCGCGGGGCTCATTATTTAAACCCTTTTTCCGCAGGGTTAAGCTGCTCATGCTAAATATGGAAATAGCAATTGTTTTCCGTAAGCAACAGCTTTCCGCATGGAAATAATATAATATCGCGGGACCACGGATACCGTAATCTCCCCTAGAAGTGTTTTACAAAATTATTTTTGGTCCAAGAATATACATATATCAGAATGTCTCACTTCTGTGCAGGTACTGAGTTACACTTTCAAAAAAGTTTTAAAAATCAGTCCATGGTCTTTTTTAAAATTTTACTGTTTATCGATAAAAAAATAAATTATTATTAAAAAAACGCTGGCTATCTTGAAAATTTCAAAAATAGAGGTAAAAGAAGGGAAAATAGTTTGATTTATCAAAGTCGCATCAAAATGAATCACAGAAATTATTAAATTTCGCAAAGAGGTTTTTGCGATCGTGAAACGCATTTAAGGGTTATTCCTACTACCCACTAGATGTCTAAAGCAAATACATACATAAGAAACTCGATACAGGTGGATGCACTTGTTGTTATGGTTACCTTTATAAAAAAAAAAACCAAAACAAAACAACTCTGTAAAAAATGCTGCTGTTTGGCTGCCTAGCTTTGGAAAACATTATGGATAAAATATATAAATAAAAAGTAAAAACCTTCAGTTTGTTAGCCTAGCATGCCTTTCGACAAAATGTTGTACAAATATGATGAGCCCCATGGACTTGGTGATGTCTATTTTATGTGGCAAAAAGGTGCTTCTGGATCTCTTTTGGCTTCGACGGGCGCTGATGGTACAGTGGCAATATTCAATAGACAGGGTCAAATGATAGAACGAATCCTTCTTCAGGGGTAAACTTATTTTTTGATTCATTAATTTTATTGCAAATCGAACGTTTTTTTATTAGTCTTTGTTCGGGGTTCTCGTGGGACAGCGATGGAGATCTATTAGGAATTATAACAGCCAGTTCTTCACAGATTCTCCTTTGGGATTCTAATTCTCAAAGAAAACAAATTATAGATTCTGGTCTTCGTGATCCACTAAGTTGTATCATATGGTCAAAAGAATCACAAATCCTAGCCGTAGGAACTACCCGTGGTAACCTGGCTATCTATAATCATCAAACGTCAAAACGAATTCCTATTTTGGGCAAACATTCGAAGAGGGTAACTTGTGGTGCATGGTCACAACAAAATATGCTTGCATTGGGCAGTGATGATAAGAGTTTTTCTCTGTCCAACGAAGAGGGTGACTCTTTGCGTGTGGTGCAACTACGGGACGTACCGAGTGATATATTCTTTGCTGAAATGTCAAGTGACGAAAAGGTTTCTGGAGAGAATGCAATCAGTATGATAATTGGAAAGCGCACTTTGTTTCTGTATTATCTACCAGAGCCAGATTCACCCACTGAATTAGGTTTTCAGAGCCGCTATGGTTCGTTGTTACAGCATAAGTGGTTCGGTGATGGATACATTTTGCTGGGTTTTTCAAATGGGCACGTCGTTGCAATATCAACACACCCCAAGGATGTAGGCCAAGAACTTTGGCAAGTGAAGAATCATAAAGAGATGCTAACTGGCTTGGCCTATTGTCCAGCATTGGATATAGTGGCTTCTTGTGGAGATGATACGTGAGTGAAAAATATTTGGCATTTTTATTTTTTTTTTTTTATTTATTTGTATACCTCTATAGTGTGAAGATCCATTCAATAACAAATCTTCAAGAAACAGAAAAAATTATCACACTGTCCGATCACTCGAGTGTGCAAATGATCGATTGGAGCAGCGATGGACAGCTCTTAGCTGTTACAACAAGTAATGGAACCATTTGTACTTTTGTAACAAAACTACAGACAATGCATGCGGTATCTGCGCCGCGAATAGCAATGCTAAGTAGCTTGGCCGAAGTTTCAATATTTGTCTACTCTCCAGAAAAGGTTTGTTTCAATACAGTGTTTTTATGACTTAAAATTAGAAAATTATATTTTACTCCAGTCTAAGCCGGTTCCAATAAAATTGAATTTAGAAATCGAACCCTCGTTCCTTGGCTTGGGCCCTTATCACCTAGCTGCTGGAATGAATAATCATGCCTGGTTTTATGACCTAGGTAAGACACTAGGTGATGTACCGATGCTCCTCGGGGACCGAGAATTTATCTCAGAGATCAAGGATGTCAAAATGAATGTAGACTTCTGCGCTGTGTTATGTGGATCTTATTTGGTTCTGCAATCTATTGAATCTGATAATCCTAATACAAGAGACAAGACGACCCAATCTTTTCCTGGTGCTGTTTCTGGACTAAGCGATACTATTATCACAAGTCACTTGTTGACTAACGAATTTCTGATATTTGCCACCGATGTAAGTTGTGTGTGATTGAGAGATGGAATTACTCATTTTTTTATTCTCTCTATTAGCTTGGCCATTTGATTTATTTTTCACTTGACAAATGGACTATTAGTACAAAATACAAACACAACATGGGTATTAAAAGCCTCAGCTGTGACTCCGAAGGTACAAAGTTAATATTCTTTGACGACCACGAACAGGGATTCGTTTTTCTTCCGGTAAATTGAACTTGACCTCGTCCCAAATTGCAAAACAATTTAAACTATCTCTTTATAGACCACCGAAGAGACACTACTCGTTTTAGACTTACCAAAAAAAAGCGAAGGAGTTCTATGGGACTTGTTAAAAAGCAATGTTTTCACAGTGTATGATACAAAGATGTGTTCTACGCACGTGTTTCAGAGGTATTCCATTGAAGGTATGATTCAGGTAGTTAAATTCAAGTTCTCTGGCTTTAACAGCGTTTATTTAACTGTTAGGAAAACACACTCTTAAAATTGGCGAGACGAAACTACTATCTTCCCAAGTTCCGCTCATGTTGTACGATGGCGAACTAGGGCTCTGTGTTGATGGTGGCCAATTTTCTACTCTTACTTTATCAACGCATGTCGTAAGCCCCGGCATTAAAGCTTCTTCTAATCTACAAAATCTGATTCGTCTTAGAAAGTATACTGAAGCTTACAAAGTATGCGAGCAAATTCAGTTAAAAGCCTCATGGTTAGAACTTGGAGAACAGGCTCTAGCGGATTTAGAACCTGAATTTGGTTTGTAATTTTATTTTGTTTAAAAAATTTTAGTGTATTAAAATCCTTATAGCACTCAAGGTCTACAAAAAAATCAGCGATGCGTCAATGGTGGCAGCTCTAGAAGAAATTCGTTACGTTGAAGATGTAAACACTCTTAGTGGCTTCTGTTGCTTGTTATTGGAAAAATCAGAACAAGCCAAAGAATACTTTGCAAAAAGTTTCAACACCAAAGAAGCGTTAGATATTTGTAGAGATCTATTGCAATGGGAACAAGCACTACTTTTAGCTTCCAAACATGACCCTGATATGGTTCCCTACATTGCCCGAGAATATGCACATCAGTTGGAATTTACGTAAGTACGCCTAGAAGCTTTTATCTAACTTTAATTATTAAATTCTACATTTAGAGGAAACTATGCCGATGCGTTGTTTCACTACGAGAAAGGTTACAAAGAGGACCTGATAAATGGCAACCAAACGCTGATGGCCGATTCTACGGTTGAACTTGAAGAACACGTAAAATTGTGTAAGGCCGGTATTGCACGGACATCGATACGAACAGGAGATTTTCGGCGAGGGGTGAATAATATCTTTATATTCATTTTTATGTAAAACATTCAGTTATTAATATTTTTAGATTCAATATGCAGTTGAGCTTGATGATAAACAACTTTTAAGTGATTGTGCTGAATCACTCGCCACAGTGGGTCACCTCACGGAGGCTGCTGGGCTTTATGAACGGGGTAAATTTTACGATGAAGCCTGTGCCCATTACATATCAGTCAAAATGTGGAACAAAGTCAATCAAATCCTCCCTAACGTCACAAGCACAAAATTACATGCAACTTATGCCAAAGCTAAAGAGGCTGAAGGACAGTTGAAAGAAGCGATATCGAGCTACCGTATTGCAGGCGATTTGGACGCTGTGGTTCGCATATACCTCGATCAGCTACAAGATCCTCACTCAGCGTCAGAAATCGTTCTTGAGTCACGTTCTGTTGAGGGTGCAAAGATGTTGGCTAAGTTTTTTCAAAAAATTGGAGATATCGAGCAAGCGTTGCAATTCTTGGTAATATGTGGATGCGTTCAAGAGGCGTTTTCTCTGGCACAGCGTCACAATAAACTTCGACAACATGGAGAACTGCTAGAGCGATATGAAAATGCCAAATCGGCAGACTACTTAGCATTGGCTCATTATTTTGAAAATGAAAAACATACACTCCTTGCAGGCAAATACTACTTTTTGGCCAGGGAGTTCTCTAAAGCTCTGAAATATCTTCTGAAAGCATCATCTTTCAGTAGTGAAGAATCGCCAGCTCTATCAATGGCTATTGATTGTGTAGCATCTTCGAACAGTGATCAATTGGCTAATCAATTGATTGAGTTTTTGTTGGGCGAAGTGGATGGATCACCAAAAGATCCAAGGTACTTATTTCGTCTTTATATGGCGAGGAAACACTATAAAGATGCTGCTAAGACGGCTGTCATAATTGCGAATCAAGAACAACTAGCCGGAAACTATAAGGCTTCTAGAGATCTACTTTTTTCAATGTATCAAGAACTCAGACGCAACAATTTGTCTGTTACATCAGATATGCGACACAATTTGATTTTGCTACATCGGTATACCTTGGTTAGGCTGCATATTAAACTAGGGAATCATCTCCTGGCTGCCAAGTTACTTATCGAGGTTGCAGCAAATATATCACAGTTTCCCGAACGTACGTAAATGGTGTTTCTACTCTTCTTATCAAGTTCATATTATTTTATACCTTTTTTGTACTTCTCCGTAGATATTATTCCGATCTTAACATCAACAGTCATTGAATGCCATCGCGCTGGTATTAAAAAATCTGCATTCACCTATGCATCAATGCTAATGCGTCCCGATTATCGGAACCAAATTGACCCAAGGTATGCAAAAAAAATTGAATCAATAGTTCGCAAAGCTCCCAAAGGAATAAAAGACTTCAAGGATGAATTTGAAGATGAAACGATGGAATGCCCAATATGTGATGCAAATCTGCCCAACATGGAAGTGACATGTTACAGTTGTAAGACTACTTTACCAATATGTATTGCTACGGTGAGTTTTTTCAAATCTGACAAATTGTCGTTAGGTATAACATTTTATATCAATTTTAAAAAGGGCCAACATATCATCAAAAGCAATATGACTTCATGTCCGGAGTGTGATTTTCTCTGCTTTCGTTCAGAAATGGAAAAGTATATGAAAACCATAAACTATATGAAATGAATAAAAAAAATTTAAAATTCTTTACAGAATTCTTTCTGAAACCAACAGATGTCCGATGTGTGGAGAAACCGTCGATGCTGGCCAGTTGCTAGATGTTGAGGATATTCGTCCATACATTCTGTCGATAACTTAGTTTTAGTTAATTTAATTGCCGTTTAGCTGATATCACTTGCCTTATTATTACTGATATTTATTAAAATTATTTATTTCAATTATAACTAATTTGAAACTGTCTATCGAAGATTGAACAAAGTGTCTATGGTTAGTTTTTGCAGACGGATCGATAGTTATAAGTGAGAGAGTTATGATCTCTTCGAGATCACAATACTCTCAACGTGGCTAAATGAAATAGAACTTGGTATCTAACAGCAAAAAAATATAAAATACATCATCGCTACGATATTTGCGATACATCCAGTTTCTGGGAATTTTTCTATGCATTTCAGAAAAGTACATAAATTGAATTCTGGTTATAACCAAAATTTCCTCTTGGCTCTAAGATCTGTTCAAATCTAACTAAAAAACGTCCTGCCATGTAAAATAGCACCATACCTCGCACCAGTCTTTTAACTTTGAAAATTAATTGAAACTGTACTACATATTTCTACAAGTATTGCCCTAGTGCAATAGAAGTAGTTGCATTCCCCCCTTGAAACAATTTAGCCGCAACACTCGCCTCGATAGGAATGCTATTCTACGTTGAGCTCAACTTCGGACGTTCAGAGTTCAGTCAACTATAGAGATTAATATTTTAGTCGTACTACTCGAATTTCGGATGCTTTATCAGGCTCTGTTTTTGTCTGATAGTGTACGCTCTTTATTAATAATAAACAACGCCACACCTCCAGTTTCATGAGCCTTTTTACAAATTGTTCAGAATGTCGACATTTTTCGTTTTAGCAATTTAAATGATGATTCCTTTCCTACGGCAAGAAATACATCTGGACCGTAGTTCTACTACCTAACTAATGATTGCAGTGAAAATGTTGAGTGTTTCTTTCAATTTCTAATTCCCTATTTCTTCCAGAGATTTTTGTTAAAAAAAAATGCTTTTATATAAGTTAAACAAGTATAATTGTACGATATCAAAGTTTCGAAACAAATTTTTTTCTTACCAGGCTAACACAAGGAAATGGCATTTAAGTATCTATTTTCTTTGAATCCATTTCGGTTTGTATTGAACATCCTTTCAAACTCGTCTTAAGTTCGATAACAATCTTATCCAGATCATTAACTGTCTGTAAATCAAACATAATAAGAGTTTTCAATTCAGGTAGTTCCTTTAACACCATAAGGCCTTCGTCGTCAATATTGCAGCATGATGATACCTGCAGATGCTTTAACGTGTTTTTGATATGAGGCAATCCTTGTAAGCCATCACTTTCTAGATGCTGGCAACGATTCAAAACAACCCGGTCAATGTGTTTACATGACTTCAAATGTTCCATACCAATTTTCATGATAGATGAATCTGTTGCATCGATTTCTTTAATTTGTATACGTGTAGATTCGGTAGGCAGCGCATTGTAGTCCTTTAGAAATCTTCCAGGTGATTGAACAAAGGATACTGCTCCACTATTCTTAAGAATCCATTCGGCACAGAGGCGGTCTGGTCCAACTAATTTTAAGCGTTCTTGATCAACTTTGTTGAAAGCAATTGCGACGTATGTCCATAAATGCTGAGTTCTCGGAATTGCTGACCTGCCGATCTTTTGAAGAATATTAGATGCAATTGGAATCATATTTCTGAAAAGTTTAAATAATTTTTGTTTGATTAATTCGCACTATATAATTTTAATTTTACCGGGTATATAAGAACTATTTTCGGTTATGCACTAACTGATGTGTTGTATTAAAGACAACAACATGCTGTTAATAACAGTGATCAGCTGTTAAAAAAAACGCGTTCAAAGGCTTTGCAGTTTTTGCGTTTTCGAAAAAGCAGCTTCATCGCTCTCTCCCAAAACAAATTAGTGGCATTCAGAAATCTAGTCACTACGTAGTGAACTCTTCTGATTGGTTTCAACTACAAAACGAGTTGAAATTTCCCCATCAACGTAGTTGAAAAATTTCAGCTACAAAGTAGTCGGACGTTTGAGAATCAGCTGTTGGGTAAACACACGAAAAATTATGGCGTTTTCCATTGGTTTCACTCGGGGAAGCACTCATTTTAAAAACCAATGGAACACCAAAAATTGTTTTTGCTCAACTTAACGTGTTGGCTTTGTGTGAGTAAAACACCAATTGCACATAAAAAATATTTCCTGTGGAAAATTTTCTTTTTGACATTTGAGGAACATGTATTAGTGCTTCTTGAGTCGATTCTCACTTCAAATCGAGAAGCGGCTGTCACTCCTCAGAATCATGAGAAGCGATCTTTTTGCACCAATGGAACGGTTTGAGAATGCTTCTGGACGCTCCTGGACGGTTCTTTTCGTCCAATGGAAAATGCCATTACAAAGTGCAAAATGAAATTTTTTCGACAATAAGCCTTGCACAAACCAATGCGGTGAGTGCGTGCGATGCGATTGCGATAAGTCAAATCCCTATGCATTATGTCAAACGTCCATAAGATTACATAGGGATTTGACTTATCGCAATCGCATCGCACGCACTCACCGCATTGGTTCGCGCGAGGCTTTAAGCCATTACGATAAGTCAAATCCCTAAGCATTAAGTCAAACGTTTATGGACGTTTGACTTAATGCATAGGGATTTGACTTATCGCAATCGCATCGTACGATCTCACCGCGTTGGTTTGGCCAAGGCTTTTATCAAATTGAAAGCAGTGAAGAGATATGCAATTAAAGTTACTTAATTTAAAAGATAAAATTAGTTCCCAAAACGCAATTGTTTTGTGTTTTTGTGTGCTTATTTTGATAGTTCAGAGTTGACTACATTTTTAGTGCATTTTGCATTCACAAAGCTAGTCGACTTTCCACTACGTAGTGACTAGAATCCTGAATGCCCCCATTGATTTTGTAGTTGCATGTTGCGACAGCGACAGAGACTCTGATGTTGACAGCTTTTTTGTCTCGACAACTACAAAGTTTGGAAAAAAGGACTCGTTCTTGTAGCGTCCACAGAGTAGAACAGTTGTCAAGGGTCTTAACACTCCGCAGCCATAGACGTGAAAAGTTGTGACTCTACTGGAAATCTGTGACTTGTGAGGCATCAGTTATTTTGGACAGAATAGGGATTTTGTTTCCAAAATGAAATATTTCTGTGTAAGAGCAATTTTTTTAATTCTGTTATTTTATTACTGTTCCATTTTATTAGGAATGCATGTACACCCAGCATAACGTTTCTCACTGGATCTATAATTTACATTTGAGTTTAAAAAGTTTTACATCTACATCTGAAGCGGCTTAAGAAGTATATTTCTGCAACCATCCCTGCTGCAATCAAAAGCGAAATAACAAAAGAAAAATATAAACAAAAATTTATCAAATGTCAAACCGAATCGAAAATTAACACAAAGGAAAACAGAAAACAGAAATACAAGTTTCGAATAAATTGTAGTCTCAAATTTTGTTTTTAAATAAATATTTTCCTTTCAAAATTTATTTCAATAATTTAAGTTAATTCAACAAAAAAAATTTAGCCTGTTATGCATATAAGTAGAGCTGACAAACAATAACTCGCCACGCAGCTGAATAATAAAATATTCAGACAAAAAAAAAACTAGGAAAAAAACATGTCGGAAACATACGGTGTGTTATGTGTAAATTATAATATTTGTGTTTCTATTCACTATAAATACATAAATCCTATAAACAACTACAATTGACTATTTTTTTTTTTATAGATTATCTGTTTAAGTTTTTGATAATAGGCAGCGCTGGAAGTGGAAAAAGCTGCCTGCTCCATCATTTTACTGAATCCAAATGTAAGTAGGGTGAGGGTGGTTTTAAAAACAAAAAGCAGATTCTTAGGTGCGAAGAAAAAAATATTCCATGCAGTGGCAGTCAGCCCGAGTAATCGTTCAGCAGAAACGAGTAATAACATCGTCATATCGAAGAATATATTTTCAGTAATGCCATTCATTTTCATTTTGCTACGCTTCGATAGCTTATTGCTATGAAGAGGCCCAATAACATGATTTTAGAGACAAATGTTGTGGGAGTTGGAATTGATACAAAAATCGAGATTTTAGTTTAGACAAATCAGGGTTCTCAAATTAATGTACATACATATTACGCATAAGAAAATAAGTCTTCCATATTTGTAGTTCAAGTTTTATTATACCTTTCCAAAATTAAAGCTTTAGATTAATTTTGACTCACTGGACGTATGGTGATCAATTTGATCTTTAAAAAATAGCACTGAATATTTTCATTTAAATATCTATCTAAGGAACTAATGATCTAAGGGCGACGCTTTCAAAAACTCATTATTCATATATGTTGGTCCGAAGTATAAAAATAAATGGTTTGCAATTTTTTTTTAATGTTTAAGGAACAACGCAATAACTACCTTAACACTGCACAAGTCATAAAAGTTTCTTTTATGAATGTTTTCTTCTTTTATTTATGAATATACAGTTATAACTGCTTTGTAGCTATGTAAGACTTTTAGGTCAATAGAGCACAAATTCGATCTAATAAATATCATTTATTAACAGTCAAAGACGATAGCTCACATACAATTGGCGTAGAATTTGGCTCACGCATCGTTAATGTTGGTGGAAAAGCAGTGAAACTTCAGATTTGGGATACAGCTGGCCAAGAACGTTTTCGTTCAGTCACACGTTCGTACTATCGAGGAGCAGCTGGTGCACTTCTCGTGTATGATACAACATCAAGAGATTCTTTTAATGCTCTAACTAATTGGCTTAATGATGCTCGTACCTTGGCCAGTCCAAACATAGTCATACTTCTAGTGGGCAATAAAAAGGATCTTGAAGAGGCCAGAGATGTCACATTCTTAGAAGCCAGTTCTTTTGCCCAGGAGAATGGTTAGTTATATTTTCTTTGTACGTACACATGTAAAAAAAAATCATTTATATTTATAGAACTGATCTTCCTTGAAACAAGCGCCAAGACAGGCGAAAATGTCGAAGAGGCCTTCCTTAAGTGCTCTAAAACAATTTTGGCAAAAATCGAAACCGGTGAATTGGATCCTGAACGTATTGGCAGTGGTATTCAATATGGGGGAGCATCTCTGCGAAATCTCGAAAGTAGACAACGAAGCGTGAACAAACCAGAATGTGGGTGTCGGTTATAAGTTGAATAGTGCAAGTTGTTTAAATACAAAACTAATTATACATTTATTACAATTTATTATACATATATTTAAGAAAACGTTTAAATTTTTTCACCCTGATAACCATTTATATTTGTTGTAATTTTTTTTATACGATTCTCATTTTATTTTTAGTACTGATTGGCTTTTGAGATCAAAGTTTATGTTTTGAACAACAAGGTAGTTTTTTCTTTTGACACATAAACTACTAATTACTTTTTTCAAATTTATTTGTTTACAAAAGAAAATGCTTAAAATTAACGGTTGGCTCAAGGAAGAAAAAGGCTCACAAAAAGATTTTTGAGCAGAATTTTTTATGTTAAAATTGATAACATTTTTTTTTCAACCACTATTTACTTAGAAACCAAGACAAACTTGTATGTAGCACACAACTGTTCTTAAGAAAGGGAAATTAAAATTAGTTTGAGTAAGAAAATGCGAAAGAACCTTTTTTGTAAATAGAGCTTATTCTCCTTGACAGAAATGTTTGAAAAGTAATAATCAAAATGTTTTGACAAAATATAAAATCTTTTATTTATATTTACCCGGACATGTGATTTCATTTGGAGTTGGCCGCAGGCATAGGTTTTGGTTCCAACCAATGTAGTAAGCGAGGATTACTAATCATCCAAAAACTTTTTTGAAATATACTACAAATGTTAAACTAAAAAGCTGTGTTTAAAATTTATTGATAACGATGAGTCAAGTTTATAAAGAAGCATAATAAACTTTCGATGAAAATCTTTTTATCTAAGTTTTTATATTGGTTTTTCTATGTTTATAAAAATATGTCGATACTCAGGGTTGTTCTGATTTCCAATCAAATTTAAAAACAGAAATGGTTCAATTTTGATTTTTATAGACACTTGTTCTGATTTTTATTCGGATACTATACCCTTCCGTTTAAGAATTTTTGCAGTTCTTAATTTCGAATGCGTACGTTTTCAATTCGCTTAGCATTTCGTTGCAGGAATTGAATCCAGTTGATGAATTATGTAAAACTCTTTTACTGTTACACATGAGTAATGGTAAAATATTATCATGTACCTACTAAAATAGTTAACTGCTCCAATTTAATTAACACTTTTATGATATAAAACCAGTATTGAATTCGTTTGGAAATAAGAACACACTTTTTCAATACGTACAGATTAAATTTCGGTTTTAGTTTCTAGTCCTGCCGGAAATCAGAACAGCCATGCATGATACAAAGTAAGTGGTGAATGCGTTCAGATTTAAGAACACACTGGCTTTCAAATACGGTCGGGAATCAGAACAGCCGTGTAGAGAGGATTGCGTATTTCCGCGAAAATCAGATGAATAAATATACTTGAACTTGTATGCTTAATCTTGTACTAAGTAATTCGAAACGAACGATTGCCAATCAGCAACTGATCTGATAAATTGGTTGTTTTAATTTCTTCTTTGTATATCTTTTTGTTTGTACAAACATACAGAAAATGAAACCTTTGCTTTATTTGCTCTGTTTATGTTTACGTTGTTGCCTGCAAACAAGAAATCTCATTTTTGAAATCCAATAAAAAAAAAATGGTTTAACACAATAACATCGAGAAAAGTTACGATTTTCAAAAAAACGTATTTCAGAAAAATAAATTACTGGGACCGTAATCTGTAGGGCTATTCCAGAAAGCGCGGCTGATCGCTTTTGGTGGCGGAAATGAAATTTCGTATTCTCAAAAGCGAATAACTTTTAATTTTTTTTTAATGGAAAGCGAAAGCGCTTTCCAAACGTCATTATTTTGTTAAGTAGAAACTATCATGCTTATTTTGACATTCTATTCGATAGAAAGTTAGTCGAATTTGAAAGAAGTGCATTTTGAAACTCGCACGATTCGAAATTTTTACATGTTTAATATTCGAATCATTCGAGTCTCAAAATGCACTTCTTTCGAATTCGACTAACTTTCTATCGAATAGAATGACAAAATAAGCATGTATACGTTTTTGACATAATTTATTTCGTTTTCAAAAGCGATAGGTTGTAGTGTCGAATTGCAAGCGGATTGATAGAAAAATGTAAATATAATGAAAAATTTAATTACCGTCAATTGAATTGAGAGTAATTTTCTTTTTTTTTACAACAATTTTTGATGCTTGTTGAGTTTATGCAACAACACGAAATGATAGCTAAAGGATTTACTAAGGAGCATTTACTCCAGAATATAGAGCCAAATTCTCCACAGAAGAAGACGTATTACGGTTGCTAGACCTACGAACTCAAGAGTTCGAAAAATTGGAGCAGGGAATAATATTACACCAAATTCTTTGAACGATATCAATGAAAATCAAAGTTTTTCTCCAGAAACCACCGCATTGATTGCCAAAAAAGAAAGAGATCTTATTCTCATGCTCTACAAAAGAAATTCAACTCTGTTTATATGGTGTCATTAATATTATTTTTATTATTAAATGTATTAATTCGATTAAAGAGTTAAATAGCTCGAAAACGAACTATTTATACTCAATAGTCGGATCCGAATATTCAAATTCTTCTTTCATAGATATTTGTGCTTCTAAATAAATAGGGTGGCGCAACAGAGTGACGGGCCTCAGGGGCCCTACTCTGTATTCCGTTTCGAAAGCCAATCCAATTCGAAAGGGATTTTCGATCCGTGTATGATTTCATACTCTGTAAAATTTTCGAATCGAACAAAAAGTGCTTAGTACAATTTCCATTTACGGAATAGATTTTCGAAGTATTTTTCATATTTCTCGTGAGAGAGAAAAAGACATCAACACAAGTTGCAAACCAAACAAAAATTAGTTTTAAAAAAAGCATTTTTTTATTCAATCAAAACTAAAATGCATTCGGTTGCACTTTGGATGCATGCAAAAAACAGAAAAGAACGGGTTGAACAAAAAATGTTATGCGATAAATCAAATATGTATTCTTTAAATGTGTGCCAGAATGTGAATAAAGATGAGCACACATGTACTACACCATCATTTCAAACTATTTTTGTTTTGTGCTAATATTTTTTCCTAATTATTCCCTGTGTCTGGTGATAAAATTCTACATTTATTTATGGAAAAAAATTAACTTGAACCTCTTATAAGTTCACTACACAATATATTGACTGGTTGAAAAATGTGTCCCTTCAACACAATCATTGTTTTTCAGTGAGTGAATTGAGATTCGTTAGCTACTTTGTTGTCGAAAGAAAACTTTCATTTTCGAATAGATTTGACATTTGAAAACGCTTTGCACGGTGCGAAAAATTCGTCTTCGGATTTCCTTTTCCGAGTGTAGTAGATTTTAATCCGCGTTAGAAATAAAGAGTACAAAATATTCGTTTTCGGAAATTTTTGCTTTCGAAACGAATTACAGAGTAGGGCCCCAGGGCCTAGCGCATTTCTCGCAACCATGCCTTGTAAGTGAATGGAGGCGACACCTACAATTTTCTGCCGGTTACGAATGGCTAATTAAGAAAGCTCTTTTCATGGCAATGAGTTTACTAACGGAGGACTTGCCAATTCCTCGCGAAAGACGATACCCGTGGAAAACATATTTACCTCTGTTGAGATTCAAACCACGAACCTCTGGGTTACCAACAAGCAGACATGCTAGCCATAATCAATTATTATTTGAATATTAAAAGTAATAAATGTTCCTCTATAAATTGAACACTATTTGGATACTAAAATCGCAATGTAGATTTTTTTTTTTATAAAATTTACTAGCGTTTGACTAAAACGTTTATCGTAATAAGAATGTCTACTCTTCTTTTGGAACTTTAGTGTATATGAACTAAGGTACGATGATGTCGTTCTGGTGCACCAATAGAGGTTACAAAATAATTTTATTTTTGTTTTTCCAAAAATAACTTTATTATTCATAAAGTTTTTTTGTGCTGATTTCAAATTTGAACTGTTATTATAAAGAAATATAGATATGATGGCGCAACAGAGCGGGGAGCCCTAGGGCATAGCGCATTTCTCACAACCATACCTTGTGGAGAATGGAGAGGACCTACAATTTTTTGCCTATTCCGAATGACTAATCGAGAAGGCGCTTATCATGCCAATAAAATTACTATCGGAAGACTTTCAATTGCTCGCGAATTGATTCTTGTGGAAGAAAACATTTTTTGGGATTGGAACCTTGAACATCCTACGTGCCAGGCAGACATGCTCCTACGCCACAGACATCAACTCAGTTGTTAAACCTTCGATAAAAGTTCGAAGAAACCCATCAAATAAATTACAGAGAACTCACTTTTTTAAGACTTTTGCTTTTGGAATTCAGAAGAAAAATACAAATATTAAAACGCGTTTTAATATCATCTTAGTTTTTATTTACAAATTAATTTTAAAACTATAATTGTTTTAAGTTTTTATTTTAAATTAAAACTAATTGCTTTAAAGTAATGTTTAGATTAAAAGTTATTGCTTTAAATTTTAAACAGCACATGCATACCAAATGTTTTTATGCTCGCAAATATGTCTTAGTTGATAAATAAGTATTATTTACTTTTTAAAAACGAACAAAAAATTACTACATAGAAAAAATACGGACACAATTACAATTGATTTTGTTTTTTAACTAGTGCCAAAATCTTATTTACAATTTCAAGAATATTGTACTGTTTTCCACTGAATTATTATATTTTTTTGTTGAAGTATCATTTTTATCTATTCTAGGTACGTATAAAAATTCATTAAAAGTCAGTCATTTGCAAATAAAAGAAAGGTTCATTATGAATGACTTAGAGTCCTTAGGGGTTGTTGGAATCATATCATTATTATTTTTTTTTTTTTACTATGAAATGCTTCTTCAGTTAGAAAGAATACTAAAATCTAATATTTTAGTTTTAAATAAAACTTAATTATAAGAAATGTTATTCTCTGGTGGGAAAAAATTATTAAATTTGATATTTATGACTGCTATAAATAGAAATATTTGTTTTAGAAAACCTTAGGCACAACCAAATTTCGCACTTTCATACAGTAGCGCACCCACGATGAATGATATCGTGTAGAATTTCGAGCACTCACACGCACAGCGCGGTGTAGTAAAAAGACAACAAATACTAAAACACATACAAGTGGAGGCCAAGCAAATTTGAAACATAATGGCACTGCGAAGCTTAAAAGAGTAAGTATTTCTCCTGAGTGATTAGGCTGTCTCACACGTCCCCACAATTTACCAAGTAACAAACGACGTCCTTGAAAGGTATGTATTGTCTCAATGTTCGCTAGCGCCGGTAAATTTGGATTGATACGATATTGGTACTTAATTTTATTGCTCATACGTTTCAAAATCAAACCAGATAAGAACAACACAACCATTAAAATTAGTGCCCAATTCGGAGCAGCTACGGGTTTGTGTTCGAAAAGGTATTTCGGGATAGCGTTCAGAAGAAAAGGAGTAGCGGCATAGCGAAGAAGAAGCAAAGCACCAAGTCCTTCTTGTTGAAGTTCAAATGAAGACGCCAAGTGGTGTTCAAAGATGACACCGTCCAAAGTATAAACCAGCAACATTACCGATGAGACTAAAGAAGGCAAATTGAATTTAACATTATCCACATAGAACTTAGCTACAATTGGTAATTTTTCAAGCAAAGTTTGAGAATCTTCGACTGCTTCGATTGTTGGCATCGCTGGTATATGAATATTTTTATATATGAAAATCTCAGCTAGTAGCATTGTAAAAATTAAACATATTTTGTAGTAAACTTGCTTGATGTCTACGCTTCCAAACCATTTCGGATTAACTTGCTTCCCCAGACAAAAGTCCACAATGAAATTGCCAGATTTGGCATAAGGGTTCTGTTGCAAATCAGGGGCACCAATGTAATTTGAACGAACATAGCACCAAATTGCAACGACAAACGCATTCAACACCGAATACAATAAATAGCGAAGATAGTTTTTCAATATAAAATCAGCAACTGGATACTTAAAGTATTCCCCAAGTACAAACCCAATTGTAGCCAAAAGAGCAATAGGAAGAGCATTGAAATTGTAACCCGATCCAGGCCGATCACTCGGCAAACGAACAAATCGCCCAAACAAGACTGCGGAGAGAACGAAAACCCCACTATTAAAAGATACATAGCTTCCAACTGCTTGACCATTGAATACTTTCTCTAGATACTTTAGATCTAACAAAGCAGACAAATTAGGTTGCTTGAGCTCGCAAGCTTTCTTTCTGCAGCACCATGGTAGGTAGTAGGATAGCAAGGGGACAATTAGTAGCAATAAACTAGCTCCTAAAAGACCACCAAATTCCTTTGGCACCTCAATCTTTCGGCATATTGCCGATCGCTCTAAAAGCGGTGTATAACCTGATTTTGTTGTTAGGTTAACGCTTTTGAAGTTTTCTTCTTCACTGTCAGAGAATTCCATTTTCGAAACGTTATCTCCTTCGTCATATCCGCTTTGACTGACCGAACGACTAACCCTTGAAAGATGAGTCGATGGTGTTTGAGACCCATCACGTTGTGAGTTACTAAACGTTTTTGAAACCGAACGACGAATGTAATCAGCTAACTTCGCCAATTCCGATTCTCCAGATGTATTTTTACTTGAACCAATATCAGTGGTTTTTTGTGTAGAGATGCTGTATGAACTGTGTATGGATGAAGTTGTTGTTTTCGTTGTTATTACAGCTGATTTTCTAGCGTTGTCGTTGATGACCGTGATTGGAGAAGTTGCGTCCGTTTTATCATTCACCAATTTAGGAGTTGCAGCATTTGTCTGTAACATAAAAAAAATAATTTAACACAATGACAAAATAGTTTCGGAAAATTTGTTTATTCGCGGAAGAAAAAAAGAAGAAAACAGTTAGAACCCCGAATTAAAACTTAAACTTAAAAAACATATCAAAAATTCGTTGCAAATAAATTATCTCGCGCCACACCAGAAATTAATTTTTTAGTTTATACCAGAAAATAAACAACTCGATTCTGGTTCAAAGTGTTCGAATACGCAAATTTTTAACACGTCAATTTTATAAAACGCACGAAACGTTCGAATTCCCAAATTATCTTCTTATACAAATGTGTTTGTGAGCAGGGCGTTTTCGTGAAAACGAAAACAAAATGCAAACTATTTTTTTTCCTTCAAAATCTGTTAGTAAATAAAAAAGAAGAAATTTGGCAAAGTTGTGAACCAATCTATCGAAAAATTTAAACGTTAAGGTGTCACCACAAAACGAAGTGAATTTATGGAAAAAGATAAGCAAAGTTTTATTCTCTTTCCTTTATTTTTGGTGCCGGGCGTAATGGTTATTTCATGGTACCATGAAACTCCTGCGTAACAGGCAGATAATCATGCTTATTTGGACATTCTAATCGATAGAAAGTTAGTCGAATTCAAAAGAAGAAGTGCATTTTGAGACTCGAATGATTCGAATGTTAAACATGTAAAATTTCGAATCGTTCGAGTTTCAAAATGAGCTTCTTTCGAATTTGACTAACATTTTATCGAATAGAATGTCAAAATAAGCATGATTATCTGCCTGTTACGCAGGAGTTTCATGGTACATATATATGATCAGCCTAATTATGAGTTTCACGTGAACAGCTTTTCGTCAGGAACATTTTTGTTCGCTCGGAATTTTAAATGCTATTATGAGCTTCCCCTGTACAAAATTCCACTCTACATTTTTTCCGCTTTTGCTGTTCACTTGTTCGCCTCACAAAAATAAGTGAAATAAATTGCTCTCAACGTTTTCACATTACACGGTGAAAAATAGTTCATGATAAAAGAATTTTTTCGAACATGGGAGATTTTTCCACCGAAACTCATAACAAGGGAAAAGTAAAATGGGATCTTTCTCGAGGGGAATGCTGTTCACGTGAAAATCATAAGGCTGAATATGATCAACAGAAAACAAAAATGTTTTTCCATGGATATCGTCTTTTGCGAGGAATTGGCAAGCCTTCCGGTATTCAGTTCATTGACATGAAAAGAGCTTTCTCAACCAGCCGTTTGAAATCGGTAGAAAATAGTTGGTCCCCTTCATTCCCTCACAAGTCATGGTTGTAAGAAATGCGCTGGGTCCCGGGGCTTCCCGCTCAGTTATTCCACCTTTTTTTTTTAAGTGTCTCTAAGGTTCAGACTTACTTCAAAGTCCATACGAAGTCTAAGCTAAGAAAAAACAGGATAAAGTTGTCCATTTAATTGTGGTCGTCACTGTCTGCTAGTCATCCTCCCCACTACTTTAGTGATTTCCAGCAACTCATTAACCTTCTCTTCAGTTTGTGTTAGACAGGTTAGTGAGTTGCTGCATGTCACTAAAGCATTGGAAAGGATGACTAGTAGACAATACTGAAAATGATATCAATATCATTAACAACTCTAGCGACTTCGATAAATTTTTATGTGTAGAATTATTTTTCAATTCTTAAAACTTACCCGCCATAGTACCTTTTTTTTTTTTACCGACTTCCTCGTTAATGGCTGGCACGATTTTGATAAAATTTTATATTTAAGAAGTCGTAGGTGGTTTAAGAAAGATTGCATTTTAACATTTGGAAAATTTTAGAATTTGAAAATTTTATTAAATTTTTTAAAGAAAATTTGATTTTTTTGAATATTTGCAAAGCGGTATTGCTGATTTCTTTCAAATTTTTTGTCAAAACATATTCTGACAAGATCTTAAATGTTTGAAATACATTTGAAAAATAAAAAACTTTTTTATAAACTACTCTAACGATTTTGGTTAAATTTTCAGCGTTTATATATACAGTACGGACTCGATTAACGCAACTAATAAAAATTAGGACGGTTGCAGTAACCGAGGCTGTTGCACATGCTGGGTCATATCTTCTTTGACACAAATTATGTTTGAAATATCATATTTCATTAGAAAGTGGAATGTGCTTTGTTCTTTTCTTTTGAAACCATTCATATAAAGCCTTTTCCATCTGTACTGTATCTGTATCTATCCTTTTCCATCTGTACTGTATCTGTACTCAGAAGCCTTCATCGTAACTCGTTTAACTCGTCCGGACTCTTCTTTAGCCACAAATTGTCTGAGAGCAATTTTCTTTTTTCTAATGCGGTATATTGTTGATTTGTTAATTATATATTTTTTACATTTTTTTGTCTTAACTGAAAAACCCTTTTCTAGTTCCGATAAAATATCACTTCTACTTTTAATTGACAATTTTGTAATTTCTTTTGTAACACAGGATGTATGAATTTTTAGTCAACACTACCGAGATTGCAACCCAATCAAATAAACACAGATTCATTTTAAGTGTTTGTTCATGTTCTTGTAAAAAATATTGTTCAGACAAACAAAAATCAAATAACGGCAGGATTAAAGAATCAAAAGAAGAACGTGATATAAAAAACGGATAAGTAAACACATGAAGTTGCACTTATCCAGGTAACTTTTTTTGAAAAGCTGCACTTATAGAGTCAAGGCGTGATAAGATTTTAGTGTTCCGAAAATTGAGGAGTTGCACGAATCGAGGGTTGCGCAAACCGAGTCCGTACTGTATTAGCAACTTCAAAAGAATAGCGTTTTTAGATTTGCTTGAAACCTTTGGATTATTAAATTTAATTTTTTTTCAATATCTTGCGTGATTTAATTCAATTTTCATAATTAATGTGTAGTTGGTAACCCTGAAACCAATAAATTATATATAAAAACTAAAAAATTATTTTGAATTTAAAAAACAAATAAAGTTTTTTAGATTTTTTATTCAAGTTATTTTGCGAAACGCATCGGACAGAGTCCGAAACGCGTTGTCAATTACACTAACAAAAACTAATTTGTGAAATTAAGCAAAATAGTTTTAATAAAAAAATCTAAAAAAATTTATTTTTATTTTTAAATTCAAAATAATTTTATAGTTTTTATATATAAAATTATATCACACAAATTGTAGACAAAAAAATCCAAAAATGGTTAAACAAGTAAAGATATTTTTTTTAATAATGCACATCTCTGGGGTTAATATTCAAAAATTTATAATAACAGAGACATTACCTACTAAAAAACTATGACAAGAAGTTTCATTTGAAATGGTTTGATTTATCCAACAAGTAAATTTCCTCCGTCTTCCATTTTAAGCACAAAAACACATTTCGCTGTCGAAAGATAAATGATTGCCAATCAAGGCCAACATCGTGCGAGAACGGCAGGAGTGTATGCAGACGAACGTCAGAGACAGTCGGATTTAGTATACGCGAGCCGTAAGTCGGTTGAGGTCTTCTTTCACTTGATTGCGCCACCTAAGACGAGGTCTTCCCCTGCTGTGATTTCCCTGCAATGTGCTTCCGAAAATCCGTACTCATCCTTAATATTTTAGTAGTGTACTTAGCACACAATGCCAAGTTCGTGCGACCCAGTCGTGCACATTTTTATATTTGTCAAGTCAAAGAGAATAGTGAAACTCGGAGAAAACTAAAAACAATTATGTATTGAGAAAATGTTAGCATTACTCTCATTTGAAACTGATTTATACAAAGTGCCAATTGAAAGTAGAGTCGCAAACGGTTTTGAACAGAATCAATGTAGAATAGACTTACATAGAAGTACATACTCGAATTAGCTAAACAAGAACAGAAACAAAACCTCACAAGTCACAATCGACAGATATAACTTGGAGGTAGTACAGAACTTCGTCTACACAAAAACTAACATCAAAAATAAAAGAGAGAATTATTCTTGCCAATCATAGCTCCTTTAACTCTTTAAGGACGCAATCCAGGTGGCAAGGTTACAGAAGTTTTGCATATTGGAATAAATTAGATATTGGGTTTAAAAAAATATCAATAAAAAAAAAAGTTGAAACCATTGATAGGCGTGTCAGGTGGGTGTTCTGACGTTTTCTGACTAAACAATACAACACCACGCAGAGACGGACTGGTACAAATTATCACAACCATATCAAATTTTAATGTTCGAACTTTTGCTGGTACACATGTGTATCTACCATGGTCCCGAAAGGGTTAAGTTAAGAAGGCAACTGAATTTACACAGAGTGGCGCAACAGAGCGGGCAGCTCTAGGTCTAGCGTTTTTCTCACGATCCTGAACGTTTAATCGAAAAAGGTCTTTTCATGGCAATGAATTCACTAACTGAGGACTTTCCAATTTTTTGCGAAAGGTGACATTCGTGGAAAAACATTTTTCGTGCTTCTGTTGGGATTTGATGCACTAACCTTCCACGTAACAGGATATACAACGGGCACAAATTGACCTTGTTACCAAAGTGAAAATTTATATCAAGAAATCGAGCCAACTGCTTTATACAATTTTGCAAAATTAAAAATCTTCTTTAATATCGTTTAGTTGCATGCAAAAGTAAAAGCAGCACTTCTTTCTTCTTCTTTTTAAGTATCTCATTTTTGAATCCTTTCCTATTAGTTTATCTTGGTTTTTTAGTGTTTCATGATTTTTTTCACAAAATCTATGGCTTAAGAGATATTGTTAAGGAAGATTTAAATCAGTCGTAAAAATTGTTTAATACGAAGAAATGAGTCCATTTAACTATTCGACTATAATTGGCATCATTGGGATAGGTACAAAGCTGATGGCAGTTTCGGATTAATTTGATTTTCCTCATATTTCATTAAGATTATCATCCACACTTTTTGCGGGAAACTTGAAAATTACTTCAATGTGTACTTATTTCAGGTGAAAATTATTATTTTTCAAGACTTTTACTTCCCAATGCGTGTAATTAAAAATAGACAAAAAATCCGGGAAAGCATTTACAATATAGTATCTATTGGACCATTGCCAAGAAAGTCTATGTAATAGAAATAGATTAGATTTCTTAACCTATCATTCTGATACAAAAATATTAACGTGATAAAAGGCCTACAAGCCAAAACAAGATAAGAATTTTCCTTATTTATGATTAAACCGGTTATACTTGGTTGGGTTTAAATTAAACTTACCTCTTTGTTCTCTTTAATTGGCGAAGGTGGAACGATTAATGGGGTCGGTGTAATTACTGCAGCACTACGCTGTCGAGACGATGTCCTGCTTGTTGTTGAAGCAGGACGAGAACTAGGTGATGCCCGCCGTGAAGGTGAGGCTTTTCTTCCAGGCGAAGCTCTACGTGAAGGTGATGCTCGACGAGATGGTGATTTCCTTGCTGATGGTGGTGAACTTTTCCTTCCAGGTGACGCTCGACGGCTGGGTGAAGATCTCAAAGCCCTCTTCACTTCTGGTTTTTTCGTATCTTTCTGCCGACCGCGCGTGAGAGTCCGACGATTGTCCATATTTTTTTATGCAAAGCACTTCAAACTAAAATAAATAAAAATAGGTTATATCAAACTGATAAGAGACGGTGCGCGGGAATTTAACCAAAGCGTCTTTTCAACCAATTGAAAATATAAAAACACTCTCAATTTACAAAACAAAACTTACCTCAATAAGACGTGAACAGTTAGATTAAGTACACAAAATACAAGTACAATTTATTTGTTTATATAATTTTACATAAATAATAAAGAATCCTATTTTTATTTGTTCGGTTAACAACAGACGCCTATGAAAATTTATTAATGGTGGACGAGAGACGAGGACGACGGGACGACGAGCCTTTTTTGTAATTTCTCATTTCTGTCACGAGAGAAAATGAAAGGTCTGTCCTCTGTCGAACAAGCATGTTCGATGTGGAATTCGAATATGAAAGGGATATTTGGCTTGGGTTATTTTAAATCACATTTCTAAATATAGATGGCAGTAAGAACATGGTGAATTTATTCAGCATTTTGAAATTGAATTTAAAAACAAATTTACTACAACTTTGCATAAAAATTATTTTTGTGTTTTATTTTTCTTCATATGTGCAATTGTATAAGTAAACCATTTGTATTATATCTAATATCAAATCCTCATTTAAGGCAAAAGTTTGTAGAACACATCGAGGAAATTTTATTGTAGATGCCAATTTTAAAATTTTAAATGCTTGGGAAATTTACGGAGAACAACAGGGTGAATAAAAATTTTTAGACTGACTTTTTTTTTTCAATTCAGTACATCATTTTTTTTATTCTTCAATTGTGAAATTAATGAAACAAATAAAGCAGCTTATAGGCGTGTTTTTTTTTATGCTAGTATATAAGGCGTGTTTTTTTTTATGCTAGTATATAGTACAGTAAAAATTTCCCTTGGGGAACAACAACAAATCATTTTACTGTCGTAATTTTCCACAGTGAAAACAGGGATGGCATTGCTGTGGATTGATAGTTTCCAGCTTTGAAAATAAGATGGCACCACCATTGATTTCAGTTCAACAAAGCTTTTTCGAAAGGACGTGTTCAAAAAAAAATGTGGTATTTGCACAGAAATTTTTTCTCTCGATTAAAAATTAAAGAAATGAAAACTATATTCATATTGAATTTTCGCCCTGTTTTTCACCTGGTGGTGTATATAATACAGGATTTTGCACTAGTTCTTTTTTGCTGAAGCTAATAGCTTTCCTTGGGGAATTATTTGACTAAAAAATATAGCTAAATGCAAGAAAAAAACAAATCAAACAAACAAACAAAGCAGCAAAAAATGATCAAAAGGGAAAGATATATGAATGAAAATTATACATTCTTCAATAGAAATTCAAGTTTGGGACTAGCAGTACGTGTTTCAACTTAATTTAATTTGGGTTGTGTTTATTTGTGCGGTAGTATTATAGTTCAATTTCACGGTTTTGTAAATAAAAACAACTTATTTTCCTTCTTAACCTATCGAAAGACTGGTCAATAGCGTAGAACTGCTTTCCCAAAGATTTGGATAAAAAATAAATTGATTCTGTTTGCCAATGGAAAATCTCATCAAAGATTAGTTTTTAATATCTTTTTACATACTCCCCGAACATACCCAAAAGTTTTTTTCAACAAAACAGCTGACTTTGACATAGAGCTTTCTTCACTGCTGGACGATGCCTCCAAAAATAGTAAAAAAGAGCTGTAAGAGAGAATCTGATGTATGGAAAATAAGAAAAAAAATACAAATTCATACCTGGCTTTGTATCGTTATTCAATTGATAGAACAAATAAGGAAACAAACCTGGTATGAATTTGATTTTGTTTCATCTTGAATTTCACAGAGAGCTTTGAAAAGTAACAGCAAGCTTTGACGTTGAGCTCCATCTTGTTGCTGAAAATAGAACTGAAAATACTGTGGACAGATCGTTTTTTTTTAACTCGAATGCTGTACTATATACTAGCATAAAAAAAAACACGCCTATAGTACAGTAAAAATTTCCCTTGGGGAACAACAACAAATCATTTTACTGTCGTAATTTTCCACAGTGAAAACAGGGATGGCATTGCTGTGGATTGATAGTTTCCAGCTTTGAAAACAAGATGGCACCACCATTGATTTCAGTTCATCAAAGCTTTTTCGAAAGGACGTGTTCAAAAAAAATGTGGTATTTGCAAAGAAATTTTTTCTCTCGATTAAAAATTAAAGAAATAAAAACTATATTCATATTGAATTTTCGTCCTGTTTCTTACCTGGTGGTGTATATAATACAGGATTTTGCACTAGTTCTTTTTTGCTGAAGCTAATAGCTTTTCTCATGGAATTATTTGACTAAAAAATATAGCCCAATGCAAGAAAAAAACAAATCAAACAAACAAACAAAGCAGTAAAAAATGATCAAAAGGGAAAGATATATGAATGAAAATTAAACATTCTTCAATAGAAATTCAAGTTTGGGAATAGCAGTACGTGTTTCAACTTAATTTAATTTGGGTTGTTTTTATTTGTGCGGTAGTATTATAATTCAATTTCACGGTTTTGTAAATAGAAACAACTTATTTTCCTTCTTAACCTATCGAAAAGACTGGTCAATAGCGTAGAACTGCTTTCCCAAAGATTTGGATAAAAAATAAATTGATTCTGTTTGCCAATGGAAAATCTCATCAAAGATTAGTTTTTAATATCTTTTTACATACTCCCCGAACATACCCAAAAGTTTTTTTCAACAAAACAGCTGACTTTGACATAGAGCTTTCTTCACTGCTGGACGATGCCTCCAAAAATAGTAAAAAAGAGCTGTAAGAGGGAATCTGATGTATGGAAAATAAGAAAAAAAATACTATTTCATACCTGGCTTTGTACCGTTATTCATTTGATAGACCAATTAACGAAACAAACCTGGTATGAATTTGATTTTGTTTCATCTTGAATTTTACAGACAGCTTTGAAAAGTAACAGCAAGCTTTGACGTTGAGCTCCATCTTGTTGCTGAAAATAGAACTGAAAATACTGTGGACAGATCGTTTTTTTTTAACTCGAATGCTGTACTATATACTAGCATAAAAAAAACACGCCTTATGTAGTTTTATTATGAAAAATTGTTTAAATAGTTTTTGGTATTATAATTCATATTTAACTTCGATTAAAAAGCATTATTTCAAAGTATTTGTAAATAGAATTGATTGCCAAGTTATATTAGGGGTATTCATTCATCAGCGTAAAACCCGTGTACTCCGTGTAGTCTGTGTAAGCTTACCAGAAGATGGTAAAAGAACTGTCAAATTTTATATGGAAAATATTTGAAACACAATTGGTAAGACTCCCCTTTCGATCCGGAAACGAGATGGTAAATTTACGCAAAAGTCATTTGAGACATGAATGAAAAGTTTGAGTCAAACAAGAAATAAAGTTGAACGTACTTGGGTCTCAAATAAAAAAAATAGAAGTAAAAAAGCAACCATAATCCTATTCGTCTCTCTTTTTAACTTTAGTGCTTTGTAATCTTCATCCGTCTCGCTTTACTTTTCTGCACTTCCGCAGTTGTAGATGCATGTAAACCCAGCATTATGGTTGCAGATGAAAAATTATGGTTGCAGATGAACATGTTCATCTGCACCCATAATTTTTCATCTGCAACCATAACTAGGAAGTTCGTTCCCTCTCTATCAGACAAGTATGAATTTTGCATCTTGTGTCTTTTTCCGATTTTCATCTGCACTTGCAGATGCATGTAAATCCACCATTAGTTAATTCTATAATTCAGAATGAAGAAAAAACTACTAAAAAAACAACGGTCGACTTCAGTAACCTCAACGCTGGAGCCAGGAGTTGAATCTTTCACTTTTAGAGGCCATAGCAGCGAACATGAAAGAAGATCTTGAGCTATTTAAGGTATATTATTATACTATTTTAGTGAAAATTCTTTCTACCCACTCTTAACCAATGGTATTGTAGCGTGCGCTTAGTTCGCAAAAATAAAACTCTACCTTTCAATCTAATTCTACCACTTTTATTCAGTATCTATACTTTATTCGATCTCAACTCGACCTTTGGACTATCACTTGTAAATAACAATTCACTCTTCTTAACTTTATCACTCTATAATCAAAACTGACATCTGGTTGCCTCGGCGGCCTATTTATATCGAATGACGTTATATCCAGAACTCTCCAGTATTTTCCACATGGTCTCCACTCTCCACTCCTGTCAAACATTTTTCCCTCATGGTATATTTCTACACTTACACTAGTGTTGCCGCTTGTGTTTTCGGTTGAACGTTTTCGATTAGGAAATTGGTATTAAATGTTGGGTTCGCGTTACAGCATATATTCAACCAATCCCAATGATATATATTCAACTAAGCCGGTTTCTGCATTTCTTTGCTTTTCTTTCATTATACCAAATCGTTTTTCTCTCAGTAACCGATTGCCCCTAGGTTCACCAAAAAAATTGCTTTGAAGTCGCCAGGAATTTCAAGTGCATTTTATTAAATTTTTTCTTAACAACTTTTACAAACTGATGCATGATTGAAAAAGAAACAAAATAGAGTTAAATAGCTACAGCCGTATTTATTAGATTTTCTTAAGACGTCTCTTAGACGTCGATTAGTTAAGTTTCAATTAAAATTTAATTGGAACTTAAGAGAGGTTGATTAAATTCTTATCGATAATCGATTCTGCGCTGATGCTAGACTAATTGATAGTTGTGTCAAAATAAAGTAGTAAAAACAGAAATCTAGTCCAATTTAAACTGCGTTTTGACAACCATTCGTTTGTAAACAGATGTGGTGCCTTTTTGCTTATAAAAAAAAAAAAAAAAAAAAAACACTATGTACGAGTATCATCAACCTAAAATGTGATGAGGATTTCTTCGAATATTCATTCAAAACTAACGCAACGCATTGTTCGTCTTTTTAGGCCCTTATTATGAGAAGCAAATCGACCGCTCGACCATGGAACAATCTTTCTTTGCCAAGCAAAACTGCAATTCCCTGACAATCTCTTAGCTCTGGTTGTAGGCACACGACATCCATAGCGAAATGGATAAAGCATAACTACTGCGTGGGCGTTCGACCACCATAAACATCCAAAATGATTTTTCTCTGGTAGGTATCACCTCAAGGCAGGAAAATATGCCTTGAAGAATGCTATTCCAATTTAACCTTTCAGACCCGCACGAGAATGGTTGTTGCGAGAACAACGCGTTTGGCCTTGTAGCTCTGTGGAGCTTTTGTGCCAGCTTTTTATGTTTCTATTTATTAATCATGACATCTGAAAAATTCTTAGCACATTGAAAACATTTAAATCGCGACGAAAATCTTCCATATTTTTATTTTAAGAAAAGTTTCATTTTATTACCAAAACAACAGAGCGAAATTGACACCGATTTTCCCGAAACGTCAGAATGAATTTTTAATTTGGATTTAAGAGACCTTTAAACGTCATTATTGGCATTTAAGTTAAGAGGGCTCTTAGCAAGTTACTTAAATGTGAAATTTGATTATCGATACGGATTCGTTACTTAAGTGTTACTTAAATGGCAATTAAATCTAATCGATGATTAAAAGTTCTTTATAGATACGGCTGCTATAGTTTTGCCTTCTCAAATAGAAAAAATTGACGGAAAGTGTTTCTAAATAAATTTTTCAGATGAAATGTTTCGTTTTGAAGCTTTTCCCTATTTCAAATTATCTACTAGGTAGATCTGTCATCGAGGTAATATTTTCAAAAATACGCACATGTAGATCTTTGCTAAATTACGACCCATGAACGAATTGAAACATTTACAAAGAGAAGCACAGACGCGAAACTAAGAGAAAATGCCACCACCTAAACTTCTCAAAAACAAACAAAATTTTTCCTCTTGAAATTCAATTATCATTCTATTCACCACCGCCATCAGCAAATAACTGCATAAATTCTTACTTTATTCGATTTCAGATTTTCATTTTACATTTTGCATTTGCACTTGCACAGTCTGTGAAGTTTAATCAACCGGTTTGGTTATTGGTTTTGCCTCGTAATTTTTATTGATATATTTTTTCCTAAAAAAACAAAAACAGTTGACGGCAACAATTAAAACAAACAAACATTCTAAAATTTATTGAAAGAAAATGTAAACAACGAGATCTGAAAAGTGAACTTTGTCGAAAAATTGTGAGACTTTAATCTGCGGACGTGTAAAAAAAATCCTGTTTTCAAAGATCTTCGAGATATTTTTTTTAAGCTTTTGTTCATGTGAGAAACTGTTATCTCAAAAATTGTGAGAAAATGGCATTGCTGAGGCTAGCAAGGTAAGTCCAAAACCCGTTCAGAAGAAATAAAGAAATTAATCTCGCTCGTCTATTCACCACTTTTGCTTTAAAAATATACCCGGTGGGGTTGAAGTGTGTGTGTGATGTGTCTACTATTGTTTACGAAAAACGTAGGATAAAGAATGTGAAAAAGTCCAATAACTGAGAAGCGGGAATCTGCTAATTTGTTTTCATTTTATTTGCAATATGTACTGTCATAAATATATCTACAAAGCAGTATAATTTCTCTCAAAAAAGTTTTTGAACGTAAAAGCTGAATGATACCTGCTGACACTGCACATATTTTAAAAAAAATGTCATGCTCGGGTTTCTGTGCTGCTATAAAAACGTTGCTTTGAGCCGAGTCGAGTCCTCGAGTCTATACGCAGGACAACTCGTATGTACATAGTCATGTAGATAAATAACTGTCTGATGCAAGCTGCAGTCAAAACATTGATATTTGATATCCTCAACATTTTTCTTTGTTTGCCGCCGAATAGGGAAATGGGTGTGCCGTAATTTTGTATTGTCAAAGGTTTAAAAGTCCGATTTTGCCCGACATCACTGACAAGTGAGAAGTCACAACGTTCCAGTCAAGTCACATCACAAACTTCCACCTAATACTCAAAATGTGGTGTGGTTCTCAGCAGATTGTGACATGTGAGATGTGACTGTTGGGCAGGTTCGGGATGTTAATAGGTAGGTACTAAACGGAGCACTCAGACAAAAAAGTAAGAAAAATTTATACAAAACGTTATAATTTTCCGATCACTCATACCTAGGAAGTGGAAAACTTTTTTATGTTTAGTTTTAGCTACGAAAGTTTACCACCTACATTTAGAAAACGCAGGACAGTTGCACATAAAATGCTACGAGATGTTCTCAACAGGTGCGTCAAATGGTTATTTCGCAAAAACTTAGCAAGGCAAGTGTGTGGCAAAAGAGTAGTAGGTATAGCATAAGCTAAGCCAGTAAGCCTCCTGCAGTCTCTCCTCTGAAGACAGCAGAACACGGGCTGATCTTATATTGTTTTTGAAGTGCAGCGGTTTGTACTGCTTTGATCCTATTGAGATATGCCATTTCCATAAACTAAATTCCAGCTTTGGAAATTTAATTTCCATTTACGGTGTGTAACGCAATGAAGACTAATTGACAGTCACTAAAGTCGTCAATTTGTATCATACTTTGGCATATGCCTTTGGTTATTCTTTAAGAAAGTCACAGCTAACATTAGGAAGATAAGAAACTACTATACACATAGCGTCTTTCACACGAAATTGCGTTTCTGGTCACAAGTTTTTTCGAATAAGATGCATTTTAAGCGTCCTGATACAAACCACTCCCGAAGTCCTTTACCACAAATGCTAAAACCATAAACATTTGAAAGTTACTCTTTCACCTTTTCCGATTTTATTATTTGAAAGCAGAAAAGTAGTGGTAAACTGGTTACATCTATGTAGGTATACAAATTATAGATTTTGTCAATAAACGTTTATTTATAAGATCCCCAAAGAAAAACAGCATACCTTCCCACCCACAGTAAATAAGGAATTATAGTCAAAATGAAAAACCCAAAGTGTTGGATATTCGGTTTTTCCATAATTGAATTACCCAACTACCTACCCGCCCCGTGCCGTAAGTTACAAGCAAACTTTTGTTTCCGAATATTTATACATACTTTGGCTAGGAGACTCTGCCAATCTTTTTTGCACTTGCACACCATCCCCTCATTATTGATTGACCCATTTATATTTATTTTGCAATCTGCCGTTGAGCCCAATACGCCACTTATTACAATGAGGCTCTCAGTCATTGAATTGTACATAGTCACGATAACTTAAAATTATTACTAGTTTCGATTTGTAGTTGGCTACAGGTACAGGTACAAATACATAAAAATAAATACATTAGCAGTTTAGCACGTTTAACTAAATCGTTTTTTGCTTTTTTGACATTAGCAATCTGATAAAATAAGTAACGGCAGTGTTAATAGCAAAAAATAGAGTTTCTCATGAGGCGTGCATTCAAATGTTTGAAGTCCAATGCGTAATTTATCGTAAAAAGCTATTTATAGAGAATTTATACTGCAATAGTAAGTAAACATGTTTTTTAGTTTAACTTCGGTTTAAATTATTACACATCTAACAACTTGCAGTAGGTATGCGATGCCAGAAAACGTGTCCCTCGGTGTTTTGTTGAATTTGAATTTCAAACTGTACACCAGTCATGATAAAAAAAAAAACAAACTGAAAGCTCAAATAATTTAACTCCTGGTCATAGATTGAGAAAGATGGATCAAATCATATATGCAAATCAAGTTGCGAATGAGAACATAAAAGTGAACTGTATCGATTTATTTATAATTGAATGTTAAATATTTATTTAAAAGAAAATAGCAAACTAGTGTTTGTTATTGTTTTTGTTTTGTCCTGGAGTTGTAATTGATTAAATTATTACAGAACATTTTAAAGAAAAAATTAAAAAATGTATGTTGAAGATCGAAAGATCACCTCAACTCCATGTTGCGTATAAGTGTCGGTGTATTCCGAACTAAATTTGCGTCTTAGAAGGGTACGGCAATCATCTAACACTAACTGATGAGCCCAATTGCCGTGCCTGGGCGAAACGCAACATGGAGTTGAGGTGATCTTTCGATCTTCAACATACATTTTTTAATTAAAATTTTTTCTTTTTTTTCTTTAAAATGTTCTGTAATAATTATAGTTAAATATTTATTGATGATTAAAAGAGTTTTTTTTTAATATTCTTGTTCAAACAAAAGTTAAATTAAGTTTATGATCATTCAAAAGAATTTAAAGCTTTCATTAAGTTTGTTCTAGTTTTTTCAAGCGGTCGATTACCTTAATATTTTTGGACTGCTAATTCTTGTGGAGATTATCATCTACTTCCACTATGTTTTAGCATGGAAATGCAAATTGCTGATGGTATGAAGACATAACACTTAACATTCTTTTAGCAAAATGTGCGCATTGTAGCGATGTAAATTAAAAGAATGAAAATTTTTCATTTTCCAAATGACTCGATGCATTTCAATTCGATGCCAATCATTGAACTGACCCAAAGGATTAGTGAACGACAGTTCTGGTAAGATATGGCTAGTAGAGACCGCGGGCTATGCATATTGAATGATAGTAGACAACGACAACGACAACGACAACGACAACGACAACGACAACGACAACGACAACGACAACGACAACGACAACGACAACGACAACGACAACGACAACGACAACGACAACGACAACGACAACGACAACGACAACGACAACGACAACGACAACGACAACGACAACGACAACGACAACGACAACGACAACGACAACGACAACGACAACGACAACGACAACGACAACGACAACGACAACGACAACGACAACGACAACGACAACGACAACGACAACGACAACGACAACGACAACGACAACGACAACGACAACGACAACGACAACGACAACGACAACGACAACGACAACGACAAAGACAACGACAACGACAACGACAACGACAACGACAACGACAACGACAACGACAACGACAACGACAACGACAACGACAACGACAACGACAACGACAACGACAACGACAACGACAACGACAACGACAACGACAACGACAACGACAACGACAACGACAACGACAACGACAACGACAACGACAACGACAACGACAACGACAACGACAACGACAACGACAACGACAACGACAACGACAACGACAACGACAACGACAACGACAACGACAACGACAACGACAACGACAACGACAACGACAACGACAACGACAACGACAACGACAACGACAACGACAACGACAACGACAACGACAACGACAACGACAACGACAACGACAACGACAACGACAACGACAACGACAACGACAACGACAACGACAACGACAACGACAACGAAAACGACAACGACAACGACAACGACAACGACAACGACAACGACAACGACAACGACAACGACAACGACAACGACAACGACAACGACAACGACAACGACAACGACAACGACAACGACAACGACAACGACAACGACAACGACAACGACAACGACAACGACAACGACAACGACAACGACAACGACAACGACAACGACAACGACAACGACAACGACAACGACAACGACAACGACAACGACAACGACAACGACAACGACAACGACAACGACAACGACAACGACAACGACAACGACAACGACAACGACAACGACAACGACAACGACAACGACAACGACAACGACAACGACAACGACAATGACAACGACAACGACAACGACAACGACAACGACAATAGGCGCAGACAGAAAAGTCTCTAAGAAATGTGTTTTTTGATATTTTATGAGAAAATTTATAAGAGTCGTTACAATTCTTAAATTAAACGGTAAATGAAAGTGTTACATCTTTCAATATTACGTTAAATTGAAGAACTGTATTTAGTTAGTTAGTTAGTTTTGTTTATTGAACGATATATATTTACAATTGATACTTATACTAGGTAATTTAAAAAATTAAAAAATTAAAATAATGTGGGGCCTAACCAAATACATTGTCTAGAATAAAAATAATAACTTAATATTATATAGCTGAAAAGAAAGAGAATTCTTGACTATAAGTCGGTTGACTTGAGTTATCTCGGGATGTTCCGTCCCGGTTGTCGCTGGTGTCCCTCTTTATGGGGAGGTTGTGGGAGGTGGCTTCAACAACGGAAGTTTGCTGACCCAGTAGGGCTATTCCCGAAAGCGCGGCGGATCGTATTTAAAGCGATAACTCAATTGCGAAGCGCTTCGCTTTAGGTTATTCTGAAAAGCGAACATGGTTGGAAATTAAACTTCCAATATTTCCATTTGGAAGTCTTATCCATCCACTCAAATGTCATATATTTCCAAGTTTTTCCAATGAAATTTCCAAATTTTCCCTAGGTATCAGTTGGAAAATATTTTCAAGAACGGAGATAAAAGCAACATTCTTGCTAATACAAATAAATTTTTAAATGCAGTTAAAAACTTTTGTTTTATTCATTTGAAGGTGATGCTGGTTATACTCTTGAGCCGTGGTTTATGACACCATATAAACAGAGTTGAATTTTGTTTGTAGAGCATGAGAATAAGATCTCTTCACTTTTGGCAATCAATGCGGTGGTTTCTCTAGAAAAACTTTGATTTTCATTGATATCGTTCAAAGAATTTGGTGCAATATTATTCCCTGCTCCAATTTTTCGAACTATATTGAGTTCGGAGGTCTAGCAACCGTAATACGTCTTCTTCTTCTGTGGAGAATTTAGTTCTATATTCTGGAGCACTTAAAAATCCTTTAGCTATCATTTCGTGTTGTTGCATAAACTCAACAAGCATCAAAAATTGTTGTGTCGTGGTGTGTTTTTGACTCCTTTAATAAAAAAAAAGAAAATTACTCTCAAATTTTTCATTATATTTGAATTTTTCTATCAATCCGCTTGCAATTCGACACTACAACACCTATCGCTTTTGAAAACGAAATGAATTATGTCAAAAAGGTATAGTTTCTACCAAAAAAACAATGACGTTTGAAAAGCGCTTTCGCTTTCCATTAAAAAATAAATAAAAGCGATTCGCTTTTGAGAGTACGAAAATTCATTTCCGCCACCAAAAGCGATCAGCCGCGCTTTCTGGAATAGCCCTACAGGGTCAGCGTAGAAGTTGGTGGCTTCGTCGTTGGTTGTTATTACTTCTTCGTCCAAGGTGTTCATCACGCTTAGGTATCTTGGCTCAGGGTATCGGTCCTCAGTGGTCATCCTTCTCACCAGGGGATTAGGGTGGTTGCTGATATTTGCAGCCGTCATCAATACAGTCGATAAGACGTATTGGTCCAAGGGCGTCATCTTGGCTGTCTCGTACAGATGCTGGTTACTGTAATGTCTCTGACGCTGGTGGTTGAAAGTGAGGCCGGTGCAGAGTCTCAGAATCTTCCTTTCGAAAATAAGAAGCTCCTTCATAGCGGTCTTCGAGATGGTGAACCAAACTGGGCTTCCGTAGTTGATGACGGGTCTCAGCAGCTGCTTATACATCAGTAGTTTTGTTGGCTGACTTAGTCCTGTCCTTCTCCTCAGCAAAGGGTACAGTCGGTGGAAGGCGTGGTTGGCCTTCTTAAGTACAGTGCGTGAATGCGGGTTGAATCTAAGAACCTCGTTAAAGTTGATACCTAGATACTTCGCGTTTCTTTGGGCAGCCAGTCTGGTTCCATCAGGTAGAGTAATGGATGTGGCTCTGCCGTTACCAGCAGAACAACGGCCTCTTCCTCCGGTCCTTCTGAAGCTGAAGAACTGTATCATGGTTGATAAATGTCAACACCGCATCAAAGCGATCGATAGTTTTGTTTCAATTATTTTATTTTACTTCTTTTCCTAAAGTAGGGTTGAAATGGGTTAAGGTGAAGTGAACCGTCGTTATATAGCTGACGGTTAATTTTGCTTCTTTTAAAATGATCGCAAACAAAAGTAATTCGCTTGACACATGAGAAACATTGGCCTAAAACTCCCATCTCCCAATATTGTGTTTGTCCATATTTATGCATGTATCGGGTTTTTCAATAAGAGAACTACAAAAGATTTTTTTTTTTAAATAAAACAAAAACGGTTTTGGATATCAATGAAATTCTTTATTCCTGTGAAAGAACGTTCGATGCCATTATGTATGGAACTCGATTTCTTTTGCATGGCCACCACGGGCACGCTTGCAGAAGTCCAGACGCTGTACCTAATTTTCGACGGTTTTCAAGCATAAATCGGCTGATACTGCTGCAATTTCACGTTCGATATTAGTACGAAGTTCACCAGTCGTCGCTGGCTTGTTGGCATAGACCATAGACTTGACGTAGCCTCACAGGAAATAGTCTAACGGCGTCAAATCGAACGACCGAGGCGGCCAAGCGACTGAACCATTTCGTGAGATAACACGTTCTCCAAACTTGGTTTCCATTAAATTGATTGTGACATTCGCTGTGTGGCTTCTGGCTTGTGGCGCCGCCCCACTTAGACACCGACACAGAGCGATTATTTTCAATAGTAACCGACGTTAAAATTAAAAAGAATTAAAGGTTTAAACGAACATATGAATTGTTTTTAATACCGAGGGGAATTTGTGGGGAATGTCACTTGCACAAATGGGGAAAAGGGGAAAAATCTGGCAACACGCCGTCCTGTTGGAACCACATGTCCTCCTAGTCCATATCATCCAATTGGGGCCAAAAATATTCGGTTATCATTGAATAGTAGCGATCAAGACCGGCACATTACTGTGAATGGGGAATTCACAGTAATGTGCCGGTCTTGATCATCACGGAAGAAGTACGGCCCAATGACACCGCCGGCGCCGGCCCATAAACCACACCAAACCGTAATTTTTTCGGGATGCAATGATGACTTATGGAGTACGTGTGGATTGCTGCCTGACCAATACCGCATATTTTGTTTATTGACGAAATGAGCTTCATCGCTGAAGATGATTTTTCGATGAAAATCCGAATCATTTTCAAGTTGTTGCTCAGCCCAATTCACGAACATACGACGCTTCTGGTGGCCAAGCGGCTTCAGTTCTTGCGTCAATTTAATCTTGTAAGGATGTAGGCCAAGATCTTTTCGCAAAATTCGCCACAACGACGTCACAGAGATGCACAACGCTTGAGAACGACGTGTGAGAGACACTGCAACTGAAGCCTCAGCGGCAGCAATATTCTAGACACTAAGGGCACTTCTTTGTCTCACTGGCACGGGAACATGTTGTAATGTGACTGTGGTTTCAAATTTTTCCACTAGACGCTCAATTGTTGATCTGCTAAGACGATTGCGACGCCCATCAATTGGACGTAGCGCTCTTAACGTTGAGGCCAAGAGCGACGTTAAGGCCTAACGACTCCGAATTTCGGTAGCAAATTTCAATAATTTCGACTCGTTGTTGGCTCATTTATGAAATCATGAAATGGCAAAACTTACTGAAGAGAAATGTCAAAAGAGCGGCAAGAAATATGGCGTCGTTTGCTGTCCCTGTCGCTCTACTTTTGTAGCGTCTCTGTTGAAAAACCCTTTATATATTAAACACGTGTCGTAATGGTTAGCATATGTAGGTACATTCCGAGAGATTTCGAGGTTCGAAATATAAAATTCCCCGAGTATCGCCTTTCGAAAGGAATTGGCAAGGCCTCCAAGAGTAATTGCACTGCAATGAAAGCCTAGGATTGTATGTCCTTGAAAGGGTATAGGCCCGAGGTTCCCCGAAGTTTGTTGCCATCCTATTTATTTATTTTAGGTTTATTTTATTGAACACTCTACGCTGCACTAGTTTTCTATGGAGCTCAATCTAATGGGGAACGAAAAAGTGCTCACAAGTATAATATGACACCTAAACAAGTGTCACATTAAATCCATTGCAAAAAGGTGACAGTTAGTTTGATATCATCTTACAAGCAGAGCGAGAAACTAAAGCCTATCAGATCCTCATAGCCAAAGGTTTATGAAACATTTAAGAAAAAACAGAAAAACAATCATGATAAATACTTTTTTCTTAAATTTTAAATTTCAGTTTTTCTTTAACTTTAAATTTTAACTTATGTTTAAAGAGTTTGACCTTTTATCTGAAAAAGTCGTAATTGTGACGAGCCCCTGGGCCTAGCGCATTTCTCACACCCATGCCTTGTGAGGGAATGGAGGGGACCTACAATTTTCTACCGGTTCCGAACGGCTAATCGAGAAAGCGCTTTCTCGCATGTTATAATCACCCTTATTACGAATGGCGTTTTAATAAAACGCCAGTAAAATGACTTATCCCTAGGTGCCACAATTGCCGTTTAAATAAAATATTTTTTGAGGGAATGGTAAGAGCAATGAGGAACAGATAGAGGGCTGAACTTATATTTTTATGAAAACAAAAATTATCGCAGCTGGAGCTCTGTCATTTTATAGGCGTTTTAGTGAAACGCCTATCGCAATAAGGGTGAATAACTTTCCTAAAAATGTTATTTTTAAGAAATAATTTTTAACTGTCACTTGTGAATAGGGTTTTAATACGGCTTTTTCAATAATTTTTTAGGGGCAAACAAATTTTATTATTTTTGCATGATCTTTATTAGCAGATTGCCCCATTCAGCTTGGACGATGATCAAGAACGCCGTCCTTCCGACCTAGAAGAAGTTAAGCTTGCCATTTGCAAACTTAAATCAAATAAGACTGCAGGTGCAGATGGCCTTGATGCCGAACTTTTCAAGGCAGCTGTAGACCAGTTGGAAAGGAGCATGCACCAGCTGATCTGCATGATATGGTCGGAAGAAAGCATGCCCGATGAATGGAACCTCAGTATCGCATGCCCGATCCTAAAGAAGGGAGACCCTCACAATTGCGCCAATTATAGAGGGATAAGCCTCCTTAACGTCGCTTACAAGATCTTATCTGCTGTAATATGTGAACGTCTGAAACCCCACGTCAACAACTTTATAGGTCCTTATCAATGTGGTTTTAGACCAGAGAAGTCCACAATAGACCAAATTTTCACATTACGGCAGATCTTGGAAAAAACCCGAGAACATAATATCGATATTCACCACCTCTTTATCGATTTCAAGGCCGCGTATGACAGTTTTTACAGAGACGAGCTGTACAGAGCCATGTCTAGTTTCGGTATCCCTGCAAAGCTCGTACGACTATGCAGGATGACTTTGGAGAATTCACGCTGCTGCGTTAAGATCGGTAAAGAACTCACCGAGACCTTTGATGTCGAAAAAGGTTTTAGGCAAGGCGACAAGCTGTCATGCGATTTCTTCAACATCATACTTGAACAGATTGTAAGAAACTCAAACGACAACACCAGAGAAACAATCTTTCAAAAGTCTGTACAATTACTCGCCTATGCAGACGATATTGACGTAATGGGAAGAAAAAAGCGTGATGTCATAGGTGCTTTTGCGAGTATTGAAACAGAAGCGGCAAAAATGGGTTTGATGGTTAATGAGGGCAAAACGAAGTATATGTTGTCATCAAACAAGGACACAGAACATCGACGAATTGGACAAAGCGTCACAATAGACAGACATAACTTCGAGGTAGTACATGACTTCGTCTACCTAGGATCCGCTGTAGACACGGACAACAACATCAGTGCGGAGATCAAACGTTCTTTGGGTTAAGAGGGCAATTGAGAAACAAAACCCTCTCTAGAAAAACCAAGGTGACCTTGTATAAGACCTTAATCATCCCAGTCCTGCTGTACGGCACGGAAGCATGGACCTTATCGAAAGCGGATGAGGAAACCCTTGGTCGTTTCGAAAGAAAAATTCTCCGAATGATCTTTGGTCCCGTATGCGAAGACAAAAGACCGTATGCTTGTAAAAAAAAATCCAAATCCTATTTCAACCGCTGGCCTGTTATAATATATTACAGGTGCTGTATAAATTTATTTCTGAAATGTCGTGGTCACCGTTTCGAAGAATGGTGTTTCGAGAAACACACTTTTGAAAGTTCGCGAATGTGTGTTTTCGCTCTGTTCATCTGCTCCATTCTAGTGTCGTAACTTGTGAACCAATTCGAATATCGTAGATGTGATACATATATGAAAAAAAGAGGACCCCCTCCACTTCGTCAGAGGCAAAACGTCTGTGACGTAATCCATAATTCATTTGTCAATAGCTGTAATGTGTCTATCTCAATCAATCAATAACCAATCCATCATGAATAGTTTAATGCAATTTTGTTTGCAAGAGATAATTGTTGTGTACATGGGCACTATATCTATAACTTAACTCACAATGCACGCATCGAGTCTATTCGATGAAGACACAGTTAAGCTAATATAAATTTGCCTATATAGAGTGCAATGTAAATTAGGTATATCTTGGTCTAGTAATCAAAATCAATAAAAACAAATTAAATCCAAGCTGTTGACCGTCCCTAGCCAACTCTGGTATTCATATAAATATTCGCTAAAAGTCAGTGATCCGTCTGGTAGTTATATTTTTTCTTGTTTTGATTGTGCAAGCAAACAAAAGCTATTTAAAGAAAGTAAAAATAAATACGTCACCATATCGACAAGCAGCACAAATGCGATTATATTACGAATTGCTTTTGGCTTGCAAAAAACAATGCCGTAAGGGAAACCTTCTGAAATATGATTGTCGTTTGAGTTTCACTCACAATCAGTTAAAGTGAAATGCAATGTGTCGTGCAATTACATTTAAAATTACGGTTTTAGAGAATTTCTATTTTAATTTGATTGTTGGCAGACAGAGCTTTTAATAATCGTAGTTAAAACTTTTTTAATGACTACCTAGCAGTAAGGTTTGCATTGTAAATTTTCCATTTAACGTGTGAGCTGAGTGATAAGTGAGTTATCATAACCTTCACTGAGTTGTTATCTGTCAAATAAGTCGTTAGGGTTGTTTTGAACTAAGGGGAATGTAGAACTGATCTATTTAAAGATGCTGTTCATGTTATCTTAACAAATTTATTCTTTTCTTCCGTTGAAACCGACTGTTTGTCTCCTTGTTTTGCGGTAGATACGAAAATGGTTATGGACTTTCAAGTCTCTCTAACAAATTCATGCTTAATAAATAAACCAAACTCAATGCCTTACCACTGCCCAGCCTAGCCATTGCAGTTTTTCAATCGCTGACGATGATGTCATGTGCTTGCTTAAGAAAAACATAAGTTGTTTTCTATTCCAAAGTGGGTATTAAAAATAGAGTCATTACTTCCTGCAAATTTTCAGTTTGAAAGTCAAACAAGTCACATACAATGTTGCATCAAAGTAAATCGCAATAAATAATGCGAATTGTATAAAATAATTATAAAAAAAAAAACATCTCTCTGTAAGTACACATGTCAGCTGTGAGCAGCAAGTGATACGGAAGGCATTCTAAATAGAGAAACTCTGACTTTTTCTACCACAAGCCAGAAAACACCGCTTTCAATCTTATAATATTGACTTTTCATCAAGACTTTTTTGATTGCTAAGTTAACTTTGACAACTACGCGAGTGTGCAAGTCATAAGCTATTTGCATACAAATGCACTCCATCACAAAGCCTTTTTAATTGAATGAAAGTATTACATTGAAGTCGAAAGTGTCTGAAAGTGCATTAAGGTCATCAGCACAGCTCTATTCATATAAAACCGTAATTGCAACTGCCAGATTTAAATTTAGAACCACTTTGATAGGTTGCATTTGCATTGCATGCCACGAAGTGTGTGCACTAGAGAGAGAGTGACTTTTATGCAATACAGTTTATGAGATGACGACGACCTACGCCGGCCGACGTACTAAAGAAGTGTCACTTTCGATTTCAATTAGGGAAGCAAGATGAAAATATATCTCTTGAACTCGGTTTAACTTAGGTCATGTTCAAAACCATGATTTATTTTCATTGAAAATAACAATGAGGAGAAAATAAACCAAAACCACTATATTGACAATGTAGTTTGTGTTGTGAGGGAACGAGTGATATGATAACATTCCAAACCGCATTCGCAATTAGCATTGTCCGCGACAGTAGGCTCGCTCGGTTAAAAATAAACTAGTTTCGATTTTTATGAAATTGGCATAAATTAAAAAGGAGACACTGGAAAAAATAATGTCTCTCTTTGTTACTTAATGCATTGAAAATACAATGTAAGAATGAGTTGACGTGATTCATGTAAAGAAAATAAGCAATTATTTATACCTCGTCAGATTAGGTTCTATACAAGTTGGCGGCGACTGGGTGTTTGAGGTGTGACTAAATTGCCCCTTTCTTGCTAAAAGCCTGGATAGAAATATTAAGGTTTTAAAATACAAACAAATCATGACGAAATAGATATGAGACTTTTTCTATTTTTAAAACTTATTATCAGCTTTTGAATCAAGTGCTACGTTTAGTAAAGAAAATGTTAACTATCGACGTTGAAAAAAATCTTAGTTTGAATTTAGTGAAACTGTTTTTAAAGGAAAAATAAATATTTGGGAACAACAATCTCGGGGAAGTCCGTAGGTACAATTGGATAGCGGAGTTCACATTGTACAATTAGTTGGACAAACTTTGATTTGAACGACCAATATTTGAAGTTGGGCGGGGAGCGGGGGAATATATGTATGTCATGATGTTGGCCGAGAAGTCTGATTAGTCTGAACGCGAACTACATCCGACAAAGATAACAGTAGAAAATCGAAATTTGTTCAAACAGTCCAGAAATATCTGTTATGCTCAAATACAAAAGGCTAAGTTTTTACATGACCAAACAGAAAGGCAAAAAATAGTATTGTGACCAAAAGGAAGTAAAAACTGTTGGTCTTTTGTCAAGAACATTAAGAACTCGACCACGTCATCGGTCAAAACGCTCGTCTTCAATGACTCTCCATATGTTAGCTCCATCGAAAAAGCCAATTTGCTGCCAACTCGACACTTCCTCATAGCATATTGGCTCCACCTGAGCTCGAGTCTGCAAATTCTGTGATGAAGCAGATATTTTTTCGAACTCGCTCGGTTGCGAGAGTCCTCAAAGATCTCAATATACATAAATCCGCTGGTCCAGATGGTATCCCCGCCGTTATTCTGAAGAGGTGTTTTTCTACGCTGGCAAAAAAACTGCGTCTTTCCTATTCTGCTGGGATTTTCCCGAGCAGATGGAAAACTGCTTTTGTCCAGCCGGTTCCTAGAAAAGGAATCTTCCTCCCCTTCCAATTACCGCCCAATTGCACTCGTCCCTTCTTTCCAAGGTCATGGAAACGTTGATAAACCGCCAACTTATGAAATATCTTGAAGAACGAATGCTTCTTAATGACCGTCAGTACGGCTTTCGTAGCAAACGGTTCAGTGGTGATTTGATGGCTTATCTCACCGAAAAGTGGAACCAATCTTTACATTGTTTTGGAGAAAGTAAGATTATTGCGCTTGATATTTCTGAAGCATTTAATAGAGTTTGGCATCAGGCTCTTTTACCGAAAATGCGTACTTTTTGTATCGATGAGTCTCTTCTTCGTTGGATTAGAAACTAACTTTCTGACCGTTCAATACCTACAAGTTGTATTGGATGGCTTCAAGTCTGATACCCACTTCATAAATGCTGGTGTGCCCCAGGGCTCCGTTTTGTCTCCGACTCTCTTGTCTGAAACTTCTAATCCGCTTAACTCTTTTGCTGACGACTCGGCCCTCAGCTTTTCATATTCGTTTCCAAATTCACGTCCCTGTCGTTGAAGCTTAACATTCCCCCATTGACATTATCCATGAATGGTACCTGCACCCAAGAAAAGCTGTAATTTTTCAAATCGTTTTTTGTTTTTGATTTTAATTGCACATACCGAACGACACGGAAAGATTTTTTTTCATGGTAAGTGCGAAGTTACGCTCGGAGGACTTGTTAGTTCTTCTAAATAGGCGATAGACACGGAAAACGGTCGTATTTTTTGAGATTCGAAAATGAAGGGGCACAATTTAGTGGAATGTCCAGGGTCTTTGACCCAGGAAAATGGTTGTAGTGAATAAATTTCTTTGGTTTGAGGTAGCATTTTCTTTTTTATACTATAACTTGTAAAGCTTACCAACAATTTTTTTGTGGTTCATATTTTTTCGTTATTGAAAAAAAAAGACAATAACATATTATGTTGACCTCTCTGAATGCGGACGAAATACTGAATTCTTTAAGTCTCGTTTGGGTTCCAGGCCATCACGGCATAAGTGGAAATGAGATCGCCGATGAACTTGGAAGGCAAGCATCTCTGACAGATTTCTGAACCAGCGGCGGCACTTGGTCTGCCGGTGACGATTGAATGCGTCAAGAGCTCAAACGTAAATGGTATTCCTCCATTGGATGTAGACAGACCAAACGTATGCTCCCGAACGTTAATAAGAAAACTGCAACATTTTTGATATTTCGTAGCAGAAAAGACTGTAGAAAGTTTGTTGGGCCATAGCGCCACTCCTCTTTTACCAAGCACTTAAGTGATAGGTTTAAGCGATACCACACTCTGTGAATCCTGTGGAGAAGATGAAGACACCGCGGAGCACTTGCTTTGTGAACGTCCTGCGTTTGCTCGCATCAGGTTACCGATACTCAGCTCAGACATGGTGGGAACTGGTAACTCAGGCTCCTTATCATAGAAGGGTCTTTTGGCTTTTCTTCGAACATTTGGAAAGCTATAATAAAAGAAGGTTGCTATCTGGTAGTACAATGGATCGGTATTGAGGTCTGTGTGCTCCAGCTAGTATTTTAAAAACCTCCAACAGAAAAAAAATTCAACCTATGTGATAATACTTATTTTTCTCAAACGGCTCTAATGATTCCAATAAAATCTTATGCCAGGGATTGTTTTTTAGTTGTCTTTCTTCTAACGTAAAAAAATTTGTTTTGGAAAAATCTACAAAAGCGTTCTCCGGTTATCACAATTTTTTATAATGGATATCACAATTTTGACTAAATTTTATACTTTAAAAGTCCTAGTATGTCTAAGAAATATTGCGTATAACCATTTGTAAAATTTTAATTTTTTAAATAATTTAGCTTTTTTTAAATTTCTTTTCAAAACATCTGGCCAGATCTTTAAACTTGCTAACTGAATTTTTAAAAAACGTGTTTTTTAAAAAGTGAAAAATAAAAAACCTATCCTTAAAAAAACTGCTCTCATTATTTTCATTGAATTTTCAGCATGTGTATTAGGAACATATAGAAAATGGCGTTGTTATATTTTCTCTAAAATCTTTAATTTCATTTTTTTTTTTTAATATTTTAAGTGATTTAATTTTTATAATTAACTAGCTGTATCGCCCGGCGTTGCACGCGTCCGTAGTTTTAAGGACCCCGGTTTCGTTCTTCGTTTCCCATAGTTTTTATATGAGTAAAAGTGACATTCAGGAAAAATGTCATAACTCGGGAACGTGTCAACCGATTTCAGATTTGTTTTTATAAAAACCATCTACCAACATCCCCTAAGCTACCATAAAAATTTGGTTTCATTCGGTTGAGCTGTTCTCAAGGGATGCGATCACAACCAACCGTACACTTCTTTTTATATATTACTAGCTGAGCCACCAGGCGTTGCTCGGTTCTATAGTTTTAAGGTTCCCGTTCTGGTTTTTCCGCTTAAGTGGGAACTTTGGGATGAAAAACAATCGTTTTTGCTTTGGGATTATGTGGTATCCCAATGACGAAAGGATTTTTGAGATCTGTCCAGCAGTTTATAAGTTTCCGTTTTCCCAGCCCCGTTCCTGTGGGAATCTTCCGTTACAGTGGAAATATGTGAAATATAAGTCTATGTCACTGACCACTGAGGGATGATGTAACATCCTACCTAGAGTTGAAAGAATTTTTGAAATCGGTCAAGTAACTTTAAGGTTTCGGTTCTGGTTCCCGTGGGATTATAGGGATGAAATATAATCTAAGTTACTGATGGAGGGGGATAATGTAGCACTCCAAATGCAGGAAGGGTTATAGAAATCTGTCTTAGTAGCTTCTAAGTTTCCGTTCCCAACCCCGTTCCTGTGGAATTATGGGGATCAAACCTTGACAGGAACCATTTATAAGTCTATGCCACTGGGGGATGAATGTAACATCAAAGAGTTGAAAGAATTTTTGAAATCGATCAAGTAGGTAACTTTGAGGTTCCCGTTCTCGTTCCCGTTTCCGTTCCCGTGGGAATATAGGGATGAAATATAATCTAAATTACCAATGGAGGGGGATAATGTAGCAATACTAATGCAGGAAGGGTTTTAGAAATTTGTCCAGTTGTTTCTAAGTTTCCGTTCCCAAACCCCTTCCTGTCGGAATATCCGTGCAATTTCTTAAATTCCGCTCCTGTGGGAATATGGATAACAAACCTTGACAGGAACCATTTATAAGTCATTGTCACTGAGGGATAATGTAACATCCTAGAGTTGAAAGCATTTTTGAAATCGGTCAAGAAACTTTAAGGTTTCGGTTCTCGTTCCCGTTTCTGTTCCCGTGGGATTATAGGGATGAAATATAGTCTAGGTTACTGATGGAGGGGGATAATGTAGCACTCCTAATGCGAAAGAATTTTAGAAATCTGTTCAGTGGTTTCTAAGTTTCCGTTCCCAACCCCGTTCCTGTGGGAATATGGAGTTCAAACCTTGACAGGAACCATTTTTAAGTCTATATAACTGAGGGATGAATGTTACATCCAAGAGTTGAAAATTTTTTTGAAATCGGTCAAGTAACTTTAAGCTACTCGTTCCCGTTTCTATTCCCGTGGGATTATAGGGATGAAATATAATCTAAACTACTAATGGAGGGGGATAATGTAGCAATCCTAATGCAGGAAGGGTTTTAGAAATCTGTCCAGTAGTTTCAGAGTTTCCATTCCCAAACCCGTTCCTGTGGGAATATCCGCGCAATTTTTTAATGTCATAAGAACCTTCTCCTGACAATTACAAACACAACAAAAAAAGAATTGGCCAAATTGGTCCAGGCGTTGTTGAGTTATGCACTTACCAACACATTTTGCGATTCATTTATATATATATATATATAAGACTAGCTGAATCGACCGACTAGCGGCGGCGCCGCGCCGGCCGGCGTTACTCGGGTCTGTAGTTTTAAGGTTCCCGTTCTTGTTCTTTCGCTTCCGTGGGAATATGGGGTTGAAATATAATCTATTTTACTGTGGAATAATGTGAAATCACAGTGCTGAAAGAATTTTTGAGATCTGTCCAGTAGTTTCTAAGTTTCCGTTCCCAACCCCGTTCCTGTGGGAATGTATAGGGATCAAACCTTGACAGGAACCATATATGTATAAGTCTTTGTCACTGAACTGAGGGATAGAACGTCCTAGAGCTGAAAGAATTTTTGAAATCGGTCAAGTAACTTTAAGGTTTCCATTCTCGTTCCCGTTGGATTATAGCGATGAAATATATAGTCTAAGTTACTGATGGAGGGGGATAATGTAGCACCCCTTATGCTGAAAGAATTCTAGAAATCTGTCCAGTAGTTTTCTCGCTTTCGTTCTCAACCAAGATCCTGTGGGAATATCCGCGCAAGTTTTTTAATTCTTGCCGTCATAAGAACCTTCTCCTGACAATTACAAAAAAAAAAAAAAAAATAGAGAAATCGGTCCAGTCCATGACGCGTGATGGCGTGACCAAGGGATATAGGGATTCATTTTTATATATAGAAAACGTTTGTATGGGAAAAAGAAAAGGGGTATTTTCAGGGTTTTTCCAAAAATTATTTTTTAGTTAGAAAACGTTTGTTTGAGAAAAAGAAAAGGGTTGTTTTTAGGGTTTTTGCGGCAATTATTCGAATGAAATATAAAAACCATCTTTGAACTTCAATAACGAACATTTATGAAAAAGAATTGGTCCAAGCGTTGTTGAGTTATGCGCTTACCAACACATTTTGCTATTCATTTTTATATTTAAGAAAGATGAAGAAGATGTGTAGTTAGCAACCCTGTAGCATGAATTATATTATGAAGAGCGAATACTAAAACCTTGTACTTAGCCTCAAGATTTTGATAATGTACTCAGCACACAATGGTAACTTCGTGCGACTTAGTCGTGCCTATATATTCTTAATATGCCTTATACTTTCCATTTTTTTGCAATCATAAGTACAAATTTTTAATAGGTACACTTTTTTGTTCATGTTATTTGCTAAACATTCCTTTTTTTTATCCTCTGTAACGGAAGTCCGAGGTTTGTATGATTTTAACGCCCCAGGCCCTCCACTAATTAGCAGAATAGATCTTCTAAGAAAATTGAATGGAAATTATCTTATCTTAATCCAATATGGCCGCCGGAATGGTAGCTTAATTTTTCTTTTTACAGACTTCCAATATGGATATCAAATAAAAGGTCTTGACTATCAGGTTAGACTACACTATGAAAAATATCATTTTAATCTTTACTTTCAGTAAAACCGTTTAGGTTTTAACTAATTTCTTATTTTGTCTAATCTCGTGTCACTACATCACTACATAGTATAAAACAAAGTCGCTTTCTCTGTGCCTATGTCCCTATGTATGCTTAACTACGCAACGGATTTTTGTTTATATGTGTAATACATGCATATTATAGTAGAGAAAAGCAGAGAAATTTAAAGATTTGTAATGTGATGTCGTAACAAACATATTTTTCTGCGCTTACATTGCAAACGCTGGCTAAACCTTACGAGATAGATCAAATTTATGTAGAACGGAAGTGTATATCTTTAAAAGATGGATAAAAAAGTGCGCGACAGCATATGTCTATCTCCTAAAGATAACCCACATTATCCATTTTTATATTTTACATATTACAAAAGAAATATGGGTTATTTACCAAGCTATTTTAAACGATACAGTATCATTCCTTATCTAATTAAATACATTAGACACGTTGTGCATTTCATGTAGATCAAAATTGCCCTTTATAGCATGTGATTTAAATGAATATTTTCTCATCTATCTCATCTTTCTTTTCGGCGTTAGGAGCATCGTGATCTCGATGGGATACCACTTCCGTGCTTCACACTACTGATCCGCGTGTTTATTTCTTTCTTTCTTTTCGTTTCTTTGCGATGGCATCAGAATCGGAACGTTTTATGATTGTTTCCTTTTTGACGGAATTTCTTGATCTCTCTTTGAGTATGATAATACCAACTTAGTCAGTTGGTCGTGCTTTATTTTCTGTAAGATGCTATTTTTGATGTGAACGGATCTTGGTGCTTCTTAACACGTTCAAACTTTGTTACTCCTTTTGTAGTACGAATCAGCTTCATCTCAGCTGCCGTCCAACATTGTGAAAAGTATGTGAGTGCTGTACGCACCAGAGATCAAAATGAGTATGATCAAATCAGTTCAACCACGTCCAAAATTTCTCAACGATCGCTCAGACTTGATTATTTTCAACCCATATTCACAAGCAAATAGCTCGCAAGCATATTTACTCACAAGCAAAAATGCTTCTGAACAAACTAAATCAATAAGGATGCTCACAAGTCATTTTTTCTGTATTGCACTCACAAGCAAATGACTTGCAAGCAGATTGACTTGTTTGAACTTACTTGAATATGTTCAAATACTCATGAGCACGCAAAATGTTCACAAGCAGGCAGTGTGTTCACAAGCAGGCAGTGTGTTTATAAGCAGGCAGTGTGTTAATCGGAAAGTTGAGTTGAACATTTTTACCTAAACAAAAAAAAGGCATAAACTACCCTTTTTGGTATGATCACATTGCTTGCTTATGAACACACTGCTTATTCACAACCACACTGCTTGCTTATGAGCTTACTGCTTGTTTACGATCAAATTGCTTGTGATCAGTTTTACTCACAAGCACTTTGCTCACAAGCAGTTTAACTCTATGTTATTCAAACTCATTTTGACTTGCAAGCAACTCTACTTGTTTGGTTCGTTTGAAAATAGGGGTTGTTTAGAGTTGCTTGGTTCACAAATAAGATTGTTCAAATTTATTTGCTTGTGGGTTGACTCAGTTTGTTCAAACTCGTTTTTTTTTCAAGTAAATACTCATTGTTCACAAGCAGACTTAGTTCATTTTAATCTCTGGTACGCACAGTGTAGAGTCTTCCTTTCAGCTGAGGGGCCACTTTTCTTTTACAAAAGATGGTGAAGCTCTCTCACCACTTCATCGCCACCCTACGTTTACTCGGTAATTGATGTCTTCATCACAATTTGCTTTACTATTGATCATAGATCCCCCGGATATTTAATCTTTTCAAACTTGGGAAATCCGTTCTCTGAAAATACCACTGTATTTTCTTGTTTTTAGCTCGATTTTCTTCTGAGTGTAGTTCGGAATTAATGAAAATAAATAGGTTGACTCAAAAAAACTTGAGAAACCTCGAAGCCTAGCGCATTTCAGGGACCTAAATATTTATATTGATTCCGAACGAAGTGAGAAATCGCTTTTTATGACGGTGTCATAACTCACGGAGGATTTCCTTGCGATTTCGTCGCAAAAGGCGATATTCGTGAAAAAACAATTTTATGTTTCTGTGACTCGAACCTCGAACCCATCACACTGTACAGGCAGACATGCTAATCATTACGCCACGGGTAGCACAAGTTTGCTTGTTTTGTTGTAAAACTTAAATTGTCAGCTCAACCCGTTCTACTTCGAAATTCTATTTCTCTTGAGGTTGCTTTTAAACGTTCAAGAAAGAAAGAAAAACTGAACGAAGGTTATAAAAATTTTAATTAAAGAGTTTTTCAAATTAATTTCTCAGTTTACATTAATCCATGTATTATTCTCATCAATAACAGAGTTTATACATTTACATTTCGAATACATTTAAAGGTTTATGTCGAAAACAATACGGTTTATTATACAAATGACTCCAATGGCACAACTTCAGATTACGATTTGCTTACTCGTTAAAGCGTTTGCCGTTGCCGGAAGACAACACTTGCAGTCATCGCACCCATTCATAATTCATTATGCTCATCTTTCCAATTCCATTTAAACTGAAGACAAACACGATAATATTTATGAACGCAAAATGGCAAATAAAGAAAACACAATTAACATAGACGTATGGAACGTTCTATGTGATGACAGTAGCGAATGCATTCTATAAATAGATGCTGTAACTAGAACGGACAATGGAACCGAAACATAAACAACAAACGAGCATTGCTCCCACGTCCTCCACCCACTGTATAAAGCGACCAGTATAGACAGATATAATCAGACCAGCCCCCGACAAGACGCCCTCTGATTCAGAAAGGAAATGGTTAGGGATGCGCACAAGTTGATCCAACATGCTACGTATGTAGGAACAATGTACAAGACGACACAACGCGAATTCAATTGCTCGATAAAAGTTTGACCAAAGTTGCCAATTGAAACAAGTTACTATGTAGTTAATCTGTCACAAGATGCAATTGCTTATGTAGGCCCGGGTCGATATTTCAAGTGATAGTTAATTAAGTTTCGGTTCTACAGACCTTTTTACAAGCCCAAAAGTTCGGAAAAGTTTTTTAACGGAAGTAAAAAATGTCTATGTCTAAATTCTTAATCAAAGTTCGTGGGATATGAAGTAGTTGGAAACAATCATGCTCCGAGGATTGTGTTTGGTTCTTTTCTCCTTTTTTATTACTTAGGAGTCTTGCAAAATTCAAAACAAATCACTCAGTGCAAATATCATTCTAGTATCACAAAGTGCTGCAGATAACAACCTCCTAATTGAACGTCTTAAATTGGCAACACTGATTTATTGTATGTTCCCTACACCGTGGAATTTATTTCCTTTACAAAACGGCTTTCTTTTCGTATATCTTTCTGAAATTCTTCGTTGTCGCGTGTGTGGATAATTCTTGCCATGCGATGAACCCATTGACTCCTCCACTCCCATGTTGCATTTCTCTCAAAAATAAAAATTATCTGAGCTTTTCGGACGGAATTAAAAGAGGGGAAGTGAAAACAAAAAATTAATTTACTTCCATGTTGAACAGACAGGAAAAAGTTTCCTCCATTATGAATTTTAAGGTTTACTCGTGATTTGTGATTGAGCCAAGAAATGTTTTTGAACGAGGATAAGATAAAGATAAAATAAACTAAGAAAACATTTTCTATTGAATGGGAAGGTTCAAACTCAATTAGAAAATTTGGATACTTTAGTAAATTTATTGAAGCTATCGACGGTAGGCTTTTAAATGGTTTTTAACTCTAAATAGTGCAGATGTAGGAGATAAAAGCTAAATTAGTGCGGTTCCATGGGATGATTTTTCAATGTCGTGAGCAATGCATGATTTTTTAATACTAGACATTAGACAACTCTTCCTTCCTCCAACAACTAAAAAAAAAAGAGAGAAACCGATAAATCTGTGCAATTTCATGACTGTACAGGTTCTATATCTTATCGACTTTACAATAATTGAAGTATATTAAAATTCAAAACGTTCTCAGCTTTCAGTTTGAGTGACTTAACATTGTTCTTTTCTTACGCCACAATTTAAGCAAAGCGACATTAGAAAATAAAAAAATGGCTGAGCTAGCGAATGTACGACGAAGCCGCCTATAGCGCCATTGCATTTCAAGTAGCATCAGGCTATTAGGTAATTCATAACAATAAATAACATACGACAATAGAGAATCGAAAAATGATATAAAGTGAAGTTTATTGAAACTTGATAGACAATGATGGAAAGAAAAAAATTTGACAGGATAAACAAAAACAAAACTTATGAGTGAGTAAGTGTATAGTAAAGTTAAACAAACTAATGTAAAATACTTAAATAACAGCAAACATACGCCTTAGTGCAGCAACGATCTAAAGATATTAAGATCGAAAAGGAAGGGAAAGTCTTTAACAGCCAAGTGAAAAGAAGAGTGTCAAACCTACTCCTCTGCTCTCACCAACTACAGTAACGAAGTTTAGAAGGCCAAACAGGGTTTCTTTAAAAACTTCATAGGGTGCATCTCCCTCTAGCGGTCGACTACATAAGGTCATCGCAAGTACCCTTACCAAAGAGAACGATTCTAAGACAAAAAAGAAAAAAGATATTTCTCATAAATATACCCACTTTCCAGAATGTATTGTTATGAACCCGTTCCTGTTCTGTCTGGGAAAGTTTACGGCTATAGACAAATCGGCATCACCAAAGCAATCGCCTCACTTAAACCATTCAAAGCTCCCGGAGAAGATGGTATCTTCCCGGTTTTCATTACAAAATGGGACTCACATAGTCTAGCTTTTGGTCACATAGAAAAAAGTTAGAGAAGAGTAACTAATTTATTTGCCAAAAGCTGGAAGATTTCTGACCCAGGCTTTATATTCTTCCGGCTTAGCACTAATTAGTCTTATGTTGCACATTCTGAAATGTATGGGGAAAGTCATTGACAGACACATTCGGAATAATTCGCTAGTCTGCAATCCACTATCTACAACACAAAATACATATCAACCAGTCGACAGTATACAAAAATTAAATACTCTGCCGAATAAAAAAATATGTGTATCCGCTTTCCTTAAAATTTTTGTTGAGGCTTTGACAAAAGTTCTTACGACTCATTGCGTATCCACCGAATGAGAATTTGCATTAGCATATCTGACTTATGTAAAGGATGCCAAGGCGAAGAGGCAGAGAAAGGATTACTTCACTTCCTTTGGAGTGCCAAAGCTTGGCCCGCACTAGGAAAAAATGGGCACGACTGGGTCGCACGAACTTGCGATTGCTAAATACGATATCAAAATCTTAAGGCTGAGTAAAAGGTTTTGATATTAGCTGTTCATAATATATTTGGTGGTACAGGGTTGCCCACAGGCGTACCCCACAGGCGGATCACTAGTGTGAAGCAGAAAAGTGGGAGAGTTGTGATCGCTTCAAGATCACTACTCGTAACGCCGGAAATGGAAAGAAGAAGAAGAAGACAGGGTTGCCAACTACACATTAATTATGAAATTCGAATTAAATCACTCAAAATATTGAAAAAATAAAATAAAATAATATATTCCAAAGGTTTCAAGCGAAAATCTGAAACAGCCATTCTTTTGCAGTTGCTAATACAAAATCGTTAGAGCAGTTTTTTTAATACCGGTTTTTTATTTTTCATTTAAAAGAAAAGTGTTTTTTAAAACTAAGGCATACCAGTTTTAAGACCTTGCCAGAAGATGTTTTGACAAAAAATTTGAAATACATGAAATCAATTTTTTTTTTAAATTAATAAAATTTTCAAAATTAAAAATTTTTTAAATGTTAATATGCAATCTTTCTTAAACCATCTACGACTTTTTAAACATAAAATTTCGTCAAAATCGTGTGAGCCTTTAGCGAGGAAGTCCGGTTTTGAATAAACTGTACTATGGGGTGTACCGTTTTTAGACTTTTTCTCCAAAAAAATTTTTCGTAGGAAAGACAATTGAAAAATAATACTTCACATAAAATTTTATCGAAATCGTTAGAGCCGTTTTCGAGAAAAATAAGTATTATAATATCGGTTGTATGGCAGGTCCCGTTATTTCAAAACCTAGAGACCCAATTCCGAAAACCCCTCTGTAGGTTACCCCACAGACCCTAACTGCAAATTTTGAAGAAAATCGGTCAAGCGGTTCTGGCTGTAGATCCACATACGGACATACAGACAGACAGACACACACACAGACAGAATTGCAGGACCCACTTTTTACGTATTCTCTCATCGTATGGTTGCCTAGAAATGCTAAGACAATTTAAAATTTCCCGAAACTTAGTAACTAAATTAGTACAATCTGCTAAATACAATTACTATAATAACAGGTTTAACTCAGATCGTTCGTCTAAATTTTTATGGAAGGAAGTTAAGAACATTGGTCTAAAAAAAGATGCATCTGTTTCGGACGAGAACATTGACTTAGATGAGTTGAATCAAAATTTCGTTACACCCCCAGCACAAGTTACTTTTGGTACGGATATAGCGGTAAATGATATAGATGATAAATTTTCTATAAGTGGAGTAGATGCATATCAAGTTGGTAATGCAATTTTTAGTATTTAATCAAAATCCATGGGACTTGATAACATTCATCCAGATTTTATTAAAATCATCCTTCCCTTCATACTTCCTCACATAACTTATATCTTTAACACCATAATAATGACCTCAACCTACCCCACATCCTGGAAAAAATCAAAAATTATTCCTATCCCTAAACAAGGTAAAAAAAAAGAATATAGACCCATAGCCATCCTTTCTTTCCTATCCAAGGCTTTTGAAGTTATTCTGAGTGATCAAATAAAAGCATATATCAAAGATAAACAACTCCTTTGCTCTTTGCAGTCTGGATTTAGACCTGGACATAGCTGCATTTCAGCCCTTATTAAAGTTTCTGATGATATAAGACAAGCTTTAGATAATAATTATACAACTGTGATAACCTTACTTGACTTTTCCAAAGCGTTTGACTGCGTGGACTCTAATCTTCTCTGTGATAAGCTGATAAACTACTTCAATTTCTGTGATACAACTAAAAATTTAATATATTCCTTTTTGACAAAACGCATGCAAGCTGTATCTTGTAATGGTAAACTTTCCTCGTTCCTTCCTGTTCATACTGGTGTTCCTCAGGGATCAATCCTTGGACCTTTACTTTTTTCAATGTTCGTTAATGATTTACCAAGTGTTTTATCTTATTGTCAGTTCCATATATATGCAGATGATGTTCAGTTGTACATAAGTTTTCCTATAGGCATGGTTGAAGATGCTATAGTTAAAATGAATTCAGATTTAAGTTCAATATACGATTGGTCTATTCGCAATGGACTTAGACTGAATCCAAAAACCAAAGCCATTCCCATATCAAAAAATATACCTTACCTCCAAAACTTTCCCCCCATGCTTCTAAATTCCTCCCAAATTGAATATGTCACTCAAGCAAAAAACCTAGGTATAATTTTTAATGACAAGCTAACGTGGGACACTCATATAGTTTCTATAATTTCAAAGATTTATGCTTCATTGAGAGGCCTATCTGTAACAAAATCAATTCTTCCAACTGAAGTTGTTAAATTAAAACTAGTCAAATCACTTATCATACCGATACTATCTTATGGATGTGAGTTATTCGCTGATCCTGATTCTCATTCGCTTCAAAAGCTAAAAGTTGCTTTTAATGCGATTGCTCGTTTCGGTTTCGTTTTCAATCTTCGTAGGTTTGATCATGTCTCGGCTCAGGCTCGTAAACTCCTAGGCTGTTCTTTGGAAGCTTTTTTCAAGTACCGCTGTTGTTCTTTTCTCTATAAAATAATTGTTAACAAGACTCCCAGCTATCTGTATACCGCACTTAATTTTTGCCACTCTAATCGAAATTCCTTATTGCGTTCGTCCAGATATACTTGTTTGACGTCAAATTTTTCGTTTATGCTGTCAGACTGTGGAATGATCTCCCCAGTCACCTGAGATCTGGAATCGAACACAGAAAATTTCATACGCAATGCTTCGAACATTTTGCAAACTTAAACTGAGACTTACTTTTTTTTTTTTTTTCCAATTTTATACATATTATACATATTGCGACCTTAAGTTTTCTTTAATTCTTAACTTTATATTTATTTTTGTCAATCTTTCAATTTTGTTGAAATATGTAATGGTAAATTTTATATTATATTGTAATTGAATTTTTTGTTTTTGTAAATCTTGCACTATTTATAAAATGTAATATATCCTGTACAAATTATAAGTTTAATCTTAATGTACAGTTGTTAAAAATCAATAAATCAAATCAAATCAATCAATCGTAATTTCATGTTTAATTGGTATCTCAAAATTTTTTTTCTGCACGATTTCAAAACTTGCCTTTATAGTACCTATAATCGCAAGTAAAAAGCCCTCAGAGAATACGATCTGGGTGCCATCTCAAACCTTCCACAGCATCCTAAAGTTCATTCAGGGCTCCAAATGGTTCAGTGAGGCTCTCAACCCCTCCCGCCTTCCACATCCTCATCGTCTGTTTTCTCTAACTTCCTATACGAGTCCACATCAGGCCGTGCCTCAGACACCACAACGTACCACATATACATATACAATACATACATAATCAGCTCTATCGGGAATTCCTTGGGAAATATTTCTCCCACGGAATTTTACTATTCTCGAGAATACATTCCTCCTATCGGGAATTCCTCGTGGAATGCTTTTCTTTGGGAACAAGTTTTACCAACATAAAAATGAGGAAAAAATATTCGAACACAGTTTTCGAATATTTTGACATTTCATTTTAAAGAAGAAAACAAAGAAGTTAGGTTTGTATAAAAAGTTTCAGTTAAAAAATGCAAAGATTATCAGCGTTATTGTTATCAGAAGAAGAAGAACAAAGAAGGCGAAATGAGTCGAGAGCCATACTACGTCGTTTAAGAAATCATTCAGATCTTTTGAAGTTACCACAAGCACTGTATGTTGAAATAGCTATTCAATCAATAACATCATTGAAATCATTTACCGCTTACTTTTTTCCACTCGGCAATTGATTTCATAAGGGGCCGTATACAGTTGAGGTTTTGCTCAAGCTGTTTCCAAAATTTTTGGACATCATCCTTGCTTTTATTTGTGACAAAGCCATTTGCAATGTCCTGGTTTTTTTTTTTTTAAGGAAATTAAATGTTCGATTTGCTTGGAATTTGAAGAATTAGACCTTAAAAACCAACCATTTTAGTTAGTTTTAATAGCTATCTTTAATTATTTATTTATTTTTTCTAGAAATAACTTACTTTGTTGATAACTTTTGTGATTCCCCTTGCAAAACTGTAAGGGAATATTCCACGAGAAAGAGAAGAAAATTCTCATAAAAAAATAGTTCATGATAGGTAAACATTTCTAGCGGAATTTTTCCCTAATTTCGAAATTAGTTCACGATACCTCTTTTTCGAATAAGGGAAAAATTTATTGGGAAATGCGATTCACGATAGCCCTGAATATTTATTTCGTAATTGAATACTTTTGGTTTTACTGACGGCTAAAAAATGGAAACTGGCACTAATTTCGACTTTTTCATCGAATCACCTCGAACAAGTTTCTTAGTAAGTCTTAGTAGTCATACTTCCGTATTCTAAGCCGAAGTCTTGTATGATAATCATAATCATAGATTCTTCGAACACAAAACAAAACATTATTCATCTTTAACAACGAAGTTACTCTCCGATACTCTGTCATCCTTTCTGATTCTCGGATTCCAGCATTTATAATGGATACGATGGTAACGAGAATGCAGACACCCTTGCAAAAGAGGGTGCCTCTAAGCCATTCGCGGCCCTGAATCATTCTTTGGTGTAGACAAAAACCACTCCAAATATACGTAATGGTGCCCGTGGCGTAATGGTTAGCATGTCTGCCTGTTACGTGGAGCGATCGAAGTTCAAATCCCAGAAACATAAAAGACAAAAATGTATTTCACGGGCATCACGTTGCGCGAGGAATTGCCAAGTTCCCGAGAGTAATTACACACTGCCATATGAAAAATAGCTTTCTTATTAAGCCGTCCGAAATCGGCATACAAAGTTGTAGGTCCTATAAATGCGTTGGGTCCAAAGGTTTCCATAGCTTGGTTGCCCCACCCTATTTATTTAATTTAAATACACAGGCAAGAAAATCGTACTTAAAACCAACAAAGCTTGGGGTGTAACTCTTCTGGTCAAACCTGTTCAAAACTCTTTAAATACGCTCAAAAATACCAAAATTCCTATAATATCTCAACAAAAAACCCCCACAACATGGACCCGACTATTAACCGGCAACTGCTCCTTAGCAAATAAGGATAATAGCAGATCCTACCTGCAGACTTTATGCCTTGAAAGAGTAGAAACATTTCTGCAAATCGTAACAGAAGAACCAGGAAATTTTAAAAATTTCAGAATAGTTGTTTTGTTTGTCATTTGAATTAGAAGAAAATGATTCCCTGTGGGTGAATGCGTGTAAGTTTATCCATTGTTAGGGGATGATCTAATAATGAAGTATTCGCTTTCTAAGAGCACGACTACGAACTGACTGAGTACTGAGAAAGCGGCCAAATTAGATCAAAATTAAACCAAATGAGAAGCAAAAGTACTGCCCTAAAACTTCAGATGGCAAATTTTAGGGACTTACAAACTTAAATCTTATCTACTTGTACGCTACGTAACTAACTTCTCATACTACCAAGAGTTTATGCAATATAAACATTGAATTGCAATAGTAGAATATATTTCGTATCTATTGAAATTGAAATACATATTTGAGAATGTCGGTCTCAAAAAACCAATCTAAACATTCAATGTTCTTGTAAATCAGGCTTTTCCAAATTAAATAGTTAAGACCAATAACCCCGTTACATTACTGCAAAAACATTATTCCATTTGTTTTTCAGTTGTTTATGCAAGAAACTTGCTTCATGGGAAGTGCATTCAGATCACATCAATTAAGAATTTATCTAAGTGCATCTAAATTAGCTTTGCAAGACGTAGTGTAAAAATAGATTCAAAAGCAATTCATTCCCACAAACAACCATATAAAAATAACAGACCACCCCCACCCACCTATACCATCATTTATAACTCGAATATTTTTTGTACCAGCGTGCTCTAAGATCGCATCAAATTGGGTCACAATAATGAAATTACGGAACTGAATGGTAAACAATTAAATTTTTATGATTGTTGAATAAACAATCAACAGGTAGGTACGTAAGCTTTCGACGCTATCATTGGCTACCTAAAAATAAAAACAATTTTTAATTGTTGTTACATATTCCAAGCGGCACTTCGACATCACCTGTCTGTGTTTTTTTGTTTACATTGTGTATAAATTAAACAATACAATTATTTTAAATAGTTCAATCACTCTGTTAGTAGTGATGATAAACAAACAGTTTTTATTAAATACAATCGTCATTATATGTAGATAATATTTAGATAGAGCTGAGTATTTTTCCATGTTCCAATGTAGCGTGTGTTTTCCATGTTGAAGCCACCCACTATCCCACGCTAATTATTTTTCTAAACAGTTATAATTCAGTTGAATGCTCCATTGTGTAGTTTTTGCGCTGAATCTGTTTGATGGAATTTTTATGGCAGGTAGAGACCACTATTAGAATACTCTAACGCATATTGCCGGCCTAATTTTCGGTAACGGGATGCGGCCTTCATAAATCTTGTGGAGATCTGTCAATTATAATAAAGTAAATGAGTTGTAATTTAAAATAAACAAAAGTTCTCAAAAAACAAAAGTTTTTGGGTTATACTTTTTTTGTAATGTTTTTGAAGCAGAAAATAAAAAAAAAATCCATTTTTACGAAATGCTTGTCAATTGGACCGTTTTTGTTCTTATGCTTTAATCAAACGGACCAGCTGATAAGTAAAACACCATCACGAATTGGAAAAACAAACACTAACTAGACCTTTAAGAATATTACCTAGAGAAAAACATACTAGTTAAAAATAAAGGGTGTTTTTTTTTGGAGTATACAAATGCAAAACGAAATAAAGTAAGTTTCATATCCAGATGCCTTATGCTATTAGTGCTTAAAACGATTTCGGGCATATAGGCCCCATGGCCGGTTGGAATGGGGCGTAATCTAGAAGTCCAATTTTCGACCACTCAATTTGCAAGCGTTGTTCTGAAGTAAGTCTATTCATTGTGAAATGACAAAAACACTGACCACAAAATATACCCCCAACTGTCAAATCGATAATCACCTGAAAGCTGAAACAGTGATGCCAACCTAAAATTAAACCTCTAAAAACACCGATTAGAAGCGTAATCGTAATAAATTTGCATTTCTCGCAAGCGTTGGTCTGAAGTAATTCTATTAATTGTGAAATGGAAAAACATACCGTCAATTGTCAAATTGGCAATCACCAAAAACAGAGTTGCCATTTTTAAAACCAAACCTACACACTTTACATAAAAATTATTGTATTCACTATTTAAGTTTTAGTAAGCCTTGCGGGGCACGGAGAAGGGAATACATTCATCGTAAGACTTTCTTCCTGCAAGATAAGATATCAGGTCGAAAGGGTTTGTATCGACTTGCAAAACTCCATTATAAGGTGTGTTTTTTTGCCAGAGTAGCTAGTACACCATTCGAGTTAAAAAAACACTCTATCCACAGTATTTTCAATTATGTTTCCCGCCACCAGGTACCAGTAGTGCTCAACGTAAAAAAAACACATCAGCTGTTCTGTTGAAAAACCTTTGGGGTATGTTCGGGAAGTATGTAAAAGACCAAAATCAATTGTTTGATGAGTTTTTCCATTTGCGAATGAAATCAATTTATATTTTATCTAAATCTGTGGAAAGGCTTTTACACTATTTACCTGCCTTTTGGATAGATCTGGATTTAAAATAATTTGATTGAATTTACAAATGGACCGTCAAAATGAATTTAGTGCAAATATACGTACGTTTAATTTGAAATTTGTATTTTTATTGGAGAATGTTTACGAATATCTTTTGATCATATTCTACTGCATTCGCGTTGTCAAAAAAAAGTACTTTAAATTTAAAAGATTGGGGTGATCCCTCGAGACTAATTATTTTGGTGAAGCAATGAATATCAGCCGTATTTATGAATACTGCCGTCTAAATATACTTTTTCTGACAAATCAGGGTAAATTGGTCATAATTAACATAATTAAATTTTCAGTAAAATAATTCCTGTGAGAATCTATTAACGTCAGCAAAAAGGAATTGGTGCAAGATCCGGTGAAATATATGTATACAAGCAAGTGAAAAACAGAACGAAAATTCAATATGAATATAATTTTTATTTCTTTAATTTTTAATCGAGATAAGAAATTTCTTTGTAAATATAAATTTTTTTTTTGTTAACACATCCTTTCGAAAAACATAGACGAAGTCAGGGTTGTATATGAACATAACATAAGCTAGCTTATGAAAAATATTCAATTCACAAGCTAGTTTATGAATTGAATATTTCTCAATTAATAAGCTAGCTTATGAATTAAATATTTTTCAATTCTGAAGCTTACTACTAGCTTATAGCTTACGGATTTTTTAATTCATAAACTCGCAACCCTGGACGAAGTTCACATTGGTCGAAAAAAAGGAATGCCATCCCTGTTTTTACTGTGCTAAATTACGATAGTAAAATGCTTTATTGTTCCCCAAGGGAAATTTTTTACTGTAGTATCTACTAGTGGTACCCGTGGCATGATGGTTACTAAATTCATTGCCATGAAAAGCGTTTTCTCGATTAGCCGTTCGGAACCGGCAGAAAATTGTAGGTCCCTCACAAGATATGGTTATCAGAAATGCGCTAGGCCCTGAGGCAACTCTGTTGCGCCACCCTATTTGTTTATTTTTATCTACACCTTAATTATTACGTGCGCTAAATGATATCCATGCGCTTGTTGTTCGTTTTAAATAAGTAGGTAGGTACCTATTAATTGGTGCAAATAAATTGATCAGCAGCAATTAGCAGTGATGACCTTATCATTATCACGTTGTGATCGCATATAGCCCATAATTGTATTTTTAGCACAAGCACAAGTTGTTTCTAATTTGCAACCAATTTTGCAAAGAACTGCAAATTAATAAAAATGAAAGCCTTGGTATTCAAAAAGAAGAAAAACTGAAGCTTCACGTTGAAAAGCACTAATTAAAAACTATCTTTAGTTTTCCTCTTCTATCGCTTCTTTTCGGTGTCACATTGGCGTTTTCTTTTTTTTCTTCAACATGTAACTGTAAATACATATTTTCACATACATATACTTATACTTTTTAGAATGCACAAATATCGTTTGATGAGTGGTTTTACTGCAGTATAATCTGGATCGCTCCGGATACAATTTATTTTCTATAAACTTAGATTGCAATGGCTTGTTCATTTCATACAATACGAAATGGTATTGTGATCAGACAAATGAGCGTTATGCTTTTTTTATTATTGAAACTGAAAGTAATTTTTTTTCAAGTTTCACAAAAAGAGAAAAAAGTGAAAATAACATGCGCTAATATGTGCTGGGTCCAGGAAATGTAATGATTCGTTCTCTGCGCTATTATACCCATTCTTGTCATGTGGCTATCCAATGAGTTTTAGCGCTTGAGGATGCCAAAGTTCTGTCTGGAAATAGGTTATTGGAAACCCGACAAGTTCTTAATGGAGGCCGGCTGTCGTTGACATAACAGCTTTTAGAAAGTTCCAGTGAATTCTGTTTTTTTTTTTGCTCTAGTGGTTTAATTATAAATATTAGTTTCCCTAGATTTGTATTTGTATTTGTATTTGTATCATATTAAATATTTCAGCGATACAGCAAGATTCAATCTTTTATAGCATCTAAATTTAAAACCAAGTATTTACATATAACAATACGATTATAATAATAAATAATAATAAAAGTATAAAGGCATAACAAAAATTATTTTAGAATTAATAAGAATTAATTACAAATTATCAATTACATTGTGATTTAATGTCAACAAATAATTGAATAATTCCTTCTTAAAAATGGTTGGTGAGGTAATTCTTTGAAGTGCAAATGGAAGGCTATTCCACAATCGAACAATTTAAAAAAAAAAAAAGATCTTTCGACAATGGTATATGCAAAACGCGGTAAAATTAATCGTAGTCCTCTTTGAGATTGTGCAAATCGAAGCATCTCACCTAAATATTCAGGACTTCTATTTTGAATTATATTGTTTAGCAAAATAACGTTACGGAACAGTAAATATTTATCAAAATTAATTCCTAACAACGAAGTATGTAAATTTGACACACTTTCATGTCTAGGAATACAGTGTATGAAACGTAGACAATCATTAAACGCGACATGAAGTTTACGTTTGCACTCATAATCAAGAGAAGGGTATACATTACAGTTAAAAGTAAGATAGGGCATAACAAGACTCTTCACGAGATGTTTTCTCAAAGCAGGATCCAAGATGTTTGAAGAAGACCTTAGAGAACGTAAACTACTATAAACGCGTCTTATGGATTCAGAGATAGCGTCACAACAAGTAAGTTTGCTATTAATTTGGAAGCCCAAGTATTTTGCTTTTGAGACATATTCTACAACTTGCGAGTTTAATATGATTTTGGGAAAGTCTTTAAGATTAACTTCACTTCTCGAGCAAATCATACTAAGGGTTTTTGACGGGTTTAGCTGCAGTCTATTTTCAAGCACCCAGTTTTGAATATTTATAAGATCTTCATTAATACGGACAATGCAATCATCCATTAACCCTAATTCTCTAAAAATATAAAGTAAAACATCATCTGCATACATGTCGATGAAGCAATTATGTACAATATCTGGAAGATCATTGACAAAAAGTGAAAAAAGAAGTGGTCCTTGTACTGACCCCTGAGGCACTCCACGGTTAACAATAAGATAGATTATAGTGATGACCAGATGCCAGATGTTTCGCGGAATGTAAACGGTTCGAATGTTCATGTCGGTGTGATTCATATAGATGCGAGGGCGGTTTGATAAGTCCGTGACTTTTTGAATAAAACAAACTTTTTGCGGCAAATAAACATTTTATTTTTCTACATAATCACCTTTTAGCTCGATACATTCAGTCCAGCGTTTTTCTAATATTTTTATTCCCTCCAAATAATAGCTTTTCTCAAGACTTTCAAAATACGCGTTTGTTTCGGTATTGACTTTTTCATTCGACTCAAATCTCTTACCACCCAACCATTTCTTTTGGTTTGGAAACAAATAATAGTCGCAGAGGCTAAATCTGGAGAATATGCAGGATGGGGTAGCAGTTCGTATCTCAATTCGTGGATTTTGGCCATTTTTTTGGATTGCGCTTATGGTCGAGTGTGAGCAATCGTGGCACCCATCTCGCTGAGAGTTTCCTCATGTCCAACAATTCGTGTAAAATATGATGTACCCCTTCAGTTGAGATACCTACAGAATGAGCCAACTCACGCACTTTCATTCTCCGATCATCCAATATCATTTCATGGATTTTATCGACGGCGTGATCACTTCTTTTGGGCGACCTGAACGTTCGGCGTCACTAGTGCTGGAACGACCACAACGGAACTCTGTAAACCACTTCTTTACCATTGAAATTGATGGTGCCGAGTCCCCGTAGTATTTACCAACTGCATGACGTAGCTTGCTCAAAATTTGACAGTTGCCTACTAATAGATTACAGTTGACGGCAGCAGTGTTGCATTTGGAGTAACTGCACGAGAAATGTTCTTAAAATGGAAATCTAAAGAAAAACAAAAATTTAAATACGAGCAATAACTAATCACTACACTCTAATGTTTTGGTGCAGCTTTTCATTTGCTAATTGTTACACGCAGAGTAAAAACTATAAAGTACATTTAACAAGTGTATGCAACTGCCAATGTCCATTGTTTTGTTTATATTTTATTTTTATGTATTTATTCACCACGATTCGCTCTTAAGAAAAGTAAAATGCTTTGCTCTTTATAATTTGTTCTCTTTGAGTCAGCTGATGAATGTGGAATTGGAATGGTAATGAAACACCATCTGTCAAACTACGAGATTTTTTGACAGTTCATTCTGGCATTTGCGTTTTTTTGGCGGAGGAATAAAATATTTCTGAGGTGTGCTTGTGTTTTATCGTTTTATACACCTGTGATAAATTGATAAATTATTATTGTCTTTTGAAATGAGCAACACAATTCTCATTGTGAAAAACCTTCCCCCGTCTCCAATTAATTTAAAAGAGATATTTGAGTGTTACAATGCGGATTCAGTCAAAGCATTTGGTCGCTGTAGGGCACTGCTGTCCTTTCGAGACCCACATTACGCCGATTTTGTTTTGCATAAATTACATCAAACTACGATTGGAGGAAGAATTATTTCTGTAGAGTATCACAGAAGTGGTAAAGAATTCAAAAGTGATGTTTCTTTTCGGGATCAAATGCCGAATATTTCCTCACATGTTAAGAAACTTTATGCGACTAGTGACGATTTACGTTTTGACCAGCCACCTCCTCCATATCTTAAGTATTCCTATCCAAAAATAGATAGTGACATTTTAGATAGCATTTCTATTGCTCTTATGAGCAATTCCAAGTTTTATACACAAGTTCTTCATTTGATGAATCGAATGAACCTTGACCCACCATTCGGTTCGAAAAAGTCTGATGTGAAAGAAGCTGAAAAGTGTTCTTCTCGAGAAACTGGAACTCAGACAGATATAGTTTCTTTTCTCCCCGATATAGAATCAGAGCTTGAATCGGATTCTGAAATAAAGAAAATAAAAACGAAAAGTCGGAAAAGGAAACTTCCAAATAAGGAACAATTGTATAGGCGCAAAGCAAAGAAAATCATCCATGTTGTGTCCCAAATTAAAAATTTGCCCATTCATCAGAAAAAAGAAGACCTGTCTTCTGTCTTTGATCTAAAGAAACCACTCATTGATCAAAAAATTGATCTAAATGTTGATAAAGTGAAACTCCCGGAAACAAAAGATCCTGAAGTAAACGAAGATAGACCTGCAGAAGTGGCCTTTGTGCCCCCGATAGATCTTAAAACGAATAGAATCCCATCGAATCAACTACAGGAGTTGGCTGTTTTTAAGAACTATACTAAAGGGGAGCCAAGTCACAAGCTTTACATTAAGAATCTTCATAAGGATGTGACTGAAACCGATTTGCGAAGTATCTACGAGAGATTTATACCCACACTTGACATCAAACTAATGACCCAGGGTCGTATGAAAGGACAGGCTTTTGTCACATTTCTAGGTATAGCCTACAATGTGACCGATGAAGTGGAAAGAGCTTTAAATGAGACTAATGGTTTCATATTGAAAAATAAGCCAATGGTTGTATGTTATGGCAAAAAATAGGCAGGTTTCCTTGTGTTTGTTTGTTTTTTGTGAAAAAATTAAATTTAGTTATTTTCTGTTACTTTCAGACAACTGGGTCTACTCGAGACAATTTATGTGGATGCGGCGGGAAATCAACACTCATCAAGAAGACATAAAATGCAAAAACTAGCCGTACAACCGTTTGAATATGTGATAGCTGTGGACTTTGAAGCAACCTGTTGGGAGAACATAGCACCACCTAAATGGCGGGAATCAGAGATTATAGGTTAGAAAGTGATGTTATACTTCCTATTGAATAATTTTAGATTTGAATTTTCTTGTAGAATTTCCCGCTATTTTAGTAAATTTGAAAACTGGTAAAATTGAATCCGAATTTCATGAATACATCATGCCTATTGAATCGCCAAAACTAAGTGTATTCTGCACAGAACTCACCGGAATCACTCAGAAGACTGTAGACACTGGTATGCCGCTTCAAACAGCCCTAATGATGTTCCAAGAGTGGCTGCGAAGGGAACTGCGTGCCCGCAACCTTCACCTGCCGAAAATGTCAAAAGACAATAAAATCGGAAATTGTGCTTTTGTAACGTGGTCCGACTGGGACTTTGGTATTTGCCTTGCTAAGGAATGCCAAAGGAAACGCCTAAAGAAGCCACCATTCTTCAACCAATGGATTGATCTGCGAGCATTGTTCAGAGAATGGTACAACTATAAGCCAATCAATTTCAGTGATGCCCTCCAGCATGTCGGACTTGAGTTCGAAGGAAGAGAACATTCAGGAATAGACGATGCAAAGAACTTAGCAGCATTAGCGTGTAAAATGGTCAACGACGGTGCCGCTTTGGCAATCACAAAAGATCTAACACCCTTCCAACTGAATATGAATTTCGGAACATAGAAACTTGCTAAAGAAAAAAAAAAATTATATTAAACAAGAAGACTTAACTTTTGTTTTAACGTGTAAAAGATTTTGTAAAAATTTATCATCTCGTTACGAATTAAATTTCTTAGATAAACGTTTCAGCGTGCTAGCATTAAAACTTATCATACAAAAATAAACAAACTAAAAATCATTCACACCAACACCATGCATTCTTTTTCCTTTCATTTAAAAAAAAAATGTATTTAAGGTTTTTCATTTTCTTCTTGTTTTTCATAAATACAATTAGGGTCACGCGTAACATTGCCGCTATTTTCTAATTTTATTTTATACAAAACAAATTTGATGAAACAATTTGTATTTTTATAATTAAAGTAAAAAAAATCTCTTGTGTGTAAACTCAATAAAAAAAGAACGATTGATGTTCTTAAAAAGCAATTGATGCTAAAAAAGAAAACAAACACAACACAGCAAAATTGATAAAAAAAACTAAATAAACTCACATTTCACCAATGAATGAAATGTAAATTTTTATACTCGCTTTTATACTTTTTTGTGAAAATACGAGAGGCAACAAAAATTTTTATCATGATAAAAATATAAAAAATTAGTCATAACTACGACATATTGTTTTACTTGGTCTCGAAGACTTTCCAATGATGTTTATAAAATGGTTTGTAAGGTTTAATTGCAAAAACGATTGCCAATTTCAGGTGATTTGAGGAGGTCTTAAAACATTTGATTAGTCTTTATTCTCAAAGCGGTAGTAGTTAAAAAGATCGTTTTCGATTAGTTGATAGCTTTTTTTAGTTATCAATGAGCTCAATTTTGTATACTCTACTGTAGGTACCTTAATTTAGTCTTTTTGAATGGTTGCTAGTTGAAGTATTCTATAGAATCAACAACTAAAAGCCGAAAAAAGGTTAAATAAGAAAGAAAAATTTTGGAATATGTACGTTAAATAAGTTTATGAATTTTTTTAAAAATTGCATAGATCAACTTAACTAAATTTATTATTCGGATATGTACATACACTGCTAACCACTAGAATGAGGCCATAAATTTTGCAATTGATTTTAGTTTTTTATAACTGGTAGAAGTTTTGTACCCGGAAAAGTTTATTACCAGGGGCCCTACTCTGTATTCCGTTTCGAAAGCCAATCCAATTCGAAAGGGATTTTCAATCCGTGTATGATTTCATACTCTGTAAAATTTTCGAATCGAACAAAAAGTGCTTAGTACAATTTCCATTTACGGAATAGATTTTCGAAGTATTTTTCATATTTCTCGTGAGAGAGAAAAAGACATCAACACAAGTTGCAAACCAAACAGGAATTAGTTTTAAATAAAGCATTTTTTTATTCAATCAAAACTAAAATGCATTCGGTTGCACTTTGGATGCATGCAAAAAACAGAAAAGAACGGGTTGAACAAAAAATGTTATGCGATAAATCAAATATTCTTTAAATGTGTGCCAGAATGTGAATAAAGATGAGCACACATGTACTACACCATCATTTCAAACTATTTTTGTTTTGTGCTAATATTTTTTCCTAATTATTCCCTGTGTCTGGTGATAAAATTCTACATTTATTTATGGAAAAAAATTAACTTGAACCTCTTATAAGTTCACTACACAATATATTGACTGGTTGAAAAATGTGTCCCTTCAACACAATCATTGTTTTTCAGTGAGTGAATTGAGATTCGTTAGCTACTTTGTTGTCGAAAGAAAACTTTCATTTTCGAATAGATTTGACATTTGAAAACGCTTTGCACGGTGCGAAAAATTCGTCTTCGGATTTCCTTTTCCGAGTGTAGTAGATTTTAATCCGCGTTAGAAATAAAGAGTACAAAATATTCGTTTTCGGAAATTTTTGCTTTCGAAACGAATTACAGAGTAGGGCCCCAGTTAATAGGTACGTATTTTCCCATAACAAATTCATTAAATTAAAAGGTTAATTCGAAACGACCGTTGGAATTTCCCAAGATCAATTAATGAACTACTGAAAATAGGTATAAAAAGGTGCTCCACTAGGATGAGGCCAAATGCAAAATTTTGGAAAAAACAAAAAAATGAGTGAAATGTTTATATTTTATGGTTTAATAATATTTATTAATAACGTTTTTTTACATTAATAATGAGTATGTCCGCCATTTTTAGATATAACCTCTATTAGACGGTTTGGAATAGAATCATACAGTTTTTTTTAAATAATCATATGAAATTTTGGCCGGGTACTACGAATAGCATCAATTAAGATGTCCTTGTCTTCAAATTGTCTGCCACCTTCACAAACTTTACGAGATAGCAATGACCAAACGTTTTCAAAAATATTTAAGTCCGGTGAATATGGCGGCCATGACAAAAGTTTTACGTCTTCTGATTGAATCCAGCTTCTGACCCTGCTTGTGTGGATTGGGGCATTGTCTTGTTGAAAAATCCAAGTCAGAGGTTCTTTAATTTTTGGAAATGACCGTTCCAGCAAACATTTGTAGCTATTTTCGTTCATTGTTGTGGACAAAAACTCCAACTCCAATTCTACTATTCGTGCCATAGTCGTAGGTAATAGCTCCCCACACCATTACACCTGATATACGGCTATAACGCCTTGCCAAAATAAGCTCATCCTTTCTAATATCATAGAAATAAAAGTTGTAACCATCAGGACCGTCAAGGTTAAACTTTTGTTCATCCGAAAAGACAACGCGTTTCCATTCACTGCTCTAATCAACATGCTGTCTTGCGAAATCCATATGATGCTCCTTGTGTACTGGCTTCAAAACAGGTTTCATTTTTAGTTTCCTCCTTTGAATAGTATCACTTTTTTGTATTATTCTTCGAACCGTTGTTATGCTAGCTGAAACTCCGCTTTTGGCCCTTATCATAGTCGCTGGTAGAGTGGAATTTGAAGCAAGTCGTAGAATCAACCGATTTTCTCTTGGTGTTGTGGCTTTGCGTCCTTTTTGATTTTTGCCATAGTTTTGTGGATCAGCAAGATAATTGCTTACAACTGTCTTGCTCCTGTTAAGTCTCCTTGAATTAACAGGAGCAAGACAGACATTAAATTTTATGAATTTGTTTTGGGAAAATACGTATCTATTAACTGGTAATAAACTTTTCCGGGTACAAAACTTCCACCAGGTATAAGAAGCGAAAATCGATTGCAAAATTTGCGGCCTCATCCTAGTGGTTGGCAGTGTATGTAGAAAAGTTTTCGTTGGATTGCAAAGAATACCATATGAGATAATGTTGAATATCTCTTTATTGCAGATGTGGCACATTGGAGGTTCTTTTGGTCATCCACAGCCAGTTGTGTTGTGTTCTTTTCGTTAGGGAAAAAGGACGTTAAGAGTGGTTCTCTGAAGGCTTGTATCGCAGTATCATCGGCAAATTGATTGCCTATGATCCCCGCAGGAATCCAAAAAAGTTTCAGCGTTTCCTTTTTTGCGATGATTTGATCTCTTTTGAATTGTATGGATGGCGGGCGAGTTGTTATTTAAATTTTTTACAGCAGTAATTGTGGATACACTAGGTTTGTTCGTTGAAGCCCTGGGGTTGCACTAGGGTCGCCACAAAGCGTTTTTTGAGAAACCTAAATTTGCCCTGAATGTCAAATTGAGTGTTTTTTGAGCCATAGGTTTGCCATAGGTTTTCCCCAAACTCGCCCTAGCTTTTTGCTGTGGCGATTTGAGGGCTGTCAAATGGCATGTATTTTTTTTTTAATGGCAGGGATGTGTGGTGATTTGGGGTGTAGTGTTTTTTGAGGACTGGAAAACCCAGGTTTTTTTGACAACTCATAGGGTTGTCAAGAAAACCTGGGTCAACCCTGGGGAAAGTTCAACGAACAGACCTACTATCAGAAAAAATTATTGTTTATTAATCAGCCTTATTATGAGTTTCACGTGAACAGCTTTTCGCCAGGAACATTTTTGTTCGCCCGGAATTCTAAAAGCTATTATGAGTTACCCCTGAATAAAATTCCACTTGGAATCAGAAAGTTCACTTCGAAAAAGACCACATTCCATTGCATCATGTTTCCTGTCATTGCTCACAACTTTTTCACATTTCACGGGGAAAATAGCTCATAATAAGGGAATTTTTGCGAATATGTAAAATTTTTCCCCCGAAACTCATAATAAGGGAAAAGTTAAATAGGATCTTTTTCGAGGGAAATTAGTTCACTTGAAACTCATAATAAGGCTGAATGAGTTTGGTTGCTGTGAGGATAGCAGCGGTTTGGAACTTTAGGATAGATGAAAAGACTGGAAGGATGGTCTTACTGGGAGTACGAATTCTGTACCGCATGGATTTTTAGTGCTATCAGTGTAAATAAAGCTCCAACCTTCTTCTTTGTATGCCACTGTTTTTCCAATAAATGTAAATTGCTAAACTTCATTACTGGTGGAATCGTCAGGAAGTTTCGACTTCCTTATGCTATGGTGGGTGTGCGGGTTCTTTGATTGGGTTGGAGTTGTAGGTGATTAGTATCAGATCAAGAATTTCTGCAGACGAAATTACTTGGTTCATATTTGATGGACATTGGGTGGTTTAATTTTTTTCAAGTTTTGTTTTGCAATCATTGTTGTTATGGAGTTACTTGATGTTTGTAATTTATTTAAGAGAATGGTTGTAATAAAATACTTTCTCTCTTCGACAGAATACAGACCTGATTCAAACAGCAAGTTTATGATCGGTGTAGTTCTAAAAGCTCGCAGTCCAAATCTAATTGATGCATGATATTCTGGTTTTATAAGTTGAAGAACAGATTTTAAGCGTTTTAAAGAGAGGGGAAGATCATCACTATTATGAAAGGCGTTAGACTTGAGTGACAATAGTCACTTTATTTGTCGAGTCACTTTTTAGGCGTTTAAGTATCGGTATTACGTACCTTGAACGCCACTTACTTACAATCCAAACGCCTTCCACATGATCAACTGATCATGACAGATTTGGATTTGAATAGAAATTCTGGTTTTGTCTTGAAATTTAAATTGTTTTTGAATAACAAATGAAAATGAATAGTTTTCCTCTGTTAATTGCAGTGAGAAATAGTGGTGTAGCAAGGACAACGAAGGGCAGAGGATATTAGAAACAAAACAAAAATAATCTGATAAGAGAAAGAAGAATCCTTTACAACTACAACTATAGTGACTTTCATTTGCTTTTTATTGAACAGAATCTGTTTAATTCTGTTTAACTTAAAATTTTGCATCCAACCAAACCTTTGAAAATATACACACATGAAAAATACGGCATGAAAAGATATCGTTTCTCAATTATTTTAACTTTTGCCATTCTTTTTCAGTTCTAACCGCTAACTGCTATCCATTCTTTTTTCTTTTTTTTTTGTCCTCCGTTTGGGAGAAATTTGTTGCACGTTGAGGATTTTGCTCCATCAGATCGATTAATGTTTTGATATGCTCCTGATTTGTTTTTTTCACCCTAAATTCAGTCAAAATAAAAGTTATTTAAGAAAAAAGAAGAAACCAACTACAACTTACATTTTTATTCAAGTAAAACAGTCTTGGCGTTTGCAAATTTAAAGTCGACAAAAAATAGCGTTTTAATAGTCGTTTAACTGAAATAAAACAACAGCTGCAATACCGAAGAATGACAGGGTGTCCTTCAAAAAAATTACATTCCACTGAAAGCTAAATGTCAAATGGCGTAACGCTAGGTTAAGCGACTACATAGTGACTTTCATAATACCGATTTCCCTAAATGAAAGTTGTCGTTCAAGCAAAACGCCTACCATAATAAGGGTGCATATGTGTAGTTCATAGAATCCTTGGTTAAGTTACTTCAAGACATTAAATATAAATAATAACATTTTCGAAACAATCATTCAGCAGCAGAAACACTTTAGATTTTCTGATTTTTTAATATTACTAAACTTGTACTTCGTTGTTGCTACTCTTGAAGTTCATTTTACTAAAGAAAACACTTCATCATTTGCTACATAATTTACAATCAACCAGTAAAAGATGTCTCAACGAAATATCCTAAAATCTTGGCACAGTTACTTTTTTCTTCCTTAGAACGCGCTATGAGCATCGTGATGTCAAAGGTATCACATCTTTTACTTGCTGCTTCACACCGCCTGTACCTGCCTTGGGTTGAGTCCAGAACAAACCTCCTGGTTTTCTATTATCCCAACTCTAAAACCAACTTTTTAATAAATAATGCTTTCGAAATGATCATTTGAGGAAAATATAAAAAGTGCTTTTGATGTTGAAAATTTAGCTTTATTAGATGACGTTATTCTTCCATTTATACTCCATTTTAAAGCTCAGGGGTGAGATTCTGTAACTAAAAAGCGAACAAACGTTTTCGTGTGTGCGAACGATTTCCTTCATGTTACATGCAGGAAATCGTTCGCACACACGAAAATGTTTGTTCGCTTTTTAGTTACAGAATCTCACCCCAGAATTATTTTGTAGACCACATTTTTTAAATTAAATTATTATTAACCCTTAACTAAAGTCGTGGGTCCAGTGGACCCACACACAATCTATAAATGTGTATAGAAAACGGCACAGTCACCGCAGCTCTCTCAACTTCTCAGTACCTTCCTACCAGTGGCGTGGCGTGGATATTTTCAAATGGTAAGTCGAGAAAAATGAATCACCTACGAGCCATTCCATATGAAAACAAAAGGATTTTGTTTTTGTAATTTTCCTCTCCCCTCCAGCCATACTCAAAGAACCGAACATAGTGATTTTATGGGCTTCAGACTTTGCACTCTTAAATTGTCTGTATTCAAGCGATTAGGACGATTAAGGTGTCATTTTAAAGTTGATAAAGCATTCTTTTCAAATCAATCAAAAGGTTTAAGATATTTGAGTTGCTTTAGAAACCTGATCCTTTTGAAATCAACACATTTTATATACATTTTTGCCATTTTTGAAGTAGTCCTGTGCCTAAAATATCAATAGTAAGTCCCTAAAAATTTTAAAGACTTAAGACTTTTTTAAGACTTAAAGTTGAAGAATAGACTTTTAACTCAAAATTCCCAAAAATGTGCCCAAAGATTGGCTTTTTCCATAGCTTAGAAATAAGCTTGTTTTTAATCATCTGTAACTTCAGTGTGCATGCGAATAACAAAATGAAATTCTCAGGACTTATAGTTGAAGAATAGACCTTTAAATTCTACCTACTTTCATTTTGATATCTGGTAATCAACATTCACAAAAATGCTCCCAAAGATTGGCTTTTTTTCAAAAGCTCAAAGTTTGAAAGGGATGTTTTTAAAGCACATAAAAAAATTTGTTTTTTGATCAACTTTTTATTTTTTATTTTGTAATTATTGTAAGGTTTAATTAGGGAAATTTTTAGGGACTTACTATTGATATTTTAGGCACAGGACTACTTCAAAAATGGCAAAAATGTATATAAAATGTGTTGATTTCAAAAGGATCAGGTTTCTAAAGCAACTCAAATATCTTAAACCTTTTGATTGATTTGAAAAGAATGCTTTATCAGCTTTAAAATGACACGTTAATCGTCCTAATCGCTTGAATACAGACAATTTAAGAGTGCAAAGTCTGAAGCCCATAAAATCGATATTTTCGGTTCTTTGAGTATGGCTGGAGGGGAGAGGAAAATTACAAAAAAACTATTTCGTATTTCGATAGCAAAGAAACATTTTTACAAAGTTTGAGCAAAATCGGAGGTATAGCAACATTTCGGATTGACCGTTTTCATATGGAATGGCTCCTACACAAATTAATAAGGAATAAACAGAAGGTACCTTAAATTCCAAACGTGGATTAATCGAAGCCAATTTTTCTATACTTTGAGTCATTTAGGTTGAAATTCACTTTAAACTTGCAAATAATTCAAAACAATGATCAGTAGAACAAAAAAAAAAAAAACAGCACAACAAAACCGAATTCGCCCCGTACATTACTCTAAGGCGAAAACTGTATTATTTTTTTCAAGCAGAAATTGCAGTAAGACGAAAATTATCGTCTTACTTTTTTCAATAAGAGAACGTGTATTGAAAAGGGAGGCACCGGGGTGGAAGTATATCGTAGGAAAGACAAGGACAAACACAGAATATGTTCTGCGCGGCGATTTTCAATGCTTTGTGTTTTGTGTATGCTTTGTGTATTGTGTGTGTATCTCGCAAATTTAAAAGTGCTTGAAGAACATTGTACCTATGTATGGGCAATGATAGGCTGTTAACTGCTTAGTTGTAGACTTATGTTGCTGGTTTTTTCTACGAACAAGGGACACATTTTAAAAGGTAAGACGATAGGAATCGTGTTATATGGACGCCACGCCACTGCTTCCTACAGTAATCCAATGTATGTGTAGTGAGAAGGACGCATTTAGCTCGCTTCTCCTTAGGTGTGTTTTGGCGTGTACATGGGTCCGCTGGACCCACAACTTTACTTACGTTACTTTTTTTCGGCTATTTATTTTATTTATTATTTCAGTTTATTGTAATGTTTCAGCTGATTTATAATTGCAAATCAAAGAAGTTTTTCTGCATATTCCGAAAACATGTTGGAGCAACACCTGTTTATGGAATTTAACAACGAAGAAAAGGAAATTGATATAAATTCTAGCAATTATTCGGAAAAACGATTTCTCTGCCGGCAGTGACGACGATTTGGTATTGAAATGATCACAATTCAGACTCAGAATTGTCTTCTGAATAGTCAGACAATGGCCAAGATGACGAAAGAAACAAAAGAAAAGGTGCTATTTGTGTCTGGCAAATAAAAAATCGAAGACGGTACATTTGTGTGCTAAGTGCAAGCTGCCCATTTGTATGGCCTGTTCGAAAAAAGTATGTTTTTCAAGTTTTTAGATTGTCTGACTTTGACCATTGTCAAAATTTTTTCAGAAACTGATTTTTATTTTTTGAATTTACAGTTTTGAAGAATTGGTTTTAAAATTGCAAAAAAATCTATTGATGGATTTTTAACTTTGTTTTTAGTATTTAATTTTAAATTTTTTTAAACACACTACTTTTAAACTATATAAATTGAGACTGCTTGACGAAAGTGCAAATTTGAAGTACAAATGATAGTTCCTGTGTTTGGTTTCTTAAAAACTTGTTTGTTATTGCTTAAGTATGAAGTTTGATAAAAAAAATTTATAAAATATATTATACTTTTTTTTTATTGACATTTAAAACGGCTTGGGTCCACTGGACCCACGACTTAAGAAGCGTAGGAAATATTCACGACTTTAGTTAAGGGTTAATTAATTATTTAGCAGCAAATTCGTTCAGCAAGTTTGAGTTAGGCTTGAGATAAAAATAAATAAATAAATAAACAGAGTGGCTTAACAAAACGCAATTCTCTCAACCAAGTCTTGCGAAGTAGTGGAAGAGACCTACTATTCCGAACGGCTCCTCGAGAACGCGCTTTTGACATTACTATCGGAGTTATTGCCAATTCCTCGCGAAAGGTGATACCCGTGGAATATTTCTGTAATTCGAATACCTTGAATCTCTTACGTTTAAGCCAAACACGCTAATCACTACGCAACGCACACCACAGACTTGAGTTTATACTTACATATGTCGTTTTTCATTGACGAAAGGAGTTACTCCTTTTGTGAAAAGATTTACTCTTTTTCTATTTTTCATGTTTCATTGAAAAATAGAGTAGAATCGGAGTAACTCTAAACGCCACAAGTAACATTTAAACTGAAGTGTGATCGGTTGAACTTCTATTTAAATTCTTATTGTGAAACTTAGTACATATATCCTCTGTCCTTCACAAGCTTTTTCCTCTTAGGAAATGTTCAAAAAAGGATTTACTTGCAATAATAAATAACTGTCAATCACACCTTTCCTATTAAAATGATCCCATTTAATGCTCCAGCTCTGAACTGCACCAAGTAAACTATCCTCTCTTCCAAAATTGACGATGCACATTCTTTTGTATGCAAATGAAAGTACAAGTTAAATTAAGTCAAGCCTTATGAAGTTCATTGCTGTCAAGAGTTTCTTCAACAAGGAGTGTCTTAAATAAATACATACAAATCTTCCCCACTAACTGAAGCTCTGGCGGCTCCTGAACTCTGTGGGAGATGAATAATGATTTAAAAATTTTATAAGCAGCAGCACTCATGTGCACTGTCCAAACTGTCCGAAAACATGCTGATGCATTTTTCACAATTCATGACAAATGAATGGAAATGCGGTATACTACAGAAGACTAGCTGATTCCATTTTTCATTCACAAAGATTGTCATCGACTGTTGTTAGTTTATTTTTTTTCACATTTTTATCGTAAATGAGATGCACAAGAAACATTAAAAATAGCTGGACTCTCATGCTGTGGATTCATCGTTGAATTTAAGAATTTAATTATAATGTGTTATTTTTTCGTGAGTTGAAGGCAAAACGCAGTTAATGCTGTCGTCAATCAAGGACAGAGAACATCGACGAATTGGACAAAAAATCACAACACACTGACATAACTTCGAAGTAGTACAGAACTTCGTCTATCTAGGATCCACCATAGACCCGGAAAATAACATGCTGAGATGAAACGGGGAGTTGCTCTTGCCAGTAGCTGCTTAGTCGAAGTTGAAAGTACTCTACGAAAGAAGAAATAAATACATAATGAGACTTGTGGTCGAATATTGACGTTAGAGCAAATGTGATCCGTTTTTTTATTTAAGGCAAAAGATTGACACTCTGTTTCTGAAGAAGTGAAGACAATTAAAATCGAGTTCTAATACCTAACCCTGTTGTATTAATCTTTAAACAATACTGAAAACCAGAGAGCCTATTAGAATTCTACGTAACAACAAACATGCCCGCGGTTTATTAGACCAAGAAGAGTGAAGCTATCGCAGAAAAATGGTCACAACTAAGAACCAACTTGGACAACGCTGGAATGGAACCTTTGTCCAATCAGGTTACTTTATCACAAAATTCTATACTCTACACTAATTACAGAATCCTGTTAATGAAATAGAAGAGAACGCTGCCGCCCCAAACCGTCTGTCTGTAGAGAGTCTAAAGCTTTTGTAATCTCCTAATAGCTCCTGGCAGTAATCAAAGCAACGAAAAAATGGACCACATTGCAGTGTCTGAAAGACCGACTCAAATAAACGAGAGTACTAAAAGAACGACCAATAGTTGGCTCGTTCGTTGAACTTTACCAAGGATTGATACCGGTTTCCTTGACAACCCTATGAATTGTCAAAAAACTGGGCGCCACAGGCCAAGGAAACTAAAGGTCAAACCTGGGTTAAGTTCAACGAACAGACCAAATGTAATTATTGTGGAATAAGATTGCTTGATAAAGTGAGTTGTAATAAGGTCTGTTCGTTGAACTTTCCCCAGGGTTGGCCCAGGTTTTCTTGACAACCCTATGAGTTGTCAAAAAAAACCTGGGTTTTCCAGTCCTCAAAAAAACGCTAAACCACAAATCATAACACATCCCTGTCATTAAACAAAAAATATATGCCATTTGACAGCCCTCAACTCACCACAGCAAAAACCTATGGCGAGTTGATGGAAAACCTAGGTCAACCATAGGGCTCAAAAAACACTCAATTTGACATTCAGGGCGACTTTAGGTTTCTCAAAAAACGCTTTGTGGTGACCCCAGGGCGACCCTAGGGCTTCAACGAACAAACCTACATATATGTGATTCGGCCACATGTTTCATTGACAACCAACCAAATTGCCTGTCAAAAGCATCTGGCCTTTGGGGTAAGAAAAAGAACGCTCAACAACGAAATCACCACATGTTCTGCACATCGCATCGATTAAACTATTTTATTTGAAGTTATAGCTGATGTGATGCACCTCTTCGCGCAATGTTCCGCGAAGAAATATTAGTCGGTTTCTATCAAATCCCAACTTACAACCATATTCATATTATGGATATTTATTTTAATTTTCCAGGCTACACGCTACACGCAAACCTATGGTTAATTTAAGTTTGTTCTTTTTTATTAGTCTTGTCATTGAACTGGCATATCACAACATTTCCATATCCTCTGTGTGGAGTTTAGACGCTCCAATCCAAATTTGCAATGCACCATCTCAGATAAAGAGATATAAAAGGAAGGTAGGAAAGGAACCATCTGCACGGCAAGAGCATTGTGCATAAAAAGCCCTTTTTATACTGCACACGTGTATGTACGTAGCAATCAGCGTCATGGTTTTTGTATAAGGAATCTGGCTTCAGCATGGAAATTGTCTTATTGTAGTAGTCATCGGAAGTGCTGATGTAAATTTGAGAGGGCGGTTATTATTTACAATTCTTCAATGGGTTTTTTTTTTAAGTCGATGTAGGTTTTTTGTTGGTGGTGTTCTGTTGTTTCTCTTTCATGTGCAGAGAGTAGGATACACTACGGACTGCGAGATTCAGGTTCATAAGAATTAATGATTGAATCTGAATGTGATTCTTCGTGAGCATAAAATGTATACGAAAATAGTAAGATAATGGTTAATGGACTTGTTTTGAAATGAATCATTGAATCCTTTTCAAAGATTATCGCAGCTTGACCAATAAAAACACCAATAGATTCTTAAAAATAATTCCAAAGTATAACTCTCGAGAAATACCTAGTAACTTTGAAAAAACTTTTGTAAGTTGCCATTGTAAACATTATCACTGTAAAAAAAAATAATTTGATAGTAACAAATTTTAGTATGAACTTCCAGGACAATCAAGAAATTTTTAATATTTGGCGAAATAATGTTGAGGGTGCTGATCAAATTGAAGCTGGTCATCAAAATTCAATTGCAAGAAGTCATCGTCGAAGACGGCCAAGGAGAAATACCATTCAAGGGCTAAAGAAACTGCTACGAAAGCAACGAAAACAACGCAAACGTGAACTTCTAGTATATCAAATGAGAAGACTGCTTTATAAAATGTTTAAGCTTCATACAAAATTGAAAACTATGGATTCAAACAGTTAAATGCGTGGTTTGTTTTACACACGTACTTATATAAATGTATGTATTGTATATTTACCTACTTATGTATGTATTTGATTTGTACTTATACATTTTTTTGTGACTGAAAATATACGAGTAGTAAATGTATGTATGTACAGTGTGTACACTTGTCGTTTTGTGTGGTGCATATATGTACACAGGGCGGATCCAGGATTTGGGCAGGGGGGGGGGGGGGGGGGGGGGGTCTATTACTCAAGATTTTATTTACATATAGGTACGAGGTTTAGCAGATTCAATGAGAAAAAATTTACATGATGTTGGCGTCGATTGCTCATATATGTATGGCCAAGGATTCGACGGACCTCCGGCAATGAGTGTCCAATTTATTGCTGCACAGGCTCATCTGAGATCATATTTCCCCCTGGCAATTTATGTACATTGCGCTGCACATAGCTTTAGTTTGCCAGTCAAGGAATGCAAGTGTCAGGAATCAAAAATGCGTTAGGAACTATCGGAGCGATTGAAGCATTTTTTCACTGGCCTAAAAGACAAGACGTTCTACACCAAGAAATTTCAAAAATGACAAACGAAAGTGAGAAAAAACAAAAGTTGAAGTCTGTTTTTCCTACCAGGTGGGCTCAGTCTCATGAAGCAGTCGGAACGTACGTTGAATTGCAACCGGCTGTAATTGAATCTTTTTAAGAAACCAAAACGTGGAAAGACCGAGATTCTTCGCAAAAGGCATTGCATCTTTTAACAGCGATTTCGACGGTTGAATTCCAAATCGCCTGCCACATTATGGAATCAGTTAATTCGATTGTTTTGCCTTTGAGTCGGGAATTGCCATCTAAAATCCAAGATCTGTGTGAGGCTACTAAGCTGGCAGATGACGCTTTGAATGAATTAACGTTCAAACGAGAAAACGCAGATTCTACTTCCCAAGTCATTTATAAGCATGTTGCTAGAATTTGTTCTGAATACGAAATCACAATGAAATTGCCACGCCGGCCGCCGCCGCGCCGCCGCGCCGTTGCAATCAACAAAAAAATCGTTGCAACGTTCAATCACAAAGTATTGAAGACTACTACAGAATTTCTTTCTACATTCCGTTTCTTGATACGTTATTTTCTCAACTCAAAAGTCAGCTCTCGGAACACAAATCCATTTTCCAAGGTTTCGGGCAACTGTTTCTTAAACAAGAATTTAACGAAAAGAAATGCACTGACCTCTACACATTTTACGAAGATATATCGGATTGTTCGAAAGAAATTTTTCTGTCAGAAGTCAAGATGTGGTGACAGCGAATCCACGGTCAGAACATCCAAAATGCACTTGATGCTTTACTTTACCGGACCCGAAACCCCCCCCCCCCTCGTGGATCCGCCTATGTATGTATGTACATATGTAAATGTAAACTTGCATATAGCTCATGTTTTCAATAATCTTAAAGGAATATTGGACTAGGATGACCAAAGTTTCATCGAGTTTCTCAATTATGTTTTTACTACATTGACGAAGTTCACATCAACGAAAGAACCTACTAACATAGTTCGATTTGTTGAAGTAATGACGAAGCTCACATTGGTCGATTTGTTGAAGCTTCGTGCAAATAAAGCTCTGTTCCACCAATTTGCCGAATAAAACACACGTCAATACCGACAAATTGATGTGAAAAAGAAGTCGTTGCTTTTCGGACGAAATTTAAACAAATTGATAAAGTGAAATTCATCATTGCTTCAACAAATCAACCAGTGTTAACTTTGTCATTAGGTTCGTTCGTTGAACTTAATCAGAGTTGACCAAGGATTGCTTGAAAAACCTTTAAGATGTCAAAAAACTTGGATTTTCAGTTCTCCAAAATGCTTAACAACAAAATCACACATACCTGTCAATTGAAAGAAACATGCCATTTGACAGCCCTGCCTGCTACCTGAACTCAACCCAGCAAAAATCTGGTTTTACTTAAGGTCGATTTGAGGGCCAATCCAGGGCTCAAAAAACACTCATTTTGACATTCAGGCTGAGTTAATGTTAATTAAAAAAAAGCTTTGTGGCGACCAGAGGCTAATACCAGGGCTTGAACGAAAAAACCTAGAAGAAGAAGTTGTACTGATTTTCGAAGGGAACCTTCTGGTGTTGACTTTGGATTTCGATACCAAAGAAATCGTATGGGCAGTAAAGTGGTTTTGTGGACAGCTGAAACATTAAATAATGTGTCCGTGAGTTTTATACAGACCTTGACGGAGCAAAGTTTCTTCTCATGGCTCTGTACACCTCTGGCGCGTAGACACTTTCACTTGTGGCCTCAACGTGAACATTTTGTCGATTATGAACTGTCTAAACCTACACTTATAAGGACTTACCAAGTTCTTGGCGTTTCCGACATTCTTATAGTACGGCAGACAGAATCTTATATGGGAAAGCAGACTTTATGACATTATCACTGCTAAGCAATCTACGTGGTCAATCCTGATATTATCTTGACGGTCTTCTAAACTTTTGAATCTCTTTCTGCTTCTAGACCTCAAAATAAGCTCTGGTTTTCCTTTGTACCAATTCGACAAATTATTTGGGCTTCAGTTTGATCGCTGTGTTCTGAGTTCTGACTTCTGAGTTTCATAGACAATTGGAAGGGGAGTCTGCTGGAAAATGTCGTATAGTCCCAAGAGCCTTACGAATTTTGATAAACAAGATTCAAATCAGCGCCAAAGCTGATAAGATTGAGGTTTTGAACGTTATAGTTGTCAATAGTTTTTGCAAATTTCTGACCGAATCGCAGTTGTCTGCCATTGCTTATTGGAAATGTTAAAGCGGTTGAATTTAGCTTGCAAAATAAACGATGGATTTCAGCAGCCAAAAAGCAAAAAACCCCGCATGAGTTACTCCGACGTATTTGGTTTAACTTCTTTTATGGTTTTTCAAAACTATAGGAGGATATTAAATTAGAGCTGTGATCCTGGCGAGCCAACTGCAGCTCTGCAACTCCTGCAGATACTGACTGCTATCTTCCTGCTTTTTTAAAGCTTTTCAAAAATATACGAGCAATGTCCTAAACATGACATAAGAATTGTCCTTGGTGATTTTAACGCAAAACTAGGGAAGGAGGTCAATTTATGGAACACAATCGACAACATGCAGTCTATGCATCATAAAACCTCCGACTGTAGTTGTTAGAAGCACATCACGTATTCCTCATTTCAAGGTACATGGCGATCCACAGATCAATTACCCACTAACCAAATTCACCACATTGCGATCGACGCGAGACATCCTTCCAATGATGTGGATTTCTGAACTTTCTGATGGATTTTGGCTCCGACCGTAACCTTGCTGTTTGTTTACTTAACGATTCACACGATCTAACGCTGTGAAACGATATGACGCTAAGTCGGAAAGCAACAACCGCAAGAGATAGCCAGTGCGTTTTCCAATCGAGTGTGCCTCCAATTGTCCTCAAATGTGGTGCATTAAGCACTGAAGGCCATTGGTAGCAATGGCAACAAACCATAAGAACTGCAGCGTTTGATGTTCTGGGTTTCACTCGACCCTGAAAACACAAATCCTATGGTTCGACAGCCAAACAAAAAGCACCACAGAAGAAAACCAGGGTTGTTTGTGACCAATCCAATGGGCAGTGGAATTTGTGCTTAACAGTCTGCAGAAGTGGTTATTTCAAATGCTCACTAACGACTACGATTTCAACAAACATAGTGGTGAAATCGTAGTCGTTAGTGAGCATTTGAAATAACCACTTGTGCAGACTGTTAAGCACAAATTCCACTGCCCATTGGACAATGATCAAGAATGTAGTTCTCCAGACCCAGAAGAAGTTATATGTTAACTTTAATCAAATAAAACTGCAGGTGTCTTGACTCACCCTGAACTGTAATGTCAACATAAGTAAGCCATGTTGCCTTCCATTGGACGAAATGAACTGTCCAGGAGTGTCTAAGAGCATTCTAAAACCGTTCTTAGTGCAAAAAGATCGCTTCTCATGATTTAGGAATACTCTTGTGAGCTAAAAGTGTTTCAATCACACAAAAACAATTTGTGAAAACCGAACGGAAATAGTCTTAGGTGTTCCATTGGTTTTTTAAAAGAGTGCTTCTCCAAGTGAAACCAATGGAAAGTGACATGAGTAAGAGTAAATTATATTTTTGCAGAAATATCGAACGCCTGGTTCTAAAAATATTGTTTAAATTTAAGAAATTTCTCACTCCTCACAATTAACTATTGAAAAAAAAAATTATTGGAATCTTGTTTCATCGTTATCTGATTAATAACATTTCAAAGAAAGATGCGTCCTTTACCCTGTTCCCTGTCCACAACGTCTGAGACCACCTATCGTTGATGGCCCTTCTGCTCCTACCCAAGCCATCATTTTATATGCAGATACAATGCTATCTATCTTCACAAGAGATGCTACTTCTGATAAGCTCGTTCTCTACTAGATGCAAACACACAATATGCACTGTGTGTGCGTCTGCTCATCTTGACTTCTTAATAAATTGCAACAATCCAAAGCGTAGGTAAGACCTAACCCAGAGTAAAGATTGTTGCGCTTACTAACTGCTCGTAGTCCGTAAAGACAGGGAAACACAAATCGAATGTAAAGTAGCCTATCACTTCAGCAGCCCACTTGAAACACTCGAATCTGATTAAATTTCGGATGGAATAAAAGTGGAAACCAACTTTGTTGCCTGGTGCTATTTTAACTTTGAGTAATGAAAGCAAAAGTTAATTAAGAAAATGCATGTTTCTTGTAATAGGCGTAGAGGTGTTACGAGAAATATCATTAAATTACGTTACAAGTAGAGCAGAAAATTAGACCAAAGCATGTAGGGTAGGCCTTTCCAAAAAAATCGCAAGTAATCGGAATTAGAGGTTCATGTAATCATAAAAATCTTGCATTCATTCTTTTATATCTCAATTGATTGCTTTTGTCCGTACACATGTGCTTGTGTGTATATTACAATTACGATACATAAACTTCAAAGTGATTGGCTGCGTTCGGATTCTTACCTAAGACGAACTAGATACCTTTCGTGACATTTGTTGTTAGTGTAATCCCATGTTAAAAAGCAGCTGACTGCAAAACATCTTTTGAGGGGAAAGCGATCCAAAGGTACCTTAAAAATCATGGTATAGCAAGCTACCCAATTTGAAATTTGAGAACAGCTGACTTGGATTCATTTTTGTTTTGCTTTCTGTCATAGTGCTTTGTTGCAAAATTGTTTTTTGTAAACATAAAATTTAAAATATGGTGCTCCTAATTAATCTAAACGACGTTGTTTACGAAGTAAACGATTGTGAAGAAGTTTGCAATCGAATAATAAGTGGTACGTGTTGTTTGCAATTTTTAAAACACATTTGGTTTGGTTTGTTTTCACTTCGATTTATCAGCTGTTTCTGATTTGACAGATACCTAATCTTAGTCGTTCGAAAACTTACCCGGATACAAAGGTATCCTAGTTATGCTACCCATTTTTTTTCGAACGCACCCATTGCTCCTTCTAATGTCGAAAATATCAAAAGAAAATTTCTATTCAAACATAAAATGGAAATAAATTTAAGTAAAGGGCTGGAAATTTTATTAACAGACGGTTGAAAAAATCATATCAAACAAAACATTCTTTGTTCACATTTTTGAAGGAAATATTCATCCAAGAAATTCGAATAGAACTGTAACGTCGCATTAAGCCATTGCAGAAGCTGTGGCTTAATAACCGTGGGATAATTCGTGGCGCAGGTTAGGATCCCAGAAACATCAATGAAAAAACGAATGTGTTTCCACGAGTATCACCTTTCGCGAGGAATTGTCAATTTCTCTAATAGTAATCTTATGCCATGACAGTGCTTTCTCTACTAGCCGTTCGGAATTGGCAAAAAATTGTAGGTCCCTTCGTTTAAGCGCTAAGCTTCGGGTTCCTCTGTGTTGCTTCACCTTATTTGTTAATTCATTATTTTTAATATGTTGCGATACTGAAAGAAGTTAAAAATTCTCTAACGTATCCGGCAAATGGGCAATCAACTCCGATAGCCTCTTGTGATGTGATTTTTTCTCTAGAGCTGGGGTATGCTCGTAATGTCTAAAGTCGACCAAAGAAAACACGCAAATCAACAGTCAAATACTGGCTTCAAGAGTCAAAAACTGACATCAACAGTGAATTACTGGCATCAACAGTAAATTACTGACATCAATAATCAACAATAAATGACATTCATTGAAGAACTAATCCGCGGTGTCATCATCCTCTCCACAGGATTTGCAGAGTGTGTCATCACTCAGGCCTACTACGCAAATACTTCTCGCCATTGAAATATTATTCGTAATGCAGCTTATAGCCATGTCGATAGCATACGCCTTCGCTTGAAGGACGTATGCATATGAGCCTGTAGAGACGTGCAGTCATATGTCATCGCTCTCTACAAAGACCCTAGTGACAGATCCGTCATCGGTTTTGAAACCGTCTGTGAAGATTCGATAACAGTCCTTGCCGGACTCAGATTCTAGAGTTGACCAGTACTGAACCGACGGAAGTTTGAAGATGTATTTTTGACGCAGTTTGAACATTGAGACCGTAGTATCGGACGGCATAACCATTCGACGTGAGCCAAAAGATATGCTACTTGCTAGTTCCTAAAAACTCAAGCGCGAATTGGGCTGAAGACCACATCCCTTAAACAAGAAATGGTCTGGAGAGTACAGCACACGAGTTAGGTATCAGTTGATTAATAGAAATCCATGTAGTGCTGGGAAAGGCCACAATATATCAGCAGATAGTGATAGTTCTTCGAAAATTTCGCTAACGATGCAAAATCGTATTTACGTGAGAACTAGTACCCCGAAATAGCTAACGCAAAGGAGATGATTGGTCTTATCATATCCGTATAGATCCACAGCACGCTTCCTTCAATTGCTAGACGACTGACAGTGTCTTAGCAGTTTTCAACTCGACATGTTTGGACCAAAGAAGCTTTTTATCTAGATTTCCTCTAAAATGTTTGACTTCCTTTGAAGTTGACGCCTGTAAGTTGGGTCAGACTAGTCGATTTTCTTCGTGAAAAGAACAACGTATAGGTTTTAAAAGGATTGGCGGAGAGACCGTTTCTAACACACCAGGTGCCAATCAATCTCAGCGTAGCCTGTGCTCTAAAACAGACAGCTTGAAGGCTGACCCAACCGAGCGCACAACGATGTCGTCATTGTCGTTATATGCTTGGGCGTGTACGTTGGATTCATTGATCATTTCAAGTAGAGAATTGATCAGCATACCACTGAAAAGGAAATAAATCGCCACCTTGTGGACAGCACTTATTCACTCCTGTTGTAACATATTGATTGATACCATTGACGGCAACGGGCTAGTCGATAAGGCTGTCAATGATGCTCGCTTGGCTCCAGTATATATGCTCAACGATAACCAACTTTATTGGTCTTCGAATCAGTCACGCCGTGCTTTTACACATTAATCTCTTCTCAACAAAAGCACCAGCAACCTGCTCCTGTCATAACCTCATTACAATCAACCACTTAGTTCCTTTCCGTCGAAAGTCAAATAGAGTGCGATTTTGTCGCAACTCAACACTCTTATAATCAGCTCGGTAAAGCTCTTTTTATTTTTAATGTAAAATTTAAAGTGCTCGGTTTTAATTTGAAAGCATTCAAACACAGTTGCAAATCATATCTGTTTACTTTCAAATTTAAAGTGTTTTGCTTTACGGTTAAAAGTGTTTTTCTTTGAAAGTGAACATATTGAAACTAAACGGAAACACTTTAAATTTTAAAGCTTAATGCAAAATTCAAAGTGCTCCGTTTTAATTTGAAAGCATTCAAACACAGTTGCAAATCATATCTGTTTACTTTCAAATTTAAAATGTTTTGTTCTACGGTTTAAAGTGATTTTCCCTCAGTGTAGCCATGTCGATAGCATACGCCTTCGCTTGAAGGACGTATGCATATGAGCCTGCAGAGACGTGCAGTCATATGTCATCGCTCTCTACAAAGACCCTAGTGACAGATCCGTCATCGGTTTTGAAACCGTCTGTGAAGATTCGATAACAGTCCTTGCCGGACTCAGATTCTAGAGTTGACCAGTACTGAACCGACGGAAGTTTGAAGATGTATTTTTGACGCAGTTTGAACATTGAGACCGTAGTATCGGACGGCATAACCATTCGACGTGAGCCAAAAGATATGCTACTTGCTAGTTCCTAAAAACTCAAGCGCGAATTGGGCTGAAGACCACATCCCTTAAACAAGAAATGGTCTGGAGAGTACAGCACACGAGTTAGGTATCAGTTGATTAATAGAAATCCATGTAGTGCTGGGAAAGGCCACAATATATCAGCAGATAGTGATAGTTCTTTGAAAATTTCGCTAACGATGCAAAATCGTATTTACGTGAGAACTAGTTCCCCGAAATAGCTAACGCAAAGGAAATGGCTGGTCTTATCATATCCGTATAGATCCACAGCACGCTTCCTTCAATTGCTAGACGACTGACAGTGTCTTAGCAGTTTTCAACTCGACATGTTTGGACCAAAGAAGCTTTTTATCTAGATTTACTCTAAAATGTTTGACTTCCTTTGAAGTTGACGCCTTTAAGTGTAAGTTGGGTCAGACTAGTCGATTTTCTTCGTGAAAAGAACAACGTATAGGTTTTAAAAGGATGGGCGGAGAGACCGTTTCTAACACACCAGGTGCCAATCAATCTCAGCGTAGCCTGTGCTCTAAAACAGACAGCTTGAAGGCTGACCCAACCGAGCGCACAACGATGTCGTCATTGTCGTTATATGCTTGGGCGTGTACGTTGGATTCATTGATCATTTCAAGTAGAGAATTGATCAGCATACCACTGAAAAGGAAATAAATCGCCACCTTGTGGACAGCACTTATTCACTCCTGTTGTAACATATTGATTGATACCATTGACGGCAACGGGCTAGTCGATAAGGCTGTCAATGATGCTCGCTTGGCTCCAGTATATATGCTCAACGATAACCAACTTTATTGGTCTTCGAATCAGTCACGCCGTGCTTTTACACATTAATCTCTTCTCAACAAAAGCACCAGCAACCTGCTCCTGTCATAACCTCATTACAATCAACCACTTAGTTCCTTTCCGTCGAAAGTCAAATAGAGTGCGATTTTGTCGCAACTCAACACTCTTATAATCAGCTCGGTAAAGCTCTTTAACTCAAAAACGAATCAATACTCATTTAAATGTTCTCAATATTGGTTTGTTTTTGTGTTCACAGGTTAAACCCATTGCTGAGGTAATTATCGGATTGCTGAGCTGTGTCAAAAACGCACCTATTAATGTTAATGTCTTTAAAATTAAGCTATGAACATAAAGAGCTGATAGCTATCCGTAAAAAGTGCTGGCAGCAGACCCAATCTGCAGACTAGAAAGTGAAGAAACCTCATGGAATTACAGAATTTCCTGTAATCAACCGCCTTTAAAAGTAAATACTTGACTACCACCTATAAAATTAAGTTAAACTCATCTACCCACAGAAGTTCTTTAACAATGGCTCAAACCCCGCCCTGAAAGAAATACCCTGAAACTTTCCATATTGGTTGGCACCGTAGGTTTCATCTAGACACCGCAGTGGCCAGAGCACCATTAGCTTAATTCCCACACACATAATCGCTTAACCCACCACATAATCGAATCGAATCTAATTTAGTGCTCCTAAGTTAATTTATTATTGAATAACAATGAAAAAAAAGAAAATAAAAGAAAAAAGGATGCCGAAACCCGGGATCGAACCGGGGACCTTTAGATCTTCAGTCTAACGCTCTCCCAACTGAGCTATTTCGGCACGTTAAATTTTGCTGCTCCAATTGCATTTTTGAAATAATATTTATCCTTTGTGATTTAAAGGATAGAAGACCCGAAAATTGAACCGCAAGTCAATTCTTTTAAACACAATACAACTTCTTTTGTTTACTAGCACTGAGTGACACTAATGTCACTTTCCATTGGACGAAAAGAACCGTCCAGGAGCGTCCAAACCGTTCCATTGCATTGGAAAAAGATCGCTTCTCATGATTCTGAGGAGTGACAGCCGCTTCTCGATTTAAAGTGAGAATCGACTCAAGAAGCACCAACACATGTTACTCAAATGTCAGAAAGAAAATTTTCTTCAAGGAATATTTTTTAAGAGCCATAGGTGTTTCACTAACACAAAGTATAAGTTACGTTAAACTGAATAGAAACAATTTTGGGTGTTAAATTGGTTTTTAAAATTAGTGCTTCCCCGAGTGAAACCAATGGAAAGCGACATAAGCATCACGCCATGTAAGAGATCGAAAAACCCCGATACCATTTTCTAAATTTAGAGCCTACGGCCTTTTTGAGTCTGATTTCTACTTTGATTTAGAATTAACGGTTTCTGCGTTACTTTATTCCCCTTTTTACAGCATTGCAAACATTTAGTGTATCAAAAAGTTTTTTCTTCTTAGAAAACGGTTTTAGTATTTATTTAGTTTCCATTGCAGAAAATTCAAATACTTTATACAAATACACTTTATAAAAACTCCGAAAACGGTCCTTCTATTCCATAGTATACCATTTCTTTATCTATGTATTTCAAATTTGTTCAACAACACCTCTTCTTTAGTACTTGGACATTGCTTAGCTAAAAGAATATCGAAACAATTTAAAGGTGTCCCCCGGTTCCTTCATACATCCCATTGGACTCACATAAGAAACTTGCTCGACAACGGTCACTGAATCTCTATTTGCGGCGATGATCATTTGTAATAGTCTCATCGGGATTACAATCTACCATGGAAAGTGTTGGATGTGGGCTGCATCTTCTCCTTCTTTGACCGTGGTATCCCAAAATGGGTTAATGTAGTATATACCTACTCTCTGCATTGCATGCTTACCGATTCGAGATGCACTTCTTTAATGTGTAGGCCATGTTCGATGCGTACACATCATTTGTTAATGTCACAGGGTCTTTATCTGGGCGAGAAGTGGCTTTTCTGTGTGCAGCAAGTGTACGCATTATTGTAATTTCTTGTTAGGTGTTAAAAGCATAATGCTGTTTGGAATGGTGTTGTTGAAATTCATTTGTAACTCTAGCGATTTAATGCTCCACGCAAAAGGACACTGAAGATTGTTTGAATTTCTAATTGTAGTAAGTTGACAATTTTGTTTACCCACACATCAGAAGAAACAGAGAGAAATATTTGCGGAATGTAGTAAAATGTGCCTTTTTGATTCTCGTAACCATTTTTTGGTTAAGGTCGTTTCAAGTACAAAACAAAACAACTAATTTTGAATGAATTATAAAAGTTGTGACGCTGAGCCACATAGCAAATTATTTATAATAAGAAAAAAAGAAACTGCCAACGCCTTCAACCCCAAGCAGGTTGCTTTCGAGTTGAGTAAGTGTGTTTAATAAGAAAAAAGCAGAGCAGCGCAGCTCAGAGCAGAGCAAGAAACATGAAAAATGTCAGTCAACTTAGAGCAGAGTCAGCTGGTGCCAAAAGTCAGCTAAAAAGAAAGCAACAAACATTTTGCGACCTTAGCTATTTTGCAAAATTATGATTGGTATCCTATTGTAATGAACACCCAACATTTATACCAATTTCCTAATCGAAAAGGTTCAACCGAAAACACAACTGGCAACACTATAATGGAATGGTATAAAATGACAGGCATTGCTTGTAAGCCAGTGTGTGTGAGTGTAGAGATTTTTGACAGCAAATGTGGAAACCATGGAGAAGAAACTGGAACGCTGATGAGTGTTGTTCTATATAAATAGGACCGCTGACGCAACGAGCAGTCAGTTTTGATTATAGAGTGATAAAGTTAAGAGTGAAATGTTGTTAACCAGTGATAGTCCAATAGTCGAGTTGAGTTCGAATAAAGTATAGATACTGAATAAAGTAGAAATAAATAAAAGTGAAGTTTTATTTTGCGAACTAAGCGCACGTTACATTGGTGTCAGAAGTGTAAATAAAACTTATTTGACTAATAAAGTGTAAAAAAAAAAAAAAAAGTAAAAAGAAAAATAATAATTATATACAGTGAAAATGGGTAAGTTGTTAGAAGAGCTCAACTGCATTGAGCTTAAAAGTGAGTTAGGTAAGCGAAATCTTTCTAGAGCGGGATCGAAAAATGAGCTCGTCCTGCGCTTGCGTAACTATTTGGAACAGCAAGGGGAAGACGTAAACACTTTTGTTTTTGAAATAGAAGTGGAAGAAGAGGAAGTAAGTGAAAGTGTAGATTTTTCTAGTATGATGAAACTTTTGTTAGAACAGCGAAACGAGCAAAAGAAGGAACAGCAGAATGTTCTCGAACGACTCGAAGTACAACAAAAGAAGCTGATTGAAGAGCAACAGCAGAATATTCTCGGACGTCTGGAAGAGCAGAGAAACGATCAAAAGAAGGAACAACAGAATATTCTCGAAAGACTTGAGGCGCAACAGAATGTTTTGGAAGGTCAGAAAAACATTCTAGAAGGTAAATTGGGTAACATTGAGAAAAATGTATGTGCCCTAGACGAACGCGTTGAAGGTGTGGAAAAACAGCTTTCTGTTGTAGAGAATCGTTTCGAAATCGTAGAAACCCGATGTGATAAACAGTTTTCTGTTCTGACCAAGGAATTGGACCAGATCCGGAAAATCAAAGTTCGAGAATCTGCTGGAGAGTTTGCAAGGAAAAAGGAGATGAAACCGCCAACATTTGATGGACAGTCGTCTTGGCCAGTTAACAAGAGACAATTTGAGGCAGCCGCGACAACAAATGGCTGGGATGACGAAGACAAGTACATTGCACTGACTCTTGCTCTTAGAGGACCAGCAGCTGAATTACTTCAAACAGTTCCAGCTGGTAAGGGCGGCGATTTCAGTTCTCTCGTGGCAGCTATAGATAAACGCTTTGGCGATAGCCACTTGAAAGAAGTCTTCCGAGTCCAACTCAATAACAGAGTCCAGAAAAGGGGTGAAAGTCTACAGCAGCTCCAAGCAGACGTCGAAAGACTGGTTCACCTGGCATACCCGGATGCTGGAGAAGAAATCATCAACCAGCTTGCTGTTGAGTCCTTCGTCCGTGCCATTTCGGATATAAATCTTCAGAGGTCTGTGCGAACTGCTAGAACACGTACTCTTTCTGAAACTTTAGCATTCGCATTGACAATTGAAGCAGCAGAACAAGCTTCTCATGGAGTACATCGACTTAGAGAAGCCATAGTCGAAGAGTGCTCGTGCCAAAGAGCTGAAATACAAAAGAACCAGCGGAGCGGACTAGCAAGATGTTGGAACTGCAACAAGACCGGGCACTTACAGCGTCAATGCCGACTACCACCAAATAAAGCCGGTTGTCAACATTGTGGAAGCAAGAGATGCAACCCAGAACAAGGTAACAACAACACCAGCGTTACGTATCAGCCCGTTTACCATCAGGTAAGAACCAACTTCGAGGGGCAGAGGCTGGTTTCTTGTATCGATGGCCCCAGAACCACCATCCAGGTCTCTCAGACCAAACGAGACAACAAAAGTCTGACTGTGGAAACTACTATTAACGGGAACAAACATGTGGCTACCATCGACACCGGTGCCACAGCCTCCATAGTACGTCGAGACCTGGTAAAGACGACGTGGCTTCATAACACCAATAGCTACCGTCTAAGAACCGCAACGGGAGAAGCAGCAAGAGTATATGGAGAAGTGTGTCTTAAGATCCGACTGGTTCAATTCCTGGTGGCAGATATATGTGACGAGTGCATCATTGGAATCGACTTTATGAAACAGCACGGAGTTATTTTGGACATCGGTAATCAGGTTTTGAAGTACCAAAATAAGGAACTTCCAATGACTTATTCGAACGAGAGTATGTCGACACTGAGGACTGTCATCACGGAAGATCTGATTCTGCCTCCTTCTTCTGAAGTGTTCGTTTGGACAAAACTGGAAGGTGAGTTTGGAAGCCTTCGATACCTAATGGTGGAACCAGACCCAGAGTGTTCCTCCCAAAGCGTCATCATTGGGAAAACACTAGTAGCACCGAAAAACAAAATGGTCCCCGTACGGTTACTAAACACCAGACCGTACGATGTAAGGTTGAAGAAAGGAGAAGTCGTTGGACGTTGCGAATCGGTTGCAGCAATTACGAAGATCACAGACGAAGCCCCGAGAAAAACTATAACTCCGGAGGAGCTCAAAACCATCAGAGCTAAAATACTGAATTCATCCAACCTTGATCACCAACAAACAAGGATGGCTGAAAATTTCCTACAAGAGTACACTGACATCTTCGCATCGGCAAAAGGGCAATATGGTAGGACACAGTTGGTGCAGCATCGCATCAACACAGGAGATGCAAGACCGATTCGTCAGCCCGCAAGACGCCTTCCACTGGCCAAACAAGGTGAGGTTGAGGAAATGATAACAACAATGAAGAAGGACGGTCTTATCGAAAATTCCAAAAGTCCTTGGGCGTCACCAGTGGTTCTAGTGAAAAAGAAAGACGGAAGCACTCGTTTTTGTGTGGACTACCGAAGGCTGAACGATGTGACTAAGAAGGACAGCTATCCCCTGCCGAGAATCAGTGATACCCTGGATGCCATGGAGGGAGCCCAGTGGTTTTCGACGCTGGACTTGAAGAGTGGATATTGGCAAGTTGACATCCACCCTGATGATCGGGAAAAGACGGCGTTTTCGACAGGTAATGGGCTCTGGCAGTTTAAAGTTATGCCGTTTGGGCTATGCAACGCTCCGGCAACATTCGAGCGTTTGATGGAGTGCGTTCTTCAAGGACTGACGTGGAAAGCGTGCCTTGTCTACTTGGACGATGTCATTGTTTACGGGAAAACATTTGACCAACATTGCAAGAACCTAAAAGCCGTGTTTCAGAGACTTCGAGAGGCTAACCTTAAACTGAATCCGGAAAAATGTGCACTTTTCAAAACCGAAGTTAAGTATTTGGGACACATCATCTCTTCCCAAGGAGTGAAGACTGATCCTGAAAAAGTTGACTCCGTCAAAAATTGGCCAACACCACAGGACAAACATCAACTCCGAAGCTTTCTTGGTCTTGCCACATATTACCGACGTTTCGTTAAGAACTTTGCTGGAGTTGCAAAGAGTTTGCATCAGCTCACCGAAAAAGGGAAGCAGTTCAAATGGTCAGGTGAGTGTGAAAAATCTTTTCAGGAACTCAAATACCGCCTCTGTAACGCTCCAGTGCTGGCACATCCAACACCTGGCAAAACATTCATCATCGACGCAGATGCAAGCAACGTTGGAATCGGGGCGGTACTATCCCAAGTGCATGATGGCGAAGAGAAAGTGGTGGCATATTATAGTAAGGTCCTCTCGAAGCCTGAAAGAAACTACTGCGTGACCAGAAGGGAACTGCTGGCTCTTATCTTGGCAACAAAGCACTTCCATAAGTACATCTATGGACAGAAATTCCTTCTGCGGACAGACCATGGTGCTCTGAACTGGCTGTTGAACTTCAAAAATCCAGAAGGTCAAGTCGCAAGGTGGATAGAAAGACTGCAGACTTATGACTACCAGATTCAACACCGCAGAGGAAAGCTGCACTCCAACGCCGACGCATTGTCCCGAAGACCTTGCAAAGAGGATTGCAAGCATTGTAGGCGACAAGAAAACAAAGAAAATATTACCGCTCAGCGACTAAGAGCTGACCCCATATGCGGATGGAGCAATGAGGAAGTGAGGACCGCTCAACAGGAGGATCCAGATATCGAACCCATTCTCGCATGGAAAGAAAATGAAGAGAAACCTGAATGGGGAGACATTTCTGACCGGAGTCCAGTTCTCAAAGCCTATTGGGCACAGTGGGACTCACTATATGTGCAAGAAGGTGTCCTCAGGCGAAGATGGGAGTCCGTTGACGGTAAATCATATGTGATGCAGCTGATCGTACCGCAATCGAAAGTCAGTGAAGTTCTTCGGGAGATGCACGACGGACCTTCTGGAGGTCACCTGGGAGTTAACAAAACACTGGAGAAGGTGCGACATCGGTTCTACTGGTTACATGCTAGAGACGACGTGGAGAAGTGGTGCCGAACATGTGACAAGTGTGCTGCAACCAAAGGACCTGGTAGGAAGATTCAAGGTAAGATGCATCAGTACAACGTTGGATCGCCTTTTGAGAGGATTGCAGTAGATGTGGCTGGGCCTTTTCCAGAGACCAACGCTGGAAACAAGTACATTCTGGTTGTAATGGACTATTTTAGCAAATGGCCTGAGGCGTATGCCATCCCAAATCAAGAAGCCAAAACGGTAGTCGACCAGATTGTGTTTAACTGGGTAAGTAGGTTTGGCGTACCTATGGAACTCCATTCCGACCAAGGGAGGAACTTCGAGTCAAACATCTTCCAAGGAGTGTGCGGACTACTTGGCATCAAGAAGACCAGAACCACACCGCTTCATCCACAATCTGATGGGATGGTTGAAAGATTCAACCGGACCTTGAAAGAACACCTCACCAAGGTCGTAGGCGACTACCAAAGAGACTGGGATAGGCACGTACCGCTATTCCTGATGGCTTATAGAAGTGCAGTACATAGCTCGACAGGACAAACACCATCTGACATCCTGTTCGGGAAAACCATGCGGCTGCCCAGCGAACTTAAATTTGGATGCCCCACAGAGGAGCCACAGGACACGAACGAGTATGTGGATGACCTCAAGGAGAGACTCGCTGACATCCATAAAAGAACAAGGGAACGGATGAAAACCTACAGCGACCGGATGAAGACACGGTACGACACAAAAGCGACAACGGCAGGATTCCAAGCAGGAGATCGTGTGTGGCTTTATAATCCTCATCGTCAAAAGGGATTGTCACCGAAACTTCAGCAGAACTGGGAAGGTCCTTATACTGTTGTCACGAGGATTAACGACGTGGTTTACCGCATCCAAAGAGGATTAAGAGGCAAGTTAAAAGTAGTTCATTGTGACCGGCTGCATCGATATAGTGGCGAGGCTGCAGATGGAATTATTCGGGACGAACAATCTTAAGGAGGGGGCAGTGTAATGAACACCCAACATTTATACCAATTTCCTAATCGAAAAGGTTCAACCGAAAACACAACTGGCAACACTATAATGGAATGGTATAAAATGACAGGCATTGCTTGTAAGCCAGTGTGGGTGAGTGTAGAGATTTTTGACAGCAAATGTGGAAACCATGGAGAAGAAACTGGAACGCTGATGAGTGTTGTTCTATATAAATAGGACCGCTGACGCAACGAGCAGTCAGTTTTGATTATAGAGTGATAAAGTTAAGAGTGAAATGTTGTTAACCAGTGATAGTCCAATAGTTGAGTTGAGTTCGAATAAAGTATAGATACTGAATAAAGTAGAAATAAATAAAAGTGAAGTTTTATTTTGCGAACTAAGCGCACGTTACACTATTATAAAAAAGCTCTATATTCGGAAACATTGGAATCAAAACTAGACTAACATGCGATGTTAATGCAATTGATTTTTAGTTAAATGCGATTTCAAATAGATTGCAAAACGCAAAATATAAATAAAAATACTTGAAGCAAATGTCAACAGCTGACGTTGACACTTTGCTCGAATCTGCTCTTATTCAAAAGCAAGTTCAAAAAATGCTGCTCTAAAATGATCTAAAGCAGGTCATTAAAAACAAAAAAATATTGCTCGGAGCAGGAAAATTGTCATTAAACACCAAAAAGCTGCTTTTTTCTGCTCTAGATCGATCTAGAGCAGGTCATTAAACACAACTATTATTATTTATGCTAGAAAATAAAATTAGTGACGTTTGACATTATTCATGTCTTTTGAATATTTGAATAATTTGAAGTGACTCATTTTTGAAATTTTAATTGAAGCCAAATGGGAACAAATATAAGTGTATGATCATTTACAGGGTGCTTCCAAGGCCTTTTTTTCTTATGTGAGAGAAGCTCGGGCACTCAAAGAGCAAGTGGAATGATCTGATCATTCCACTGCTTCTTCTTTTCGACATCCTCTACATTAGTAACATAAGAGATATATATACACACATTTGTCGTTTTCCAAAATAACTAATAAGATAGGGCCCGGCGTAACTTGGGCCCTATCGTGATCGAATTGAGTAAATTAAGTAAAGTAGTTTCCATCCCAGTGGTCAAAATGAAGATGAAGTTCATATAATCTTATTTTTTTCTGCAAATTATCATGAAATTCACCGAAAATCATTCAATTCCTATTTCATTCCAGCGATACAAAAGAAAGTGCTCACGAGAGAGTGAAAAATTTCCTCAGCCTGCGAATTTTTGCTAGAAATCGTGTACAGTCTAAACAAATACAACAACAAGGTTACAGATTGTGAGTATCTGCTCTCAAAGTAAAGAAACATATTAATAGTGTATGTTACTCAGGGGCAATGAAGCACTTAAGCGGTGAAGGCATTTTTGGAATCGGTGTAGTACTTTATAGGTTAACGGTTATGTTTTCGTTTCCGTTTCCATTCACGAAGAAGTATGGAAAAGAAATATAGCCAATGTCATTTCTCAGGTTCTAATTTCAATCAAATTGGCTCAGTAGTTTTGCAACCTTTTCAATACAACCACAAAGTTCCTTTTTACGTTAAATAGAAACTGCGTTTTGTTTGACAAACTGTCAGATAAAAGTTTTTTTTATTAATTGGTATTCACTCCTTTGCCCTGAAATAGAACCGGGAGCAAAGAAGTCACTTCCAAGTCTCACTCCAAATCGATTTTTATGGAAAACAATTGTAGAGTTTAAATGTCAAATCCGGAACTCAAACTCTCCTATTCACTAAAGATTTTAGTTGTTTAGGAAAAGGACAATAACAAAAGGTTAAGCGTAACACACACAACTGCATCCGTCCACAAGCTGATTTTACAAACACCACTTCATTTACGGAATTGAAAACCTGGGGTCGAATTACCGCACACGTGGTCGAGTAACACGTGACTGAATTATGTGATTTTGAAACTACTTGTCACTTTATGGAGCACTTTAACATCACAACTTGCCATTCTTTCATCAGTATTTGAACGAATTGAAGTCGATAAATGAACAGCAGACGGATGTTGTGTAATATTGATCGAATTTCGAAAGCAAATTAGCGCTCACTTACTCGATCACTGATGCGGTAATTCGGCCCCAGAAAGTTTTGTTGACTCTGTTCAGTGGCGGATCCAGGAGTTGGGCATTGGGGGGGTCTATTATTCAAAATTTTATTTCCTACGAAGTTTAGCAGATTTAATCAGAAACTATTTACATGATGTTGGCGTCGATTGCTCATATATGTATGGCCAAGGATTCGACGGAGCTCTGGCAATGAGTGTCCAATTTATTGGTGCACAGGCTCATCTGAGATCGTATTTCCCCCCGGCAATTTATGTACATTGCGCTGCACATAGCTTTAGCTTGGCAGTCAATGCAGCGTACAAAGTGTCAGGAATCAAAAATGCGTTAGGAACTATCGGAGCGATTGAAGCATTTTTTCACTGGCCTAAAAGACAAGACGTTCTGCACCAAGAAACTTCAAAAATGACAAACAAAAGTTGAGGTCTGTTTGTCCTACCAGGTGGGGTCAGTCTCATGAAGCAGTTGGAACGTACGTTGAATTGCAACCGGCTGTAATTGAATCTGGAATCTGGAAGAAATAAAAACGTGGAAAGATCGAGATACTTCGCGAAATGCATTGCATCTTTTGACAGCTATTTCGACGGTTGAATTCCAAATCGCCTGTCACATTATGGAATCAGTTAATTCGATTGTTTTGCCTTTGAGTCGGGAATTGCAATCTAAAAACCAAGATCTGGGTGAGGCTACTATGCTGGCAAAATGACGCTTTGAATGAATTTACTTACAAACGCGAAAACGCAGATTCTACTTTCCACGTTACTTATGAAATTGCCACGCCACGCGCCGCGCCGCCGCCGCCTTTGCAATCAACAAAAAAATCGTTGCAACGTTCAAACTCAAAGTATTGAAGACTACTTCAGAATTTCTTTCTACATTCCGTTTCTTGATATGTTCATTTCTCAACTCAAAAGACAGTTCTCGGAACACAAATCCATTTTCCAAAGTTTCGGGCAACTGTTTGTTAAACAAGAATTTAACGAAAAGAAATGCGCTGACCTCTACACATTTTACGAAGATATATCGGATTGTTCGAAACAAAATTTTCTGTCAGAAGTCAAGATGTGGAGACAACGAACCAAGGGCCGGAACATCCAAAATGCGCTTGATTTTTTGATCAAAAATTTACACGTAGCACGCTCTGAAAGGCCCTGATGCACCATTCAAACCCATCTAAAAAATCGCATCTCTGAATTTATATTTTGTGAAATAATAGCGATGTTACAATTTCTGATTGCGCTTCATGAATATTCAGTAAAAGAACAGACCCGAAAACCCCCCCCGTGGATCCGCCTATGACTCTGTTTAATCTTGCTCTTATTACAGAGGTATTGGTTTGGTTAGATTAGAGTGCTGGCTGGACATTGGCCAGCTTATCCGCCATTTCATTACTAGTCTCGCGGTATCCTGGTAACCAAGTTTAAGTTACGATATTCATTATGCTGAGCAGTATATCCACGCAGTGTGCAGACAGTCAGATCCATAAAGCTTTTACCGCGAGTTCTCCGGGAATACTCTCAAAAAAAAAAAAAAAAAAAAATGGGCAAGTTCTCCTAAAATAACTTTGTGCAATAAAAAGTGCTTTCTCACTAGGCTGTTCGAAATATCAGTTTGTTTAATGTGAAACTGATAAGTTCGATGTCAAAAGGGCAGGATGACTAACTTCAACTTAATGTGGTCAAATTCAATGTAGGTAATTAGGCTGGTAGGCTTAATTAATGTTAATAGCGAGATTAAATGATGCACTTTTTCATTTCTCTTCTGGGAAGCATTCTTTCTACTGGGGGTCTCTTCTAAATAAGCAAATAGGGTAGCGCAACAGAACCTTGGGCCTAGTGTATTTCTCTCAAACATACCTTGTGAGGGAATGAAAGGGACCTACAATTTGTGCTGATTAAAAACGGGAAGCGCTTTTTTTTTATAAAATTATTATCGGAGAAATTGCAAATTCCTTGCAAAAGGCCTGAGAGAAAACATTTCTTTTCCTAATATTTCAGGGATTTGAGACCTCGAACCTCCCACGTAACACACAGACACGCCAGCCATTACGCTATGGGCACGGCTTCTTCTACAGAAAATTAATTCTGACAAACCCTTCTCTTTTCGGTTGTTCTAATGGTACCCGTACCATATCTCTATATTGGACCTTCCATACGAAACCTTTTCTATTTCGATCTCCTTCTGAGCAACGCCCTTTAAAGAATTAAACTGATTAAAAACTTTGCAATGGACTAAAAGATCCTTATTGTTTCTATATTTTTTGCTTAACCACTTCGAAAAATGTTATTGCAACATGGGCTAGAAACAAAATTTGAGCATCTCAAAATCCAGTTCCATTCATAGTTGTCTAAGAACTCTCGCGCCGAGTTACACATCAAGTTATCGAGCGATTGAGTGTCATCAGTGATCGAGTGAGTGAGTAACAATTTTTTTATTACAGCATACGTGATCACGTATCGTATCGTATAAGTATTAGGAATTGTGCTATCAACATCGAATATTCACTGATATATTTCGAGTTCTCTTAAAATGTACATAGAAGTGGCTGTCCGCCAATGAGTACATTGCCTGACACACTAAGGCCGCAAGGGCCCATTGTGATACCACAGAGATCAGCAAGTTAATCACCTACTGATCTCAGAAACCCGATGTAAGATTAACGAGTTGATCACTTATTAATCTTCCATTACGGGACTAGCCGGTTAATCACCTGCTAGTCGAACCACGCGGAACTTTTAATGTATTTCGAAAAACTTTTAGGGTCTATGTAAGCTAAGTCGCTAGTATCATCGAAGAAGAATTCACCGAGATGAGTTTTCCTCCTATGAAGTAGTGCAGGGCATGAGCAAAGAAGGTGTTGAACGGTTTCTTCCTCCTCCTCGTCCATGCAGCTTCTGCAGAAATCATTGGAAAACACACCAAGTCTTTTGGCGTGTCTCCCTATTAGACAGTGTCCCGTAAGAACACCTATGGTAGAACCTAGATACAGGCGGTTCAGGGCTAACAAACTCTTAGAGCGTTTTGAGTCTACACACGGCCAAACTTTTTTGGTTGCAAGGCAGTTGTTACTCTCAGTCCATCTAGTGTTTGTTATCCTTGAAGCGTCTTGTCTAAGTAGGAGTTTACATGTAGCGATAGGTAAACCTATGTTGTTCCATTCTGAGCGTAGGGAAGTGGTCGTGCCCTTTTTGGCTAGTTCGTCTGCCATACAGTTGCCTGGTGTGTCCCTGTGCCCTGGCACCCATGAAAGGTGAATGTTAAACTGATTTGACATCTCCCTCAGAGACATTTGACAATTTTGGACCGTGATGGATTTTGTAGAGACAGAGGCAAGAGATTTAAGGGCAGCTTGGCTGTCTGAGAAGATTCGAATATCCGTGGAGGATATGACGTTTTCTTTGAGCCAAGACAGCAACTCCTTAATCGCCAGAATTTCCGCTTGGAACACACTACAATGATCGGGTAGGCGGAAGAAAAGACTGAGGTACAGTTTTTCTGAGTAGATTCCACTTCCCACACCTTCGCTGGTTTTTGAACCATCGCCATCGGTGTAAAAGTGTATTGCTTCATTTTCCAAAAGAGTGCCATTTTCCCAAGCTTCTCTTGAAGGTATGGTTACTTGGAAATTATTGTCAAACACCAACTTGGGAGTGGTGTATTCGGATCGATTCGTTAAGAATCTAAAGTTATCTAGAATGGTAGTGTGGCCGATTTGATTATTGGTCCACTGTGATGTAGCTCTGAGTCGAGTAGCAGAACTAGCTGCGACTTGTTTGCTGAAGATATCTAGGGGTGTGAGATCTAGTAGTACATTGAGGGCGTCCGATGGTGTAAAATGTACATACAATTTCTTATTTTTTCACTTCACGAATAAATCAGTGAGCACTTCAGAGAATGCAAAATTGTGGTATAAGATTGCTCGACACCGTGTGCAGTAATAATTCCGTCACGGGTTACTCGATAACGTGAACTGTAATTCGTCCCAAGATTTTTGTTGTGTTGTGATCTTCAGTTGTAAGCCAATCGTATTCATATTAAATCTATCTATGCTTTTGCCGAAGAGGTAAACACTAAAGTCGTCCAATAAATTGTTTTCCAATTTACATAGATTTACTACAGCGCCCTCTGGCGGTAAGTATTACAGTTGCGGAAGAGGAGCACGTTTTGAATGAACTGTATTCAAATTTATGATTTTCATTTCGAAAGGGCTTCTTCGGAATCAATATGCATCCGTCCCCGCTTCGCATTTATAAAAAAACACAATAACGTTTTCAATGAATTTACTTATGGTAATTCCTACTCCTGATGCAGGCTTACTTTCAATGTAAACGTCATGTATCTTATCAAGATGTCTTTTGAAGAATTTCGAAATAAATCTTGCACGAGGTAAGATTTAGTCAGCAGCTCCCTGCGGGAATGAGCACCCTAAAATTTAAACAAATATGCAGGCACACTTCACTTGGCATACTATAAAGATATATATACTAAATCACACCTCAAATGCTTGTTTAGACAGCAAATAAACAAAACAAATTTGCATTTCACATAAATAACCATGCGGAGTACTCCTACTCAGCGGTTGGTTGGCTAAGTGTTCACGTAATCATTAAAAGAAGAAGTGAAGTAGGTACATCTTTGTGAACTAAGCCAGACCTGAGTCAGTGCTTGTGGTGTTGACATGAATTTGTCCCGACACGATTCTGACGACACCATCACTCTCTGTGATCCCTCCATGGTGTTCCTCTTCTATTCCACCTTATCTGGTGCTTTTGGTTAGTACAACACAAGGCAATATAAGGCTTGAGCGGTATACCAGTATACCGAAGATGAACAAAACTTCACTTTCCCTCAATAAATTGTAGGAAGGTAACTGCGAAAAACATCTTCTCTGAGGATTGGGGGAGTTGTGGACGTACGATACGAGTGCATATTGTGGTGCATCCTCCTGACTTTGATTTAAAGCATGGATAAGATATCCATATTATTGATCTGGTATTCAATTTTCGTCGTAAGATGGTACACAGAGGAATGGGAAAACCATCATCATCACCCATGCACATGCATCTATGCTAAGACACGCTTTCGTTTTCATTTGATGTTGCAACATACCTGAGCGATATGCACTGAGAAAGGAAATGTGATTGTTATTGATATACTTGCGCAACATTGAGTATACTGCAGCTACATATATGTATATGTATGAGATTGTTGTTAAGATATGTTTAAGAAAAAAGGAAGCATAACATGTCATCGTGAATGTCAGTGATGCACAATTTTTTTGTCTGTTTTTGCGAAAGGAAAAATCGTGTTTTTGAGACGGCCAATACAAATTAGAGCTCTTTTTCTGTTATTTTGAGGAAGCGATGTATTTTACGATCTTAATTTATGCTGAAATATAATTGAATGGACCCGAAAGAAGAAAAATGGCATGACAGGAGTTGGACAATGAATTTCAATTAAATGTGCTGGCAGAGGTTGAAAACAACGATTTTTGTTTTTCATCAACAACATGTAGGAACAATTCATAAAGCACACACAAATTATCACAAAACGACAGCCTTGTCTTATCAGCATTTAGGTTAAGGGAAGAAGATAATTGTACATTTAGTTAAAAAATATGTAGGTAGTGGAACTGGAACATAGCCTCCATGACAAAACCTCCGAAAACGGATTTTGCTGCTGGGCTAAGTCTTGTTCTACACGCTTCCCTCATTTCAAAATTCATTAAGATACATGGCGATCCCCAGATCAATCGACCGTCAACCAAATTGACCATGTTGCGATCGACGCAAGGCACTCTTCCAGTGTGTTAGATGTCCGCACTTTCCGAGTGGCTAACTTTGACTCGGATTACAACCTTGTTGTAGCCAAGGTACGCTGTGAAGAGATATGACGTCAGAGAGCTACAATCGCAAGAGATTGCCAATGCTTTTTCCAATCGAGTGTCCCTTCAACTATCCTTGAATCCCATGCCGTCAGCATTAAGCATTGAAGACCAGTGGCAGCAATGCCAAGAAGCCATTAGAACCGCTGCTTCTGAGGTTCTGGGTTTCACTCGGCCCCCAAAACGAAACCCATGCCATGGTTCGATTAAGAATGCAGGCAGGCAAATGCAGCCAAACAAAAGGCACGACAAATGCTGATGCAAAACGAACGAGGGCTGCTTACGATCAGTACAACGAGATTTACAAGGAGAAAAGAAGGGAAGAACACCGAATTCTCAAAAAGAAAAAGAAGCAGCATGAGAAGCGCTCGTTTGAGGAAATTGAGAGGTGCAATGACTGGAACGAGATTTGGAAGTTTTACGAAAAGGTAAAAAGATCCAGCCAGGGTTACAAACCCCGAACTCAAGCCTGTAAAGACCAGCAGGGAAACATAGTTGTAGAGTCACAGAGGATCTGGAAAGATCACTTCTGCAGACTGCTTAACGGCGATGAGGACACAAACTCCGCTGTCAGGCAGATTGCCCCATTCAGCTTGGATGATGTCTTGATCATGCCGTCCTCCCGACGTAGAAGAAGTTAAGGTTGCCATATGCAAACTTAAATCAAATAAGACTGCAGGTGCAGATGGCCTTGATGCCGAACTTTTCAAGGCAGCTGGAGACCAGTTGGAAAGGAGCATGCACCAGCTGATCTGCATGATATGGTCGGAAGAAAGCATGCCTGATGAATGGAACCTCAGTATCGTATGCCCGATCCTAAAGAAGGGAGACCCTCACAACTGCGCCAACTACAGAGGGATAAGCCTCCTTAACGTCGCTTATAAGTTCTTGTCTGCGTAATATGTGAACGTCTGAAACCTCACGTCAACAACTTGATAGGTCTTTCAATGTGGTTTTAGATCAGAAAAGTCCACAATAGACGAAATTTTCACATTACGGCAGGTCTTGGAAAAAAACCCAGCATATAATATCGGTATTCACAATCTCTTTATTAATTTCAAGGCCGCGTATGACAGTATTTACAGAGACGAGCTGTACAGAGCCATGTCTAGTTTCGGCATCCCTGCAAAACTCGTACGACTATGCAGGATGAATTTGGAGAATTCACGCTATGCTCCGTCAAGGTCGGTAAGGAACTCACCGAGACCTTTGATTTCGAAAAAGGCTTTAGGCAAGGTGACAAACTGTCATGCGATTTCTTCAACATCATACTTGAACAGATTGTAAGAAACTCAAACGTCAACATAAGAGGATTAATCTTTCAAAAGTCTGTGCAATTACTCGCCTACGTAGTGTACAAATGAGCTTGCTCTAAGTTCAGTACCGCTTAAGTCTCTGAGATGCAAAAAAAAAAAAAAAATAGACACATCAGCTGTAGACACGGATAACAACATCAGTGCGGAGATCAAACGGAGAGTAACTCTTGCCAACCGTTGTTTCTTTGGGTTAAGAAGGCAATTGAGAAACAAAACCCTCTCCATAAAAACCAATGTAACCTTGTATAAGACCTTAATTATCCCAGTCCTGCTGTACGGCGCGGAAGCATGGACCTTATCGAAAGCGGATGAGGAAACCCTTGGTCGTTTCGAAAGAAAAATTCTCCGAATGATCTTTGGTCCCGTATGCGAAAACAATGTGTGGAGAAGAAGATACAACGACGAGCTGTATGAGTTGTACCGCAACATGGGCAAAATTGGGCATAGCCAGAAGAGTATGCATCGCGAGGCTACGATGGTTGGGGCATGTTGAGCGGATGGATCCAAACGCTATGGCTCGACGGGTTTTCGAAAGCACATTGCAGGGAAATCGCGGAAGGGGAAGACCTCATCTTAGGTGGCGCAATCAAGTGGATGAAGACCTAAACCGACTTAGAGTGCAAAACTGGAGAGAGCTCGCCCGAAGTCGAAGTCGTTACAGAAGGATGTTGGTTGAGGCGCAGGTTCACCCCGAACTACAGGGTGGGCAATCTCCCCACTTTTAAACGCGTCGTATACAAAAACTATAGCGGGGAATACACGATACAATTATCGTATGCGACTTGGATCGCATACGATCGAGTTTGGTTTTGAGTTCAAGGCATTCGACACTGCGACATCGGTACAGCGGTTCACACACACGATACAATCTACCATGCGATGTACGATTATCGGTACGATAATTGTATCGTGTATTTCCCGCTTATAATACCTAGAAAGACGAATCAAAAAAGGAAATAAAGTACACACTATGCCATTTAATATCCGCTTTATTTTTTAAAAATGACATTATTGAGATGGTGGCCACGACAACGATTACACTCACGTAGCCTTTTACAAAAATTCGTCATTACATTACTTAACATTGCTCTCTTAATTTCGTTGATGTGCCTCGTAATCGATGTTTTGAGGGCCTCGGTGTCTCGCGGCTTGTCCGCATAAACCTTATTTTTCAGGTGACATTTCCGTGTACATCGAAGTGCGCTTCATCGCTAAAGAAAACGTCGTCCAAATTAAGTTCTTCTTCGTCAAGCATGTCCAAAAATAAAGTACAAAATTCCAATCTTTTCGGATGGTCGGTGGGTAACAATTCTTGGGTGACTTGTAACTTGTACGGATGCATGTTTAAATCATCTTTAATGATTTTTCTTAGAGTTGAACGCGGAATGCTTAACGCGACGGACTGTTTACGCACTGAACGCGCAGGACTTCTCAACACAGCGCTACGAACTCGTTCAACAGTTTCAAGGGTTCTCACCGACCTACGACGTTTCCGAGTGCTCGATGTTGACTTGGCCGAATTTCGAAAGTTTTTAACCCATAACAAAATAGTTTTGTGGTCGGGAGGGTTTTCATGACGCTTTAACTTGAACTCTTTTTTAAACGCGCGACGAACTAGGACCATTCTTTCACCATACCGAAAATACGCTTCCACGCAGAAAGCGCGATGTTTCGCGTTCCAGTAAACCATGACGACTAACCAACAATATCTGACGGAAGTGGCATAGTCTGGAGAAGCGCCCTGCAGTGTTACCACCTTTGTAACTCGTCTAGTTTTTTTTCACGACGCGTTTGAAAGTGGGGAGTTTTAAATTGCCCACCCTGTATAATGAATATACCTTAGTAAGTAAGTAAGTAAGTGAAACTGAGAACCTTCAAAAGATAACACTCAGTGTTTAGTGTATTCTAGGTTTTTAAGATCCCCCCCACCAGGGGTGAGGAATTGAATGAATAGTTTCATTTAAGATTAATTGCATTCGAAATGAAGGTTTTCAAGTTGTTTTAGATTCATTACATTCTCTAAATAAAAGCCTTCACAAAAAATAATAATTGGTCCTTACACCTGCTGTTCAAATGCCAACAATCCGGTCTTTGTAAACTTGAAAGCAGTTTTTATATGCCAAGCTTTGACTCGACGGGTTTTCGAAAGCACATTGCAGGGAAATCGCGGAAGGAGAAGACCTCGTCTTAGGTGGCGCAATCAAGTGGATGAAGACCTCAACCGACTTAGAGTGCAAAACTGGAGAGAGTTCGCCCGAAATCGAAATCGTTACAGAAGGATGTTGGTTGAGGCCCAGGTTCACCCCGAACTACCTAAGTAAGTAAGTAAGTAAGTGAAACTGAGAACCTTCAAAAGATAACATTCAGTTTTTAGTGTACTCTAAGTTTTTAAGATCCCCCCCACCAGGGGTGAGGAATTGAATGAATAGTTTCATTTAATATTAGTTGCATTCGAAATGAAGATTTTCTAGTTGTTTTAGATTCATTATATTCTCTAAATAAAAACCTTCCCAAAAAATTATTATTGGTCCTTACACCTGCTGTTCAAATGCTAACAATCCGGTCTTTGTAAACTTGAAAGCAGTTTTTATATGCCAAGCTTTGCTCTAGAATGTCGTCGTTGAATTTTCATTCTATTCCAGGAAACTCAAGGGCCGATTAATTAAACAAGATCATTTTAAAAGAAAGAAGGGCGAGGTAAACAAGAAGCCGAAGAATGTATCCTTTTTCTTTACACACTGACTTAAAATAAGATTCGCTTAAGCAAACAACAACCTTCATGTTTCTACTTTTAACATACGTATGTAGCTCTTTGGCTTCAAAAACAAATAAATCATCAGCTGTAGTCCATAAATTCATGGCATTCAGCTGTCAGGCGATACCATTAATCATCAATTTATCGACTTCGTTTGACCTCGACACTGCGGCCGCCACCGCGTACACTTTGTGGCGCCTTTTCTGAAAAATCCCCTTCCGCAATACCTTTGCCATGTCTATGCAAATCGCAAATATCCCTCCGCTTTGACAACAAGTGTCTTTCAATTGCTGCATCTTCAAGACAATAAATAATAACGCTACAAGAATTCGCGCAACCTTTACCTGTCGACTTGCCAACGGCTAGTCAACACCTCCCTTCCAAAACTACTGCCAACGATCATGTTTCACAAAATGGCAAAGTAGAAAATGTTTTGATTTACGCATCGCCTGCCAATTGTTTGTCTTGACAACGTGTCCCAACCACACGCCCATAAATCTTCGACTTTACACACGAGTATAGAACACTTTTCCTCGCTTCAGAGATGCAGCGCTTTTTGAATAAAAAATATCACTGCATTTGTTATTCGGAATTTGTTTGTACCATTAAAATGCACAACGAATTCCGCTGTCCATTTGACAAGAGAAGGTACACCATCACAGTGCGGTGAGGCGCTTGCTTTGCCTACCATTGTCAAGTACGCAGTGTCTATAAAACAATTTAATAAGCACACGAAGCTTCATTTTGGACTTTGAGACGTACAGGACTGGCAACAAGTAACCCTTGTCAGATGTTGTACTGATTTCAAGCATCAAATGATGCTGGCTGCCAGCACACAACTACTCAATTTAAACCACGCCGACAATACACACCCTGTCCGCCAGCAACGTGGCTCGTGTCAAACTCACTCAATTCGACACCCAACTGTGAGACATGTTTGTATAGTTAGCATTGGCACAGCGAAGCCTTGCGGTAAGATTGTGAGCGGTCAGACACCTCTTAAGATGACCTGCTACATATGCACCAATAATATTGGTCCTACCATCGCGAGTTGGCTAATGTACGAAGATGCATCTCTTGTATTCGTTTCGACAAAGTGTAACGAATTGTTTATGACACTGCGTTGTCGTGTCTTCTTCAATATGTAGTGCATCTAAAGTGGGAAAAGACCTACTCAGGAGCTGCTTGATGGTGAGTAGTGGAAATGGAAAAATTGCATCGGAATAGTAGGCAAATATAACGATGGTCGTAAATATAATCTTAATTAACTACGTCCTGTGGTCCTGAAAGCATTTTAAGAGACTCTTTGTAGTGGCCATAAATATTGGACTGATTCTGGAGAGAGATTGCTCTTGTAAACCTTTAATAGAAGCAAAAGTCATGCATTCCATTCTGTGAGGCTGAGTTTGTTTTTGTTCAATGAAGTCCTTTATGAGAGGGACTATTGCGTTAAACCATTCACATAATCTGCGTGTCAGCTGAATATCAACAAAGTGGCCGAAATACAGTGAGCAACAGCTACCGAATGGTGAAGATCTAACTTTAATGTACCCAATGTATGCGGAACTGTCTTCAACATTCTAACAAAAACCAGAAAAGTCTGGAGAAGATCAAGCCTGGACGCGACGCATTCAATTGCATCATCTGAACAGAACCAAAGACGACAGACAGCAGCCAAAAAGAGGAAGTCATGACGAAACAGTACAGATCAGATGCATTTACCGAATTTTTGAAGAGAACTTTGTGCCAAAGCAATCTAAGCACTCTAAAAGAGTTACTCCTTTTGTGAAAAGATGTACTCCTTTTCCATTTTCCATGTTTCATTGAAAAAAGAGTGAATGCCAAAGATCTACTCCCATTTGGTTTGGAGATCTACTCTGAATTCACGTATAAGAAAGCATTTGAAAGTATCTTAATTTAAAGGCTTTTTTTCCCAAGCTGACACCAGGTAAATTAAATAATTTTAATAAAAATTAATAATCGATAGAAGACATATAACCAACAAAGAAAAGCATCAGAACAGGAGTTGCACAAGGATAGAAGCTCCAAAACGCACAAGGCATTTGTAATCCATAACCAGATTGCACGTTAGCTCCGTAATCAATGTCATCACCGGACATTGTCTGATAAGAAGATATGCCATAAGACTCGGCGGTCGGCGTTTCCTCTAATGAATTTTTTCCTTCAGTCGCTATGTTTTCAACCGAAGGGAAATAGAATGTATCAAAAAACGTTTTGTATAGTTTGTTGCACTTCGAAATGGAAACGCTTGAAGAAATCACTATATAAGCTATAGGCAACGAAACATGTTTTTCTGTTTTGCTTTGGCTCTTATGGTGTGTTTTGCGCCGTAAAAAAGTAGACAATTATCGTCAACGACGCTTTTTGCATTATCAAATCGATAATATCGGTAGAGAAGCGATGGAAACCGGAAGAAAATTTTATTGAATTCGTAGAATCTCGTTCTTGTTATCGGCGGATTTCGCCGAGGCTTTTACGAAATAGTTTTTGTTGCATTCGGTATGTGTTTGCTCGTATACAATGGCATATATTTTCGACAACCTCCGCCGGTATCGTTTTCTTTGGTGTTTTCTCATAACAAACAATATTTTACTGTTTCGAGAAACAAAAAACATGTTCTGTTTTTTACGGTGTGTTTCCAACCTTAGAACCGTTTTAAATAAAAACCAGAAGCTTAGCTTTTGGCTTTCAATCTGGCAATACTTTTTTCGGAGTTGGCCTTTTTGACAGCTGTCACTTGAGTTATGCTCAGTTTTGTTTGCCATTTCATTGGAGAACAACTGAAGCCGCACGAACACTGGGCACTGCGTACTTTCGGTAAATTGTTTCGAAACGTTGTTGACGCCGATTTTTACATAACTTTGATTTCTCAGCCTGTGAGTTACCTCCAAGATCAGGCGATTTTACAACGTTGCTGGTCTCCGCAAACAAGCTCGAGATGACTGGAGCGTTGGAAGAGAATATACGGTGCGTTATTGCTGACATAAGGGCCCAAATGTTGCAGCCTCTAGGCAGGAATTTATTCCATCCAGCCGCTGCTGCTACTTGCCTGGAATCAGTTTAAAACAAAAAGTAAACCCTTATCTTCATAAGAATGATAAAAACTTGGCCATCTGTATACATAAAAATGAATCCCTATATCCTTTAGTCACGCCATCACGCGTGAAAGGATGGACCGATTTCACATTTTTTTTTTTGGTGTGTTTGTTATTGTTAGGAAAAGATTCTTATAAAAGAAAAAATAAAAAAATAGAGCGCATATTCCCACAAGAACTGGGTTGAAAACGGGAACTTAGAAACTACTGGACAGATTTCTCAAACTCTTTCAGCATCAGGGGTGCTGCGCTACAGGTACTTATACTATATTTTATCTCTATAATCACACGGAAACAGAAACGGGAACGAGAACGGGGACCTTGAAGAAACTTGACCGATTTCAAAAACTCTTTCAACTCTAGGATGTTACATTTCATTTACATATTTCCATGGGAACGGAATATTCTTACAGGAACGGGGTTGGGAACGGGAGCCTAGAAACTACTGGACAGATTTTAAAAACTCTTTCAGCACTAGGTTGCCACTGAATCCCACAGTAAATAAAAATTATATTTCAAGCCCATATTCCCACGGAAGCGGAAGAACGAGAACGGGAACCTTAACTACAGACCCGAGCAACGCTGCCGCCGCGCCGCGCCGGCCGGGCGGCTCAGCTAGTAAAATTATGCAATTTAATGTTTACACGTCAAAAAAAAAACACCCAATATAATCGACCACACGTCTATTATGTCTAGGATTAGGCAAAGCATGATATAACAAATGTTTTCCAAAAGCATTTCCATACAGCAAACCTTAAAGAAATCTCTAAGTAACGTCTTCATTTACCGGCTCAATGCAAATGAGCCGCCAACCTGACTATACGCGTACAAAACATCGTGCATTGCACCGTCTCTTATTTTCACTGCGGAATTATTCATAATTTTACCAGCCGCTGTATTGTGCTGTCAGTTGCATTAAGATTTTTAATTGAAAATCTAACATGTCTATCGCATTAACTGCAAATTTTGAATGCCAAATTTATGATTTTCTAATCATAGACCGCAAATCACTCATCTAGCATCTTTCGTTTTGACCTCATTTAAACCGCAGAGATATAATCGTTCGTTCGTTCGTTTTGACATTCATTCACGTAGAACAGCAGCGTGTGGTACTCGTACGTTGCGATCGTGAAGCTGGTTAATGTTTTTATCTCGTTACTGACTGACAGAAATCCGAGGAAGATTCACTTTCATTTTTTTTTATTTCAGTGGAAGGTCATTCTGTTGGTAGTACAAAGATCTATCACATGTGTGTGGATGCTGCAACTTGAGTTTTTTTTTTTTGCAATGTAAGGTAACCGGGCCTTTCACTGTTTATTATTTTCCATAACCAGCTTGAAAGGCATAAATTCAAGTGTTTAAGTGCAGGACAAGCAAGAAGATGATGAATTGGTTAATTGCCGCACAAATTTGTTGCACATCTCAAAGCTCGAGGACACTTCCATATCCGGATATGGTTCGGGTCGATAGTCGCTTTAGTGAAGGAGATCGTAAAAGTGGCGTATAATATTCTAATGGAGCAACAACTTCACAGAGAAGGCAAATAACGCGTCTTAGACGCCAATAATGTTTTTGGGTTTTGGAGTTTTGATTAAGAAACGAAATATGTAGTGCCAAAGGTCAGGTTACATGCGGGAGTATCTTAAAAATACACACTTATATCAAAGAAGATAATGTATTGTGGAAACTGTCATTATCTAAATAAAAAAAGCGGTGTGGCCTAGCGCATTTCTCTCAACCATACCTTCCTTGTGAGGAATGGAGGGGACCTACATTTTTTTTTGCTGATTTCGAAGAGCTAATCGAGAAAGCACTTTTCATGACAGTGAAGTTACTATTGGAGGAACTGCCAATCTCTTGCAAAAAAAAAACCTGAAACATAAAATATTACGGCCTTAAGGAAGTGGTAGGGATTTGGAAGACGGCGAGAAGAAAGTGCAAATTAAAAGCGCAAATTATATGTCCAGCATCTGTCGCCTTATAATAAAGAAACGAAAAATGAATTTACTGAAAGGCAGCAAAGCAATGACAACAAAGTTTGTAAATCCCAAAAATTAGCACGGCGAAGAAAAACGACATTCGATAACACTAAGAATTGATTTGTTACTTTTCAGTTTACGCAGAGCTATCGACAGCGCATGACGTGTTTATCTTGTTTATAGTTCTAAAACTACAACCATTCCCAAACGCAATAGATCGCCGGTAACCGGGGACAATCGTTTGTCCTCGGATAAGAAACTTTGTTCCACAATGTTTCCCAAAAACAATTTCTACAATAAATTTGCCCCCTTACAATGTCACCCAGATAGTGATAACTCAGATATGGATGAAGTTGAATCTCCTATCATTAAAAAAGTGTATGTACCACCCATTAAATTACTGCAAAAGCCAGCAGATTATGTGCATTCATTAATGAAATCACTAAAAGTGTGTAACTATTCCATTAAAAAGTTATCTATCGGAATTAAAATCATTAGTGACAGTTTGGATTCCTACAACTTAGTCCTGAATAAACTTAAAGACGAAAATTGCCAGTTCTTTACACACGATTTAAAAAGTGCAAAATCTTTCAAAGTAGTGTTGTATGGTCTGGAAGACTTAGAAGTTGACAACCTCAAAGCCGAACTCATATCACGTGGATTGCAATGCACCGATGTGAAAAAAATAACAAAAAAATATGAACAATACAGTGATACGTTTTATATAGTGTTTCTTGTAAACGGATCAATTAAGCTGGATGATTTGAGAAAAAACTATCGCTCTATTTTACACACCCAAGTGAACTGGAACTATCAAAGAAAACTTAAAGGCAAGCCAACACAGTGCTATAATTGCCAAATGTTTGGCCATGGTCAAAAGAACTGTCACATTAGAACATTTTGTGCAAATTGTGCAGGTCATCACAACACTTCTGAATGTGAAAACACAGCAAATCACAAATGTGCCAACTGCAGCGGCGATCACAAGTCAACTGAACCAACATGCGTCAACAGAGTTCGTTACTTGCAGATTAAAGAAAAATTATCAGGTAAAAGATCTCATCCCCACCCAACAACACAAATAAATTCGCAAACACGTCATGTTACTGCATTTCAACAACCCGTTTCTCTCAACTCAATGAGCGATTTTCCTACTCTGCCACAGCGTAACAAAAATCAGGTGAATGTGTCTATGCCTAATACCAGCAGTGGGCATTCTCATACAAATAAATTATTACATACAACTAATGAGTGGGAGATCAGTGGATCTT